>VXAY01001192.1:918042-989183 GCA_013399855.1 Oxyruncus cristatus | reverse complement strand
GGTCCCGCCGCCGCCGGGGGGGCCACGGCCGCCGCCGCTCCCAGGCTCTGCAGCGCCCGCTGAGCCCCGCCGGTTTCGCCCCGGGTCAGCCCCGGCCTCCCCGGCGGCTCCACCATGAGCACCAGGAGGCAGGTGAACATGGAGCCCACGAGGGACAGGAGCAGCTTCCTCCCGCAGCTCTTCAGCATCCTTCTCTCGTCCCGCCGCCCCCGGCCCCTGCCCGGCGCATCTCCGTGCCCGCGGCCGGGAGCGCACGGCTGGCCGCGGGCAGGATGCCGGCGCCTTCTTCTCCTCCTCCTTCCTTCCCCTTGATGCTCGGGGCTGGGGGACACGCTGGTCCCCTGCAGCCCCCAGCACGCCGGCAGCATCGCTCACCGCTCCGTCGGCAGCAACGGGCGCGTTCCCCATCCTGCCCGTCCAGAGCTGTTTTCCCAAAGCCCTGCTAGGAGATTTTCTCGCAGTCCTATCCAGGAGGTTTTCAGAAAGATGACCAGCCTGATCAGACTCCGGGCAGTTTCCCACCAGTCTCTTCCAAGGCTAAGCACAATTGAAAAAACGCCACACCAAATCCCCAGAAAACCACAGCACTCCTCTCACTTCCACCAAGCTCCAGTCTGGTGGGCAAATCTGGGAATGTGGAGCTGGGAGGGGCTGTTTCTATCGCTGCCCAGGGAGACCCAGAGATGCTCCCAGACCTGACTAACCTCATCCCGGGAACAGCACCATTCTTTGAAGCTGATGAATGGACCCAAGGTGCTGCTATATCTGAAAATAAACATTACATAGATGCCAAGCAGTCACCCCCTCTTCGCCCTCCCAAGTGATCATGATGGCTTGTTAAATGAAACACAATTCTTCTGGCCAGACAGTGGGAGAAGTGGTGGCTGAAAGACAAAACTGGGTTGAAATCTGGTCCTGGATGTGCCACCAACCTTATATTTTACTGACGTTGAATCTCAAGACCCCTTTCCCCCCATACCCTCTATCTCTGAAAGCAGTGAGCTTTTGGGGTTTTCTTTCCCAGGGAGTGTACTGCTACAGGGAGGCAGATTTGGGTTTGGGTTTGGGCCTGGGCTGCAGTGTGATGCCATAATCAGGGGCTGCTGCATTTTTGGGCAGGGACCTTGTCCAACTTGCATTTTTCCTGATGTCACGTGCTCCATTCATCTCTGGCACTGGATAAACAATACCATAATACCAGGCAGGACGAAGCAGGGAAGCTGCTTCCCCAGGCAAGCCCCAGCATTTGCCTTCTTTTGATTTTAGGCTGTGCATTCTCCTGGTCAGCCCCTGAACCATGGTCCCAGGCTAGAAATGCTCAGGGAGTCTGTGGGGTTTGGTTTCACAGGGCATTGCCCATGTCTGGAGAGAGACCTGGGCTGCCAAAGAAGACTCCCGTAACAAAATTAACAAAAAAAAAGCAGTTAAACCGTACAAACACAGGAACCGAATCCCACACTCCCCACTTCCCGCTATTGCTGTGGAGCCCAGCCTTCCAGCCTCAATTTGCTTTTTTTTTTTTGGGCGCCCTTTGTCTCCAACCCGATGGCACAGCAACCGCTGCTCGAGAGGCAGCTGAAAAGCGCGAACGGCGAAACCCTGAATGAAGAAAGGCTCCCTTTCTCCAGGAGCCAAAAGGGGAGGAAAGGCACTCTTCCCCCGACCAGCTGCTCTCCCGCTCCCGCAGCCCCGGCACTGGCTGGGGACACGCGCTGTGGCCAGATGTTGGGGTCCCGGCCGGCGCCGCGGGGCAAGTGACAATACGGGCTCTGTGCGCCGGCGGCCCCGAGCGATGCAGAGGGGTTTGAGGAGCCGCTGTGCTGCCACCAGCACAAGGGCTCTCCCGGCCTCCCAGCAGTGCCTGTAAGCCCCTTCCCGGGTCTGCCTCTCGGCTCAGCCCGGCTGTGCAGGGTCAGTGAGCCACTGCAGTGAGGGGAAGCTGTTCTTTCGGCGGCATTGTCCCGCCACAACACTCCTCCGGGATTGTCCAGCCACTGGCCGCATCCCCACAGGCTTCCTCTTCAGGTGCCTGGCCTGCTGGCTCAGTCCTCACCTGCCTCGTGGATGTCCCCAGTGAGGCACTGTCCCCTTAGGGAAACGGTGATGCGGTGAGTGGTCGCTCTGCTTACCCCTCAGCGGGCACAGGGTGGTACCTGAGGGGCAGGGAGCAGGAGAGGATGATCTCCGGAACATCTGGTTCCCAGTTTGCTGGCATTCAAACTCTCATGGGCACAAAAAGCCTACAGGGGTGGCTCCAGCACCAGACAAATTTGAGTGCCCCATAAATAAAAGGGCCAGGGGAGAGGGATGCTGTCGTGGCTGCTCTGCAAGAGGAGTGCCAAGGCTGGACCAGGAGAGGCATCTCACTTCCTCTCCCAAAAAGGATCCCATTTTGGACACAGTCCATAACTCACCCCTCTGAGATGCCAGAGGGTGAGGCCAGCTATGGCTGCAGGAGGTGTGTGCTGCCCACTCTGCCTGGCTCCACAGGGATAGTTCCAAGCCAGAACACACTGCCCAAGTCCGTCAAATCTCAGGAATATGCTCACTCCCACTTCAAATTAATTTCTGTGAAACCCCACACTCCAGTGCACTGGAGCTGGCTGGATTTAGTCCCACACCAGCCCGGGACTGGGGCTGCACGTGGGGCATCTCCCTTTCAGCCATACCGTGGTATTAGGTCGGTTTAAATTGGTTTAAACTCTCTGCATCGCCCCTGCTCGCAGCCTGACCCCAGCACTCGATAGGTGGTCCCTAAGAGGCTCCCAGGTTCTCAGGACTGCTAAAAATGGTTAATAAATCCCCAGTAATAAAGCGTTCAGGTCATCCAAGAGAAATGCCGAGCTCGAGCTGCAAAGCTGCATTGTCTGCCCGGAACGATTTACGCGCTCCGTCGGACAGGGGTTAAAAGCTCTGTCAGGCGCCGACTTCGCCGCTGTCGTATTGTCGGGGGTATTCCCTCAATTTGCTCCCCGACGTGCGGCCGGGCGGCCACTGCTCCAACCCTCGGCTGAGGTTTGTGAGGGAGATGTCGGAGGAGGGCAGCCCAGGAACTGGATCCTGCCCGTGGTCTGCTTCTAAACCTCTCCGCCTACCCCGTCCCCCAGCCCCCGCTTTTTCTCTCTGGGATTTTCTGAGAGCACAAAAGAGACTTTGCATCAATTACTGGTAGGAAAACGGCAGAGCCCCGCGGCAGAACTCTGCGCTCCCGGCCCGGGTTTGGTTAACTTCCCATTGTCTGATGGGCTCCACTATTCAGGGCCAGGGCAAGCGCTCAGTTTTTTCATCTACTGAGGTTCTTTTAACCACCTTCAGAGCATAAAACCTTCCTGCCCGTGTAGCAGAGGGTCTGGCAGTGTTTTTGAGGTGGCTGCAAAGAGTGGAGCATGTCAGCGTCTCTCTGCCCAGCACCCACACCTCCTGTAATGGGTGCTCATGATGCATCTCCCCATGCTGAACTGTCTCCATCCCCATCATCCCCCAGTGAGCTCCAGCGCTGGCACCACTCTATGCCAGGTCCTGCTGCAAGCCCCGTCCACCCTCCGTGGCCTCAGACCCTACACTGCTTTTCCCCTCCACCTCGGGGGACTGCGGGTCCCGTCAGCGGGGCGGGGGGACACGATTCGATCCGTACAGGGCACTGTGGGATCCCACGGGGCCGGGGGGCTATACAAATGCAAAGCGTCATTATTTTCCCGGGGCTGAAGCAGAGGCCTGAGAAAGGTTGAGCGAGAGAGGCAGCGAGCAGGGAACAGCGGGGGATTTAGCTCCTGAAAAGGAGCCAGGGAAAAAAGCGGGCGAAGTGTTTCATTGTGCGCTGGGCAGAGGGGGTCACGAGCAAGTTAAACTGGTTAATGTATTGGAGCAGCTTCCTCCGAGCTGCTGGGAGCAAGCAAAGCCCTGCAACAAAAGGCCAAGGGAGCATTCTTGTGGGGAAAGTGGGCTCTCTTTAAAAGGATTTGATTTCTTTTCTGTCAGTTGAATGGAATTTGGTGGTGACTCCTCCAGGTCTAAGAATTTGGGGCTTTGGCGGTGGTGGTGGTGGCGGGTGGGGACGGTCCCTGTCTTCCCCTCCCTGCTCCTGCATTTTTCTCCATCTCCAAGCCCACTGCCCCCCAGATTACAGTCCCTGATGTTGAGGGGGGGAGAGGAGCTGGGGGAACACAGGTGGCCCCGTAGATGCTCTGATCCTGAAAGAAAGAGGGGGCACGGGGCTGTCCCTGCCCAGCCTGGTTTCTCATGCTCCCTATTCAGTCCAGGAGAGGGGAGGTAGATGTGGGAAGAGGAGAGACTGGTGGGGCGTCTGCCGCTGATTTAATGCCTCCCTCAGTGCTTCGTTGTCGAGGTGGATCTCAGGGGAGTTTTGGCAGTGTAAGGTGTGCAAGGGCAGCTTTCCACTCCTTCCTTTGGGCCATGAAACTATAATGTTAAAACTGTGGAATGAAGGTAAAAACATGAGGGAAACTGAGCCTGAAGTAGTGAAATCAGCTGGATATAACCCCACTTTCCCACTGCCTGTTCATCTCTCTCCTCCCAACAGAAGCTTATGGGGTAGATGAAGACTGTCCTTATAGACCTGGCTTTCCCACCCCAAAGTCCCTGGGCTGGTGGGCAGGAGGACCTCCTCTTCATGGGTACACCTGCTGGGTCATGGAGGGGGGACAGTGCTGCCTGGGATGCTGGACTGGATGTGGCTGTCTCTGGCTGCAGGTCTCTCGCTTGGTGTTGACCCTGAGAGAAAACCAGGGAGCTTTAGAGCTGTCCTGGGCTGGAGACTTGCTCTCACACACTGGTTAGACTAACTGGCAGGGTGGGCTTGTGGTGGTAAAAGACTACAGTTAATTAAGCAGAGTTTAAATGCCTGGTAACCCTGGACTGCATGAGTGATTGCAGAGCCAGAGCTTCAGCAGGGCTCAGTTAGCTGGACTCACAGAGGGAGATGAGTGTGGCTTCTACTGACCGTTCATGTCGCCTCGATTTCCCGAGAGGTGACACTGGCAGAGATCCCACGGTGCCTGTTCCCTGGCCTGCTGCCTGTTTGGGAGATTCCCTGATGGGCTGTGCATGGAGTCTGTACGTGTCGATCTGTATGTGATTGTCTGTACAGGCAGGGCCAGAGCACAACCAGCTGAGGTCACAGTTTGCTGCAGATGATGGCCAGCCTGTCCCAAGCTCCTTCCAGAGGTGTGGTCAGCAGAGCTTGCAGCTCCTGGCCTGTAATTTTTGGCCTCTCATTCTTTCTGGCCCCAAATTTCCTCATGTTCCTGTTGTGAGCTGTCCCTGTCCCCACTGCCTTCTGCAGAGCCAGAAGCTGATGTCAGGGGAAGCATTTAACGATTATCCCAAGGAGCAGGCAGGAATCAAATCTCATACTGGGTTGGACTGAACTGGACAAAGGCCCAGGGAACCCAATGTCCAGTCTCCAGCAACAGCAGAACTGGAGTATGAGGAACAGCAACCAAAGGCAGGCTGTTCGCAGAGCCCATCCCAGCCAAACCCTGCGCTGTGTTTGGCAGCCACTGCTGTGGGTCCTGTGCAAAGGGAGAGAAGGGAAGAACCAAGGAAGGGAGAAAGAAGGAGCAGGGGAGGTCAGGCCCTGAAACACTGCACAGCAACCCAGTTTAGGGCAGAGCCCAGCTATGCCCAGCTGTGCCAGCAGCCATGGGCAAGAGCAGTGCTTGGACTTTCCTTATTGGG
This sequence comes from Oxyruncus cristatus, assembly GCA_013399855.1. Classification (NCBI taxonomy): domain Eukaryota; kingdom Metazoa; phylum Chordata; class Aves; order Passeriformes; family Cotingidae; genus Oxyruncus; species Oxyruncus cristatus. Next base: position 983,486 of record VXAY01001192.1, on the reverse strand, counting down.
GACAGCCCTGGTGCTGCATCAGGGGACTGAGACAAGCCCAAAGTGGCTTCTTGCCCCTGGGGCTTCCTTCCAGCCTTAATAGTTCCCTATTTATTCACCTGCCTTCATAATTCCTTAAATCTCCTTCTTTAAGGTCCATATCTGATGCAGTGGGCAGTCCCCACTCCGTGAAGGAACACTGGTCACTCTTTTCCTGCCCACAATTACCTACAAGTCCAGGTCTCCTGGGGAGAGAGAGATGGGGAGAGGATCAGGGATGCATTTTAACCCCCTGTGCAGACCTGAGCATCTCAGTGCCTGCAGCTGGCCCTGGAGCAGTGATAGGTCCTGCAGTCGACTCTCTCTGCATCTGATGTAGATCGAATACATGTGTCACCCTGTCCCTGCAACACTCCTGCCAAGGCTGTTCCAAAAAGTTTGTTGCCCCTGGGAAATCTGACTTCCATCTGGGCCCCCACAGCTTCTTGGATTCTTCTTTGACTCTGGAGTGTCCCGATTTCTCAAAGGTAGAAGAGTGAGTCATTATTCACACACAGCTTCCCCCAACCTGCCTTGGTGTCACCCAAAAGCCCCTTCCCCACTTCACTCCTGGGAAATTGTTTGCTTCCCTCTCATTCCCCCTGCAAAAGGGATTAGAAGCAACAGTTCATTTTTCATGTGATGCTCGTTTAAATAGGAATTTCACTGCTCTGGCTTTGCCTGGTTTCCGGGAGCTGAAGCTGAGAGAGGATGGTATTAGTGCTGTGCGAGGCGGGGAGGAGGAGGAGGGAGGTGGGAGCTGAAAGCGGGAAAGGCGGCGGGGGGAGGGGTGGGGGGACGTGCGGGGGGGAAGATGGGATTAAAACATCCCATTAGAATTTCTGTTTTTGGAAAGCTCACAAAAATGTTGACATGTAGCATGACTAACATAGTGCAAATGTCAGCCCGGCTCTTCGAACGGGGGCCCTTGCTCCCCTCCCAACACACTGGCCCCCTTTTAAGGCAAAAATATACAATGAGCCGCACAATGGCCGAATTCCAGAGAGCGGCGCTAATTGTTCCGCGCTCACGTAGGGCTAATTGCTTTGCTGAAACCGTTCGTGCCTGGCCTGGATCCCACGTGTTTTTACCATTTAATTAGGACAGAAAAAGCTGGGGCTAGGAAATGGGATGAGCTAAAGACAGGCAGAGATGGAGGACAGGTCGGGTGCCCGAACCTGGAGAGGAGAAGTGCTGTGTGTGCTCCGGTGCGTGAGGGAACAGTCCCTGCTCCACACCAGCCTCCAGCAGGATTGAAGCTGTGTAGGCACCCGGGATAGGAGCAGGAAACTGGGATGGCTCTTGAGGCTGGTGAGACCAGCTGTGAGATGAAGAGATGTTGCCAGCAACAAATATTTGCAAGAAACACCTTCATCCAGCTGCTCAGTGACCACTCCAAGGCTCATGGACACAACTCGTGTGTGCAGCTCTTCACCTGGTGCTATAACTGGAAAATCTGTCCATTTGCAGACCATGTGCAAACCATGATCAGGACTCAGAGAGCAAAACAATAGATGGGCAGGAAATGCCTTTTGATGGCTGCTTATTGTCTTCCACCTTCTGGGGGAACTGGAAGTTTAACTATAGTCTTCCTCTTTCAGGTATTCCTGTAAAGCTTCGTCCTCCGAGGATGCGCCTGGACCACAGCATGTCTGGCGCTGGGCTCCATTGTGCTCAGGAATGTGCATGTGTTTTTCCCCTTGAATAGCTCCTCTGAGACTGCATCGACCCAGAAGCACTACCGGGCCCCAGCACCTCCCCTCTGGTGGAGAAGGGTTTGCTCAGGGGTGCCACTGTCTTCTCCCAAGGACCAGCACAGCATCTCTGCTGCCTCTCACCCCATCGCTGTGCTGCAGGTGATGTCAACCCCCTTGCTGTAAACAGGGGTGGGTGCACAGGGTTCAGTATTAACAATTCCTTCCCTTTCTCCCCATCCACCTGACAGAGCTCTGCTTGCTCTACAGCATCCTCTGGGAAGCCTTCACCCACGTCATGCAGCTCCCTAGGCAGGGAAAGCCACTTAATATATATGATCTGGCTCTGAAGTGCAACATCTGGCTGGACCCTGATGGAGCTGATCTGTAACTCCTGGAGGCATGCATACAGCTGGGGATTCCTCCACTGCCCATCTACACATCTTCCTCCGGCGACAGCAACCAGCAAGAAGCCACCAGTCTTCCTCACTCCCACGGCTGTACAGCCCCTCATCCCCCCAACAGGTGCTTTTAGGGTCACTGCAATGCAATTTGCACTTGGCAAGTTTAATTGCTCCGTGGCCTCCGTGTCAGAACAGCTCTTGGCCTTATAAGCAGTATTATAAGCTGTACCCCGGTGGGTCTGGGCACTTAGCACAGTCATTCCGGATCAGTGTGAAGAGATTGTCACACAGTTCAAAGCACAAATCTCCAAGTGAACCTGGCTCCAGGCCTCCACTGGTGGCAGAACAGCCCCAGGAGCTCTGCTGCTGGGCTGTCACTCCTGTGTGGGCAGAGGAGCTGAGACATCTGTGCCTGGAGGCGTTTTCTTCCAGCTGCCCCATAGGTGAGGCATGTGCTTGGACTCCCCCTCCCAAAACTGGGGTCTCAGCTTTCAGGTCTCTTGAGAATGGGAATCATTTTGCCCAACTGCAGATGAAGGAGGAATTACCCACATAGAGCTCAACCATGAGCAGATAAGTAAAACACCAAAAACAGGAAACCCAAGCTTCAAAAATCTCCAGAAAATCTGCAATTCCCTGTCCCAGTATAAAAAGGATGATCTTATCTTTTGTGTTTCCATGAAAGCCATAAAGGCACACCCATGCCCGGAGGATAAGGATGTGAACAAATACTGGAATTTACAACAGCAATTTATTCAGAAGAAAGGCTGCAGGTGAAAAGGACTGGTACTAAAACAAGAGAGAAAGAATTCTTCATAGATGCAAATGCAACACTTGTAAGTCAATATTTGCTCTTGCAATATTGGCACATGCAGCAACGGTTTTCCAACATGAATAGGTTTCAGCCCAGCTGCTCCAGGATCACGTTGTTTAGAAGCATTCAGATCCAATTCTTAAACTTCATTAAAATTGTGGGGTTTAAAAGCCTTTGTGGAGCTAAGAGTCTTTTATGACAAGTCCTTCTATCCATTGAAATCCACCCGTGCCAAGGGGTGGCCTCATGGTAGCTAACCAAGAACAGATGATCCCTTTGGGAGGAGAGTGTTTAAAACCCTAAAACATACACAAGCCAGAACAAATCCATGTGGCAATAAGAGAGTTGAGAACAATTCTCCTCAGATCAGTCAGTCATAGACAAACCCCCAGATGATATTTAGTCTGGGACTAACCTCCCACCACACACCACCCCACCCACGTGTTTTTCCAGCTCCATCCATGTGCAGGAACATCACACCAAGATACCCAGTGCTGGTCACTCAGTGAGTTCCTTGGAAGCTGCTGTCATGTGTGTATGAACAGGGTGCCTTGGAAGCCCAGGTAACATTAGGACTTGCTGGCCATGTGTACTGCAAGCCAACGTCCCTGCCCCAGTCCCCTGTGCCTTCCCACACACAGAGCCCAGGAGGGAAGTTCGCAGCCAAGAGATGAGGAATGATGCTCACAGTACACAGAGAGGCCAAAAGCCTTTCTTCAGAGCTGGTGTTATTCACATAAAAGAAAGTAAAAATATTGGAACTTGATTGTCCTGTCTGGAAGGGGAGAAAACAATCCATTTTATCCCTGCACTGGGTGCTCTGGGAGCAGCTGTCCCAGTTTGTGAGGTACCCTGGGACTCATGCACAGCCTGTGTTGACTGTTATTCTGCTCTAACAAGAAGCAAACAAGTGTTTTATAGGCCAGGAAACCAAGATGTGTTGGAGAACCATGCAGTACCTCTGCGTACCACTGGGAGAAAGCTTAGGTCAGTGATCATCATCAAAATCTGGGCGCAAAAATGAGGAAACTCCTTATTCCTGTTCCCCATGGCTCATTAGAGGTTTACATCAGGAAGGGTGGAGGAGATGCATTTTGTACTCTTGGAAGGGACTCGACGTCCTCGACAGACTGACTGTTCCTCTTGTTGCTGCAGAACAGCCACCGTCCTTTGTCCCCTCAGGGTCCCCTTTGTCCCCCATTCCCTGGGCTTGAAGGACCCCACCTAAGGATGTGGTCAAGAAAACTTCCTTTGGGTTTATTTCAGGTGTTGCCCAGTTGGAGAATTAACCGCAATCTCCATCTAGGCATAGCATCCTGCGCCTGGGTTGCCCACTCAGGTGGAGGAAGGACATAATTAAATAGTTACCCCGTTTTTTACAATCAGAATGACATGACTTTTGTTCTGGAATAAGCTGGTTGCTGGCTGCTCATCTGGAACAGGGTGCAGGGAGCGTGCCAAGCCCACGGAGGGGATGCAGCCACCTGCCCCACAGGAAGCGGGCTGGGAGCCAGCACACACCGCTGGACAGGCACCCAGCAGAACGGCGTCCTCCACTGCCGACGTGGGCTGCAGTCAAACTGGCAGCTGAGGGGGAAGAGGAAACCATATTCTATCGTTATCTCTCACCTTGCTTCCCTTTCGTAATAACCCCATCCCTTTGCAGAACAGAAAAACACACCAGGGCTTCGCAGGGGCTGCTGGAGCCCACGCGCTGAACAGCGGCCAGCGAGGGCTGGAGCTTCCCTCAGCAGGAGCTGTGCACAGACAAGCAGTCATTTCCCCAAACTGGGTCAAATGCAAAAGAGAGGAGCTCAGGGAACAGCAAGACTTTGTTTCCAGCTCGACCCCAGCCTCTGCCTGGTGGGATGCTGCTGCAGAGGGGTTTTCTTCGGGAGGCAGGACAGTGCTCCTGCAAGTTCTCTGTCCCCAACCCTGAGACCCTGCAATGCCACCTCACTGCTTTTACCAGGAGCGTGCACTCCAGGGGTATGAATCAGAAATGTGTGGCGAAAGACAGACTAACCTCCCAAGAGGGTTGCTGTTGTGCTCTCCCCTTGCACTTCACAGCAGTCCCATCTCTTTTTGGTTAAGGCTCCTGGAGTCTCAGTGCCTGGTCTAACAGAGTGCCTGTGTGAGCTCTGCCCACCCTGACCTGCTCATGTGGCTCCTGTACCGGCTCTCAGGAGCGACAGAGGCCATTTCTCTGGTTTTCACATGAGCTGGTTTCACATTTGTTTTTCTTTCAAACTCGAGGCTTTGCAGATATTAAAATATAATCCAGGAAGAATTTGCTTTGTGAGGGAAGAGTGTGGGATCACGGAGGGGAGAGGGGTCAGTGGGGGAGCGCAGGGAGGTGGGGGTGGCAAAAAGATTTTCATTTCCCCTCTGTGTCCCATTGGGATCGAAGTTTTTACTTCCCTGCAAACAATAGTGGCCAATATGGGACAAGTTAGAGACTTTGGGAGACTCCAGGCTCCCCCACGCTGGGAATTTCTGTTCGCAGTAGAAATTTTATAAACTGCCTGTGGAGACGTCAGAAGAAAAGATCTCTGCAGGTGGTGAGACCTGAAGAAGATGGCTGGGACCATGGAGGAATGAGCAGAAAGGAGAGAAGAAAACATCTTTTCTAGTACTGAGTTGTTGTTCTAAATTGCAAAAAAAAAAAAAAATCAAACAAATACAATTTGAGTTATGGGTAAACAGAGGAACTGGGCAGGCAGGACAGGAAGGCAGGGCCTCGTCAGAGCCCTGCACCATGCAGGGAGATAAACAAGAATCCTAGAAATGTGGAGAGAGGCTTAAGGTGATTGCTCAATGCACGAGGAAATATGGAGCAAAAGCCAGATATCAGGGAGAGGAAGCTGGAAAAGGGCAGGCTGATAGGAGCCATGAGGTCAGCGCTGCAAAAATAGTGCAGGAAGGCTTCCCAGAGGCACTGAGTCTGTAGAGCACTCATGTCCCTGCTGATCCTCCTGCCTTACAGGCACAGGTGGCAAGGGATTGCTAGCCTGATATTGGGTTAATATTGCCCAGTGGTGGTGAGTTCAGTCCATCAAAGGACTTAGCTGCAAATCCCACTTAGCTGCAAATCCCACTTCACCGCACCTGCAGCTGAGCTTTATTTCCAAGGGAGCACTTTCAGATCGATGCAGCTCCGTCAGCAAAGCCCCGCGGAGTTGCCCTCGCTGAGGCCATCACCCAAAGAGCGGCTGCATCCACTCAAACCAGCCATTTTTCTTGAATGAGCATATAACTGGCCCTGTCTCGCTGTCAGAGCGAGTGTGAGACAGACAGACTGCCCTCCTGCCCGGGTTTGGTCTCCAGGCTCGCTGCGTGGTGAGCTCAGCCCCTCCGGACTTCGAGGCACACTGCTGGGATCACAGCCAGCTGACCCATGGCCCTGTGAGCACTGGCAGCACGGTTTGTTTGGGTTCCTGATATGCCAGGGGTCTCGAGGCTTGTTTTGAGTTCAGCTCCGTTTGGCGGATTTGATGGATTCTGACTTTCTGGTCTGCTCACAAGCAGTTGGACGTTAGTAACAATCTTGCTCTAAGACAAACAGCATCCATAAATCTCTGGTTGAAGCCAAGGCAATCTTGACTTTCATTACTCTGTGTTGTCCCCTCAGCCCTTTGAACCCCCAGTGCCCTTACAAGCACGGAAGCCCTAATCAATGTCCTATCAAAAGGGGTAGAATAAATCTTGCTATCTCGTGAGACAAGGTCACACTCTCTGTGTGGCCGTCTGGCAAGAGATGGGGATGTTCCTTGGGTTGTCTTCTCCTTGCAGGAAGTCTCCCATCAATTCTTCCAAGCATGAACCTCTGTGTGCCTCCAAAATGCAGTTTCAGCAGTTGTCTATGCTATGGTTTGTTTAGTGGGTCACTGCTCAAACCAGAGGACTTTCCATTATGATCCATCCTACCAATCCACTCTGCTCCAAGGAGACAGTATGGAATGCTTCCAGCTTTGTTCCCAGGATCTCACAAAGGATCTCCCATTAGGATCCTACTAAGTATTGAGTAACTTCTTCAGTTTCTTTGCAATATGACTGTTCTGTTCAGCCATCTTTAGAAGGAGGGATCTTGAAGCACGACAGTCCCTTGTGCTTGGACAGATTTGTTTCTCTAGGTCATCTGCCCTCTGCTCCTGCTGCTCTGCCTTCACCCATGTTCCCAGTGAGCTGTTAAAGATTGCACCAAAGCCTGGCAAAAACCACCTCTAACATCAGTGATTTTGGGTCAGAGCTTGAATTCATAGAAAAACTCCTTTTCCTGCCCTATGTCCCCAGCTGGACCTGCTGCTGGAGCCAATGTCCCTGGGCTGCTGGGGTCAAGGATAGCCATGCTGACATAAACATGCATTTTTAGCTGATTTTCCCTTCCACCCTCAGGCAGAATGGGGATGTTCTGTGGTTGCTTGAAAAAGACGCACAGCTAATAGTGGTTGCATCTGTGACAGTGTTTATTTGCATTTCCAGAAAGTCTTTGATAAAGCCTGGCTCCTGCCTGTCCTGCCCAAGCTCCAGGGACCTTGGGAATGCTGGGAGGACCATCTCCCCATCTGGGACAGGACACAGGAGAACCAGGGACCAGCCCACTGGCCCAGCAGCACATTCAGCTGGACACACATCCACTACAAGGGACAAAGGGGCTGGTTGAGAGAGGAAGAATCCATGTGTGGCCTACAGGAAAGAGGGGGCTGAAGGGGACTTGACTTCCCCAGCAGCAGGGAGAGAAGATAAGAATGGAAAATCAGATTGTTTCCAGCTCATGTCTGAGCAGTCCATGGGGAACAGGCGATTAGATCCATGTGTGATATGAAGGGTCTGGAAGTTGGGAGACCCCACAGGAGAGCCTTTGGAGTTTCTTTTTCCCCATGAAGATGTTGTCTTGCCATGGTGGCTTTGGCAGGAGGAGGGGCTGAGTGTGGCAGAATGAAGTCAACCCACCACCACCCAGTGTCCTCCAGTCTCTGCTGGATCTCACCATGGCTGCCCTTCTCAGAACCCAGAAACAATTGTATGGGTACTATCCAAGCACTTCACTCCATGTGAAATACCAGACCGGGCAGCTGGAGAGTCAGACAGAGATGACTGCATGTTTCCCCTTCTCCTTGGCACCCTCCAGCCCTGTCTGCTTGCAAGGCCACCAGCAGCAAGGAGCTGCTGGGCAGAGGGGTCTGCGCACCTCCCTGAGAACAGGGACCCTTCTCTGCCTGTCATCCTATAGCCATGACCCAGTTTCACCGAGACACTTCTCAACCCCAGGTTTTTTCCTTTTTGTCTCCTCTCTCACCATTCCCCTCCCTCCCCTTCAGCACTGGCATTTGATATTTACTTTCAGACTGGGAAGGACAGGAGGCTTTTCCTTGCATTGCCCCCACATTGTTCCCTGCTGGTATTTGGGAACAAGTGTGACATTCAGGGGAGTCAGGGCGGACAAAGCCTGCCTGCAGGTAATCATACCGCAGGCGGGCGTATCGGGTGTCCGTGGACACAGGGCATCCAAGAGCTTTTGACTGTGTCTTTTTTTAGGAAGAGCTTTCTCAGCCTCGGTATCTCTCAGATTAGGTTTTGTCCCCAGAGGAGCCTGTTGTGCCTCCATTGTGGGGCAGCTGTGGGAACCCGCGGCACGGCACGGCACCGGAGCGGTGGGACAATGCCGGGAGGCACCAGCGCTCCCGACCCACCCATGGTCCGGAGGGACCGATCTCTAACCAGCAGGCTGTGCCAACATCTGCTTCCCGGCGCTTTCTCTTCCCTACTCGGATGTCCACAGAAGAGCAGGCATGGATGGAGGCCCTGCACCCTTGGCAAGCATCCCTGAGCCCGTGCGTGGAGGTGGAGAGGGTGAGGCGCATGCACGCACACACACACACACAGACACACACACAGACACAGACACACAGACAGACACACACACGTACCAGCAGAGAAGGGGCAGTGACTGGTGCACCATGTACAAATCTGGGGTTGTGCCTTGGATGTGCAAGGAGGAGGCAACACAAGGAAGCCCTCTCGTAATCTCTTGCTCTGTGCCGGGGGAGTAGCAACAACCTCAAAAATTCAGTGAAAAGGCTGAAAGTACAGAAGAAACCCAGGACTGTCTCCATTCACTCCCATACACCCTTTGGCATGGCCAGGCAGAGCTGGTCCCGGGCACAAAGCACCTTCAGTCTCTCACAAAAAGTGGGAGATGTGTGTCCTCCTATCTTTTGCACTTAAGGATTTGCAGGGATGTTAAATGCTTCCCAGAGACACAGGAAGGGATATTGGTCCTCAGTCTCTGCTGCAGCACAGACTCATGTTGCCAGGTGTCCCATCTGAGGATGTCCAGCCCCATCCAACACAGACAGAGCCCGGCTGCTGCATGACCCTTCCTGTCCCAGGACAGGATGACATCTAGAGCACTGACAAGTCCAAGGAGACTGCAGTGTCTCTTCTTCTCAAAAAAATCATCACTCACCCCTCCCCGATCCCATTAAAACGCCTGATTTAGCACAGATACTGCATTTAGTCCATGCAGAACCACTTCTGGCTCCTCCTGCTGAGGAGCTGCGTAACCCCGGTGAAGCCTCGCTGATACAAACCAGTCACTGACTGATCCCTTATCTCCAGCCTTCTTGTGCTGACTGATCGGTTCCTCCCTGTTCTCTCAGCCGAGCCTTTGCTCTGCATTAATACAGACTTTTCATCACTTCTAAAATCCTGGCCCAATAAAACATTAAAGCACTTGAACATGAATGTGAATGTTTACTTGCTCAAACCTAAACATGGGACGTAGTTGGATCAAGACCTTTCTCTTCCTGCCCAGTGCTTCCTCCTCCCGTGTCCTGGCCGCTCTCCTCAGCTTCGTCTGTGGTTTCTCTGCACTGCGGTGCAATGTCACGGAGAATTTGCAGTTTCCCATTTGTGGCACACTGGTTTTGCCTGAGGTGACAAATGACCTTCTCCCTTAGTGATAAACCGATTTGCTCATCCCAGGCTGCATCTGCTGGTTCGTCATGCTCTGCCCGCAGCGCCGAGGCTTTCGGTTCTGCTCGGCATCTGCACCACAGCTGTTTGCCATCGACTTTCCCCTGTTGTCTTTAGCACCCGGCCACTCACTTCCTACTGCGCTCCAGCTCATTGTGTTTCCCTTCATTATTCTCAGTTCTCCAAACCAAGCTGGCTCCTTGCTACTTATTCCGGGACGAGCAATCCCCCTGCCAGGCTGTGAGGCTGCTCTCTGCGTCTCCATGAGAGTGAGCACGTTGAGTTTGGTGGGAAATCATGAGCATCTCTGGAGATGATGGGACAGGCAGGTGGGAGATGCTGCTTGGTTGGCAGCCATCCAGGATGGCTGGCTGCAGAGGGGATGTGAGCTGTGGCCATGTCCCTGGACGGGGAGGGATGTTCTCAGGTGGGTGGAAGCGCCCATGCAGCAGGTGGGGACGCGGCGGCAGAGCTGGTGCAAGGCTGGTTGGTCTCTCCCCAGGCTGTGTGGGGCCAGCTGCCCGCAGCTGCCGAGCCGCCGTGGCGCACACGAGCCTGCAGCCAGTCGGACACGGCCCCGGCCGAGGTGTTTGGGAGCAGGTCCAGGTTTGGGAGCAGGTCCAGGCTTATGCCGAACACACGCATCCTCCGTGCGAGGAAAAGATGTCTTAGCGGGAATACGAACACATGACGGGTAGGTCCCTGGATAAAGCAACTTCCCTCCAGCACATCTGGAAAATTACTCCCCATCTTCTAGTAAACAGGCTTCCAGAGGAAGATCTGTGCTAGTGTTGTCCTCCCTCTGGGACGTGGCGGAGCCAAGGTAGGAAAATCCAGCAGGATGGGAGGATATAGGCTCTCCTGGAATAACTTACAGCTGTCCTGGAAGCTCAGAGACCTGGAGGGCTGAGGAGAATGTGGGCAAAGTCACAGATTTTATAATTTTTCTTTATTCTTGGCAAAGGGCTGCTGGAAGATACAGTTTCCACAGGAGACGAGGGATGATGGAGGGCCATCTGCACTCCCTATTCAGTTCAGCTTTTCTTCCACCTCCATAGACCCAGAGGAGCAGCAGCACAGGTGGGTCTCTGGGCCAGGATCAGGAGAAAACCTGGAGGAGCCAGTACAGCTGATACTCCTCTTCCTCCTCCTGAGGATACCACAGTGATGTGGTGTCTTCAAAAATCACTGTGTAACATCCAGCATCACTGAGGATGGGTTATGGTTTCAGGAGGTTGGTGAGAAGAGAAAAGAAGCAGCACCATAGTGTGAAGTTCTCCAAGGAAGGAGAAGGATCCAAGTGAAGGATCTCAGGTTCTCAGCCCCAGATCGGAAATTTGGAAGGGGCTATTTCAGGGATCCTGCTCCAGCACAGGGAGAATTGATGAGAAAGTGCTCTAGTCCTTGGAAAGCAAAGGGAGGGAGGGTTTACTTAAATCTCTGGTAACAATAATTATGTCACAGCTGCTGAGGAGATGGCCCAGAGCTGTTTTTTTAGAGATTGTAAGCCCAGATATGGATAAACCAGGAAGCTCAACTCCCTCTTCAGAGGGGGGGTAAGCTAGGAGGTTGTTCTCTAATGTAGATGGATGTGGAGCCCTGTGTTCCCTCCATGAACCACAGGCAGATGTCACACATGAAAGGAACAAAGCAGGGGCAAGATTTTCCTGTGGTACATTGCGTGTGATGCTGAGGTGCCACTCCAGGATTGTGCTTCAGACTTTTTCAGTATCCCCAGGAATGGAAAACTCTCCTGTACTAGAGGCAGATTCCTCTTAGAAACCAGGAAACTGCTAAGTTCAGCTCTGGTTATAGCCTTAAAACATCATGTCATGAATCTTTTCTGCAGCATCCTTGGCCAGGGTGTTGTCCACCAAACGCCTTGATTAGCAGCACAGACAATGAATGTAGCAGCTGTTTTGAGGGCTCTAACTCCGCTATGGGAAGGGCATCCCCAAACTAGCCCCCAAGGTATACTCAGGCCTTGGGAGCCCAGCATGGTGGCCCTGGGGAGGTGACAGAAGAGTGACTTTTTCAGTCTCCCCCAAGGCCTCTTCCATCAGGAGCTCCCAGCCTTCCCCAGCTGAGCCTCCCCAGGCAGTGTGACAAGGCAGACGGTGTTGGACATGTGACTCTGACCGTGCCAACCCTCCTTCCAGCATGATGAGGTGCCCAAGCAGGCTGACCAAAGCCAGTCTTTCCTCCCCAGATTGGTGCCCATGCCCTCACTCAACGACGTGAGAGCAGGAGGTCACAGTGCTGCTCTGTGGCTGGGACACTGGTCCCCTGGGGTAGAAATGAGCTGGAGGTGGGCACAGCTAAAGATGAGGGCTCTGGGTTACAGGGTCAGCACTGAACTCCGTAGGCTTTTTATACTAGAAAAACACCTATAGGAGCCTGCTCGGACTGAGTGTTTCAGAACTCTCCCAGGCACCTCTTTCCTGCCCCTCTTCCCACCCCACCCCCGCACCCCGTGCGGCTCAACCTCGTCTCCTGCGAAATCTCTAAGTGGCTCTTTGGGGCTCAGCATCAGCCACAGCCCATCGCCCACCTGCCCAGCCGCATGGATGGAGGACAGGACCATCTGCTCCAGGGCAAATGAACCCCGGGGCCAGATGCTCTGCTTTGCTTAGGAGGTTGTATAAGCCTTGGACCCGGTTCATGGGAACCGCTTCCCTTTTTCCCCCCGCCTCCTCCTCCCACACGCATTAACCTCTTTACTGCCACTGATGTCTTTATAGCGACATCTGAGGGAGGAGCAGGAGGTGGGTGAGAAGGCACGGGGGCGGAGGGGCAGGATGCTGTGGAGCTGTGCTGGGAGCTTGCCTGACACGATGGTGTGAAGTTTGCCGTCCTTCCTCCCGGCTTTGGGAAGGTGGGGAATGAGAGCCCGTTCCCGGCGGGGGTCCGCAGGCAGCACGGGAGCGGGTGCGGAGACGCCGCAGGGGTGGGAGGAGGAGGTGGCAGGATTGGCACTTGCTTTGGAAGCGTCCCCGCAGGGGTTTGCTCTCCACTGCAGCCGATTCCCACGAGCCAGCCCAGCCCCATCCCCCAAAGCCTGTTCCAAGGTTTCCATGAACCATCCTGATGGTCCCAAGTACTCAGGGCATCAATCAAGGCAGCCCGTGTTTGCTCCGTGTGCTTCAGCTGTGGTGGAGAGGACAGGAGAGACCGTTTCTGCCCGCGGGTCTCTGAGGCTGTTGGTCCTCACCACACTCATCCCTGAACCAGAATCCCCACAGGCACTGCTGGAGGGGGAGACACAGCATGAGGGGGTGGGTGCTGTGGTCCAGGCCTGGGTCTGCCCTCCCGGTCACAGAAGCGCTGCCTGCAGTATTGCACACGATACCATACATTTACAACACCACATGGCATACATTTGCCCCAAACAGCACAGTTTTAGGGGATACAGGGACCCAGAAGTCCTGCCTGGTAGTCCCTGCCACGTTGCTAATTGGGAAGAAACCACACAACCTCTATATTTCTCATATTCCATCCAGTAGAAAGGAGACACCAGTCCCACCTGGCAGGGTGCTCCCACCCAGCACCCAGCTTTGGGCAGAGCTGACAAGCATCTGGACTGTGAGGATGTATCACCACTGCTTAGCACTGTGAAGCCCATGACCCGGCAGGTGAACAACTGCTGACCCGGGCTGGATCCAGCCCTGCTGCCTGGACAGGGAGGCTTTCCACCTAATAACAGGCACAGGGTGATGAGCTGCTACCGAGGTGAGGTATCTACCTCTCCCCTCCCGCCCCCTCGTGTTTTCTGCCCCTCTAAATTAACTCCCAGTCACCCAGGCCACCAAGGGTTAACACTGCCCCGCTCCGGTGGGCTGTCTGAGGGGGAGCACCAGCCGGGGACATCACAGGTGGGATGCGAGCTTGCAAGGCACAGTGGCCTGCTGGAAAAGACCTTGACTATTGAACCCTGAAAAATCTCCTCCTTTCTACCAGAGCCTTCCTCGCCCTGGTTCCCACAGGGCTCCTCAGCCGCGCCGCACCTCCGGGAAGGTCACACGCCGCCGCTGTATCTCGCCTGGCGCGGTGGGAATCCGATTAACAACCGGCCCCCGGCTCTGGGATTGGGCAACGATGGGCGAGAGAAGGGCCCCGCGCCCGGAGAAGAGCTTTCCCACACTCTGTCCCCCCTCGCCGGCGACGGCGGAGGAAATCGTCCATATCTAAATGTGTCCTGATAGCTGCGCTAATCTAGGGCTGAATGTGCGGCTCGGGGTGGGCTCACCGGCAGCATTAGCGCAACACATGGCCCGTATTCAGCTCACACAAAGGGCCGTATTCTTCCTCGTCCGCTCGGGCTTCGCATGCTCCAGTGGAAAAACAGAGCGATGCCGGGGGTGAGGGAATACGGGAGACCGTTGAGATGGAGCAGCTGGCTCCCCTCGGGGACGCGGGGGGACTTCTGACCCCGGGGAGCATTTGCTCTTTACCCAAATGTGTTTCCCCAGCAGGCAGACAGAGCTGATCGATGCTGCACTCTCAGCTCTGAAAACCTGGCAGAGAAAAGGAGAAAATGGGTTATTTTAAGCAGCAGAGGGGTATTTTGGGGTGGCTGCATGGCAAACTCCATCTCTGGTTGGCAGGGCTGCTCCACAGGATGGGGTTTCTCCACTTGCTCTCTGCGCCAAAAAAAATAGCAAGCGGGAAAATAGTTGGCGAGATGTCAAAAAAAGTTGTTTCAGCCCAACCTGAAACATCCCTCCAACCAAATCCACAATGTTTCCTTCCCTTTGCACTTTTTTAACCCTTTTCCTTTTGGCTTCCAGCGCTGTTCAAATAGGAATAGCTGTTTTGAAATAAAGAAGAAAAAAAAACTCACCACATTTTGTTTTGAAAAAAAATGTTGAAACTAGATGTTTCGACATCTTCCAAGTGATCTCCCTCCCTTGTTTTGGCTGAAGCCCTGCATTTGCATTTGACCTGGATTTGCACATTGTTGGTTCCCCACAAAAGGGCACATTTTTTAGTGGACTCAGTCCTGTTCACCAAAAGCAGCTCAGCTCTGGGGCCAAGTTGCTGTAAGCAGAAATTTTCAAAACGATGGAGTAAGTGGTTGGTCTGGTTAAAGGTGAAGATCCTCTTCCCCAAAGGACTTTAAAATATGCCTTTTCACCCCACAAAGTTCCTCTTTTCTGTTCCCCATTTTCCTTCACTGTCTCTTCTCCTTTTGCCTCCATACTTACTCCAACCTCTCACCATAACCTCTTGTTTCCGCAAACTCCCATCTTTGGGTCATTTAGTGAATAAATGCTGCTGCCAGGCTTGGATGCAAATTCTTGGAGCATCAGAGAGTCCAGAAAACCATAAAGCCCATCACCAGGATGGGTAATCTACTCCTGGGGATTTGTTCTTGGCCACAGGAGAAACTTTCCAGCTCTAGAAAAGGAAAAATTTCCCCCTGAGGAAAGAGGTGCCCCAGCCCTGCCCCCTATTCCTGAGCCCTGGGGATACCTTGGGGCCAGGTGAGAGGGAGAACTCTCAGGGATGCCAGGGCTGTGAACAGCTCTTGCCCAACCACCCTTCAGCTCACATTAGCAGCAAAGTCCCCACCCTTGCTCAGAGCCCTGTTGTGTCGATGCCCATCACTTCCCCACCACTAGTGTGAGGAGTTCCCTCCTCCTTGCCAGGGACCAGCTTCTTTGCTTCAGGGCTGTGGGAAGAAAACCCCCACACTGGAAGCTGGGAAAGCAGCAACCTTCCCGATTTCCACCGGGAAGGACAGGGAGCAAGGGAAGGCAGCCCTTCCATGCCCGGCAGATCCTCCACAGCTCTCATTCTGGGCCCTGTCAAAATCTGCCTGTTTTAACTTGTCCGTGTGTCTCACTGGGGAGATGGACTGGAAAACATAAGGCGGATCCAAGCAGCTTTCTCCGTGGGGAAAACTTTCAGCACATAATAGTCTGGGGTTTGTTTGATGCCTGGTGTAAGATGCAGCTGAATAAAACCACGTAGAAGGAGCTTGAATAGTAAAGGGCATCTTGAGAAACAAGCAGCCTTTTCTTCCCTCTCCCGCTTCAGAAGCTGCCCCGGAGCTGCTGTGTGTGCGGGGAGAGGGGCTGGTTCCCATTTAATCTCAGGATGAAGGCTGCCACTATAAATAAAAGCAAAT
Source organism: Oxyruncus cristatus (assembly GCA_013399855.1). Classification (NCBI taxonomy): domain Eukaryota; kingdom Metazoa; phylum Chordata; class Aves; order Passeriformes; family Cotingidae; genus Oxyruncus; species Oxyruncus cristatus. Next base: position 967,448 of record VXAY01001192.1, on the reverse strand, counting down.
ATATAATTCCTCCTATTCCTGCCCGGTTGCTGGGGAGACCGCAGTTTAATTAACCACAATGCTGATGCCCTGCATGCCACAAAGCTGCCCGGGAAAATATTATGGATGTCTGTATACATGTCAGTCCCACATTTTACTCACTTCCAGAACTTGCCAAAAGTGCCTGATGGGCACGTGGGACATCCTGGCATCATCGTTCAAGATGTGTTCATGCTTCCTACAAGATGGACTGGGAGGGCAGGAGCTACAAAAACCAGATTCCTTGCTACAATGTGCAGGCTGGATGGAAAAACCCATTCCACACAGGGAATTTCTGGAGAAGAAAGGGGAGAGATCAACATTATTTAGTCTTCCAAGGACTTCACTTGGAAAACCCACAGAGATACGGCTCGTGTGATCCCAATTATTTCTGTTTTGTGGACTGTGGCTTGGCAGGAGGCAGTGGAGTGAGGCAGAAGGCGGCTGCATGTCTCACCCGTGCAAGGTTGGATCCCCAGACAGCCCCCAGCTGGGCCCTCGGGAAACCTTTGAAGGGAGCTGGGCTTGGAAGAGGTTTTACCTTCCCACTGAAGACCTGCTGGAGTATTTCCATCACACTCAATCTGTACTCAAGGGCTGAAGCTGCTCTACTATGCTCCAAGCCCCTTCTCCCTGCAGTCCCTCCCCATCAGGGAGCACTGGGATGAATCCGATGGGAAAGCCGCCCGCACAGTGAAAGGTTTTCAGACCCCTTGCTGCACCCTCAGATTTCTTCAGCTCCTCATCTCCAGGGGAGGAGCAGCCCCAGGAGCTGCACAGGGACTGGAGAGAGAGACCTGCAGTGGGGAGCTGGCACAGGCACAGGAAATCCAGCTGTCAAGAAGACTCCAGCGTGCTCACCCATCCCTGCCTCCCGGCACCTTTTTCTGGTGCGCGCTTGTGTTTCAGACAGCGCTGATCCTGCCGGCCAGCCCTTACCTGCCAGCAGCTGTCAGACACCGCAGTCAAGAGCAGCCCCAGGGCACGAACAGCCCGCCATGGGGCCGCACCCACATCCACCTCCGTGATGCAATGTCCCGCTGCCAACAGCCCCCGCGGCCCCGATGCAGAGCGGGTCTCCGAGGCAGCAGCTTTGGCACCTCCCCAGCTGCTTGCTCAGCCCCAGCTCTTGAAAGTGAATCTCAACAAAAGTCAGCAAAAACCTTCTCCTCTTCCGGGTGGAGAAGTCCAGGGGGAAAGTCTTGCTTTGGTCGGCCAGGAAAAGGAGTGATGACCAACACAAAGGATGTATCCCCGTGCCCTCAGAGCTGCTGTCACCATGTGAGCCATGAAGAAGAGGAAAATTTCTCTCAAATTCTGTTAGCAGGTTGAGAGCCAAGCCTGGACAACCACCGCAGCTGCTGTCACAGGAACCCCAGTGAATGTGCACCACGGTGGGAAGTCAAGCCGTGCCCTCGGCATGTAGGATGCTGTCATGGGGGGTCACTACAGGGCTTGGAGGCAACGCAATCAGCTGTGCCACCATGCTGTGTTGTGTGTGAAAATAGATGCCAGTTAATAAATAAAAAGAGGGCAACAGAGTGTTTATGGGGTCAAATTTAACCAGCCAGGTCCTGGTGAGAGCTGGTTCAGGATAGCTGTGCTGTTACCCCAGCAATAGAATCCACATGGGTTACATCAGCATTACCAGAGGCTCTCACCTGGATCCCTGGAGCAGTGTTAGCACAGAAACAATCAGTGATGCCCCAAAATCAGCCAAAGATATGGGAGAAACAAGCCCAGGTCCCAAAGGGACAAAGTCAGGGGACTGCAGAGAAGGAGGAGCTGTCTGGCAGCTCCAGACTTTCAGATTGTCTTGACCTCATCCAGAGAGACTTGTCTCCCTTGCTCATCGGGGTAGTTTATTTTTCCTGTTGGAAAATTTAGACCCTCATTCCCAGTCCTGAGCTCCCCAGGGCACTGGAGCAGTCCTGCACTGTTTTTACAGTTTGCATTGCTTCCCCTTGCCTTCTATTTTCTTTTCCCTCTTCTCCATGACATGAAGCTTAACTAAACTCTGGGGAGGGGAGAGGAGGGAGGGGAACAGATGCTGGCTCTGGCTCAGCATTTCTGTAAGATCCCCAGACACACAGGCATGGGTTTGAGTGTCTTGCGCTCACATGGAGAACCAGGGGATTGCCCTTTGGGCCAGCCAGAGCTTGATGAGTAATTTTCATCACTTCTTCACCTTTTCCATGGGACTTTCCACTTCCTTCATCTGGGCTCTGCTCTGACCATGCAGGGCAGCCAGGATGCCTTGGAAGGATGTGTTTTTCTGGGCTGATTTCACTGGCACTTTCTCAGTGTGGGAGGTTGATAATCAATAGTGTTTCTGCCTTTTCTGCGCTCTCGGTTAAGATATTAGTACACTAGGGGATTTTTATTGCTGGAGACGTCCATAAGATGCCCCCACAGGACTGCAGCCTGGCAGTCAGGAGGCCTGTTCTCAGCTCGCCAGGCTGCACCTCATGGGAACGCTGACACCCATTTGGCCCATGGGACGGGAACTGAGCCCAGGATCTCCAAACCACAGGATAGCTTTGGAAAGCTGGTTAGCAGGGGGCTGTCATCATGACTGATCCCTGCGGGACACACAGCGAGCAGAGCAGTGGGCATCCGTTCAGGCTGGGTTTGGCATGTAGCAATGCTGCTGGTTTTGGGGTAGGTATTGAACTGCCAAAACATACTTGGTGCCTCTTCAGTGGCTTGTCTGCCAGTTGGAGAACAAGGGGGACAGCACTCTTGGGAACAGCCCTGGCTTGAAAACTATAAATCGTGGCCAGCGGGAAGAACAAAGGCACCTCATTGGACGGGGTGGGGGACAAGAGGCATCACTCAGGGTCACCTGAATTTATGGCTCCCTCTGGCTCCTTTAGCAACGGATGCTTTCGACATAGGACTCAAAACAACAGCTTTAGAAGGGAAGATAAAAGCCTGGGAGAAAAGAAAGGATCATCTTTTTTCTCCTCTTTCATTTTTTGTAAATCGGCAGAGGGAGAGGAGGCACCATGGCAACCTCAGTCTCCTCAGGCGGGATGCTCAGCAGTGGAGGCCCCGTGCTGACCACCCTTCTCCGACTGAAACCCCACTGTAAGGCCATCCCTGCCTCCGGTGCATCACACACCCATCACCAGCACTACCTGCCTGGCTGGCAGGAAAACCCATTCCCAAGGCTGGATCAGCCACTGCCTCAGCTCCTCAGCGCAGAGTAGGGAGGGAGGGAAGGGAGGAGGAGGGTGATCCTGTTAACAAACCTCGGCTAAACAGTCTGCTTGGGGCTGTGCAGGCAGAGCCATACTCTCATTGATATTGAAATCAGCTGCAATCCATCACCGGGAGAACAGGCTCCTTCCATGGGAAGCTGAAAAGACCCACTCTCAAAGGGAGGGGGAAAAACTTGTCCAGGGGAAGGGCGAACCAAAGCGTGGCAGGTGTGGTATGGAGAGGGATTCTGTCCACGTCAGACAGTGATTCATTGCCGAGCACGCCGGGCCATTGCCAGGGCGGCACAGAGTGCAGGCGACACCGTGTCCCTGGAGGGTGGGAGGGCAGGGGGACATGCTGGGGTCTGGTGAGAACACTGGTGCCACAGAAGGAGAAAAGCTCTGGTTTGTACCCCAGCATGAGAAGGTCCTTGATGGAGGAGTCAGCATGACCAGGGCAGGCAGTTCATGAGGGTTGGGAGAGGAGGTGGCACCTGGTGTAGCCATGGGATGTGTCTTCTGGGCCACCCTGACCCCTTTCACCTGTGCCTGAGCTCCCTGCCCGGTGAGTGAAAATGCAACTTTGCACTTTCACCCGTGGGCACCGTGGGTCCCCCTGGGACAGCACAAAGCTACCACACGCAGGGCGAGCTGAAATGAGCCTTTTCACTCCTCATCTCAATCAGCATCCCTGCGGTTCCACGAGGCCCAGGGCTGCCACCCTCACCAGAGCCAACACCCAGACTCCCCAGGGTATTCCCCAGGCAGGGATGGAGACCAGCCTGCAAAGGCCTTTGAACTTGGCTTGCTCTCAAATCTGTAGGTCTAGCTCAGAATTAAAAAGAACCAACCAACACAAAGTGAAACTAAGTTTGGTTTCCTGCATCTCAAACCATCTTTCCACCAAGGCTGGGAGCCACTGCCAGCTTTGGCACAGCCTGATGTGGTGGGGACCATGTCTTGTGGAGAGGAGCTTGAAAACTGGGTCGGTGCGGGGAGAGGGCACAGGGGATGGTGATCAGCCTTGTGAGCTCCCCAGAACTGCCTTCCCACTGCAAACTACTCCCTGGGCTGAAGGCACGGTCACTCTCACTCCACTGAGACTTGTCTTTCAGTGTATGGACTGAGAGTCAGCTCGGAGTTGTCCCATCACAGCCAACATTGCTCAGGCAGAACGAGCCAAATCTGTCCCAGCATTTCAGCGCTCAGCCTCCGGCCTCAGCTCCCCACACCTGGACGCAATCACAGCACCGCCGGAGAATGGGAACAAGCTGTCAGATCCAGTTCAGCAGCAGCTGCTGTTTATTTACCGGGAATCCTTCCTACTGAGGAAAGATGGAACAGGGGGGACGAAGCACTTCCCACCGTCACAGGGCTGCCACTGCGGGACGGACGGTGTGGGGATGCAGGGGATGCCCCAGCTGGCGGAGTGGGGGGGAAGATGCTCTTGACAGAGCTGTGAAAGGCCCGTGGCAGGTTTGGCCTTTCCCAGCGCAGCGCTGGGGGCCCGGGGGATGCCCACATCTGTGTGCGGGGGAGCCGGGCCAGCGCCGGTGTCCTGCGGGGGCGGGCGGTGGCGGAAGCAGCCGAGGGGCTGCAAACCCCTGCGATCCCGCGGAGGCGGGGGGCGTTCTCAGAAATTGCATTCTTCTCTGCTTTTCTCTCTAAGTTTTTTTTTTTTTTCCTTTTACCCCAAAAAATAATACCATACAAGCTCTGTAGTTAATTAAGCAAAAGACACAGAGGCTGGGAAGTGCCAGGGTGCAGCTATGAGAGCAATTCTGCTTCAGCGGGAGAAGGGGTTCGCTCCTTGAAGGCTTCCCCTCTCTCGGTGTCACGCTTTGCATTGGCTGTGGGACGAGCCCTGGGGCTGGTGGGGTTGCTCCGTGCCTCCCTTGGTATCCCCATGCTCCCTCTGATGATTATCTCTGAAGATGTGAGTGGGGCTGAGCTCGGCTTCAATGCTGTCATAGGGTTTGTTGCTGGAGACTTACAGCCTGTGCCCCCTCCTTGCCAGCAGACTTGGGCATGTCACGTCCCTCTCTCAGTTTTGTCTCTGCCTTTTGCCTGCTGTATATAAACTAAGCAGTTTTTTGGCAGAGCAGCTCTGTACAGTGCCTTGCACCCTTAGTGTGCTAGTGAGACTTGCAATACTCCCAATTACAACAGTGAATTGAAAGGCACAGAAGACAGGAGCCCACCAAGGGAATCTCCCCTTCTAGGTCTGGGATTAGGGTATTTATCCCAGGATATGAGCTCTGCCACACCAGAGCAAGCAGGCATCCCTCAGGGGAAGGAGAAACATTAGAGGCTTCATCTGTGCCATTGTGCTCTGCTGAATGGTGGGAAGGGGAGCAAAGGGTAAAATTAAATTTGCACCCTGAGTCTGCAGATAAGTTTCCCTTTATTGTTGTAGGAATAATTAAAAATTTTTGGCCACATTGTTCCTTTTCTCCTTCTCATAACCCACTTGCTGTATCAGGCTCCACGACCTCCTCCTGATAATTACACATCACAGTGTGTTTTCATGGTCCTGCACATTCCGTGTGACCACGAGTTCTTTCTCATCGCCACCCTCACTTTTCACTCTGCCATTTGCCAATAAGACTTTGCACCCAGCTGAGCAAGGGTCCCTCGTTCCCCAGCATGGGGCTGGGAGGCCAAGATGTGTCCCTACAGACCAACAAAAGGCCCACATTGTCTTAAATGACTGAGCGTGGAGTTGGCGGAGCCACCTGCATGCAGTGCTCTCTCAGCCTTGCTGAGGAGCAAAGCCATCATCCTGGATGGGTTATTGCTGCCTTGCTCCTTCCCACATTGCTGGAGCTGGGTTTCCCTGGGCTGTGCCTTGACCTGCACAGACCCTGGCAGAAAAACGTGGCAAAAGCCGCTGTCCGGGGACAGCACAGTCGCGGTCCTGGGGATCGACAGCGCAATCCAGGCGGGAAAGCACGAGCATGGCCGGGATGAAGGCTGCCACCCGAGCAGGGCCAGCGGGGACCAGCCCTTTCGGCCACATTAGACAAATAAACAGAGAGCCCGGGGCCGGCGGGGGCTGCAGGCAGTGACCGGCGGCGGTTTAACAGGTCACCCGCCCCCGCCGCTGCCATCTGCTGCTGCTGCAACCTGCGGGACCCCAGGGCTGGCGGGAGCGGCGGGAGAGGGTCCCCGAGGGGACAGGGATGGCAGGGCAGGGATGAAGAAGAGGAGGAGGAGGGAAGGCAGCTCCTGGCAGCCTTGGGAGTGGGGCTGGCGTGAAGTCGTGAGCTGGGGAAGACATACTCCAGCAGAATAATAATGAAAATAAACCGCACTGGACTTATTTTTAGCCCTGCCGATGATGCTGGGACTGTTTAGGGGCTGGCTGACACTGTGGTCTGGGGCTTTTTGACAAGCCTTGGTTATCTTGTGTTTTGTCCTTCGATCGTAAAACTTGGTGGGAAAGAGAGAATATTTTCTGTGCGTTGGTCAAGGACCCCATGCCTAGAATGCCTGGGCCCTTTGGTGTAGCAAATAACAAACACAAATGGTAATTCACCAAGAATTTACTATGTCTGATAGAAACTACCCAGCTGTTCAAATAGGGACGAGGAGATCTGTAGGATGACTTCGGTCAGTCTAAGAGTGAGATGGATGCAGAATCAGGCAGGTAACTCAGCAGACCACAGACTTTCAAGTCTTTTTCAAACACACATGGAAAATGCCAATAAAAAGTACAAAATCTTTGTGGAAATTGGACGAAAGTCAAAGGAAAAAAAAAAGGCAGTGGGGTCTTGCTATGGGCACACTGGCAAGGGAGGTGGGATAGCTGTGTTTGAGTGATGGTGGGCAACTCATGGAACTGCACATGCTCCCAGAAGTGGATGGGTGGCACAGCGATGCCACCTCCTTGCAGGGCACAGCCAGCCTCCAGGATGAGTCCCAGATTTGCTGCATGGGGTCAGGAGAGACACGGAGTCAACACAATACACAGCAAACCAGTAGCTCTTACATTTCAGTCTGCGCAGCGAAGCGACTTTCAGGGAAAATAACACAAACGGCTTTTTTAACGGCTTTAAACCCTCCCTGCAAGACGGTTTGACAGGGTAAACACATGCAGGCCCATAAATTAGCTGTTATAGCTGAAGCCCCATTGTGCAGGCAATGGCTCGCAGCAAACAGCCGCTACTCCTGCTTAACAATGTGAGGAAAGTGGCTCTGCACATTTTTTATCCTTTGACACAAAGTGCAGCTGCAGAAATACCTCAAGTGGGATTTTACTAAAAGACAATCATGTTCTTGCAGCTCTGCACATTGGGGAATGAACCCGTGGAGATAACAGGCCCAGGCTAACAGTGATAAACATGTCTAGATAATTAAAATTATGTCTTTCTTCTAAGAGAAAGGGCAAGATTCTCATCTGATCCAAGCTGTTGTAGCTCCGTACGGTCAGTGGAGTCACTCCTGCTCACCCCACTGGAGACTGAGACCATGGAATTGGCAGAATGAAATGGGATCCAGCAACCAGGCTCTGTGAAAGCGGAGTGGTCAGAGAGGTCACTTTTTGGTTGTATGTGCCAAATTCTCAACTTTCCCCATCCAAAACAAATCTGGGATTTTTGTGAGTGTGTGCAGATGTCATTTAGGAGCTAAGCTGAAGGCAGACAAGCTGCCTGTGCTATCAGGGAGTCAACTTCCAGGGTAAAAAGGAGGGTGCTAAGCAAAGGAATTCAGTGAATTTTCAATGCAGGAACAGGCCTGAATTTGGCCGTGTGGTTATTGCAAGGACCAGGGGCAGCAGGAGAGCAGGGTCATGCACATGCTTGGGAAAGGCTGGGGGCAGCTTTCACTAGGATGAGAAGCACCAAAATCCACAAGACAGCCTGGGCCAGGTTCTTGGAGGATTTTCAGGCAGGGAGAAGTCCTGGAAAAACGGCAGCCTGAAGGAAAAAGTCTGGAGGAGCCTCTGGCAGCAGGAGGGGAGAGCAAGCAGCAGGATTACCCTACAGAGGAGGAGCGGGAGTGTGCACAGGGCTGGTGTCAGGGCTTGTCTGCACAGAACAGCATAGCAAAGCTGCTATTGTGGAATAAAATATGCTGGAATGTGGACACGCCTATTCCAGAATAAGGCTGCTTTTTCCTAATTTAACTTAATCCACTATTTGTTTTTATTATTTTTATCATCATCAGATGCAGCTAATTTGGAAAAGCTGTTCCAATTAATTTCCCTGCATAGACAAGCAGTTACATGCTGGAAAGCCTTTGTCTGTTTGGTGGCAGCCTGACCAGCAGCTTCTATTCATTCCAAACCCAGCTCCTTTCTTCTCCCCTCTGATCATTTTTTCTACTTTGTCTCATCAGACCATGAGGGAAAAAGGAGTGGGAATTTCTCCTGGCAGTGTGGAGCCTGGTTGCTCTGTTTATGGGAGGGAGAGCAGGAAAAAGTGCTACTTAAAGGGAGGGAAGACAAGGACTTCAGGAGAAGAAGAGTCCAGGGCAATGGTCAGGGAGGCCACGATGGCTTCATGGATAACCATGATGGCATGAGGTGTGTGCATCCCCTCTCTTCAGACTATTTAAGCCATGGGTAGAGCACGGCCTGAGATGTCAGCAGGGGTACAGGAGGCTGGAGCACACTGGGCTGTGCATGTTGGAGAGATCCAAAACTTGAATCAGGGCCAGCGCTGGTGGCACCAAGACTGTGCTCAAGATCGAGCAGGTCCCTTGGATGCATCCATGGAGCTGGACAGAGGGAGCATCCCATGTCTGGGGGGCTGCATTTGCCGTGCTTCTCCCAGAGATCCAGAGCCGGCTTTCACGGAGCCCAGATGTTGCAGAGGAAGCTGCTGAAGAATGATCCATCCTTTCCTTTGGCTCAGAGATGAAAGCAGCTCACAGGAGCTCGGGGCTATGAGGGAGTAACTGATTAACCAGTGCTCAGCCACAGACACTGCGGGAGCCTCTGTTCTGTTTTTGAACACTCCTTTCACCAGTCCCTCTCCAGCCTTCAGCCAGAGTCAGATGACACTTGGGGGACCTGCACATAGGGGAAAACAAGACACAAACCCCCCCCCTCCAAGCTGATTTTTCTCCCTCTGATTCTTCAGCTTGTCTCTTTTCCTACTTTTTCTTTCTTCGTCCACCCTTTTGCTTTGGGACTCCACTGTCTCCTCACTTCACTCCAAGCAGCCTTGTCCCCTGGCACTTCAGAGACTTGGCTCATCCTCCTGCTGACTGGAAAATGTTGAGAGGTCACAGCTACACATTCATCTCCAGAAGAAACCTGAAAATGGTCCAGTCCATCATCCCCGGTGGTCTGGGCAATGAAGTCAGTGCCAGCAGAATGAGTCAAGTATACCCACCACTGCTTGTGTGGCAGGGAGCTTGCAGGGGAGACACTGAGGGAGAAGGATGTAAGCTAAAACCCCGAAGTGTTCTGCCAGATGTTGAGTGCACATAAAAAGATGGCAGCAGCTGACATTGGAAGGAAGGAGAGCCAACTTGTCTCCCTTTCAGGCAATTCCTACATTGTTTGTGGAGTCTCTTTCCCCCCGCAAGGCTTGACCTTGAGGGAACCTATCAATTCCTTAAAATCTAGGTGCAGGACTGTTGTGAGCTATTGCAACATGTGATCAGGTTCTCACTTGGCACAGCGCCTCTCTTTTCCCTCTCCTACCTACCAGAAGGCTGTGTTCAGGGGAAGCTCAGGTGTGAACTCCCCGTGCCCAGTCTCTGATGAGTCAAAAAATTACTTCTGCCCCACCAATGTGTTTGGTTCCTCTCGCCAGTGCTTGCTGAGCTGTACCTCCCTGCTAATGAAGCCTGGTACATTGCAGGGGCAGGCTCACACAAAAACAACAGCTTCAGTAAAAGGGGTGTGCTGCCAGCCCCCCTCCCTTCTCCCGTGAGGGTTTGTACAGTCCTGATTTCCTCACAGAGACTCTGATCTGCAAGATTTTATTCACGACCATAAAACAGAGATTAGCTCTTATCTCTGGCAGGCAGCAGTATCAGGCACCGGCCCTTGCTCCAGAGCATTGGCAGCCGTGGGCCAGACCAGCACATGAAGTGGAACTTCTTGGAAGAGGAGAAGGATGTGAGAAACGTGGGGAAAACCAGTTACGGGAGGTGAACCTGGAGGATGGGATGATGCCAACCTGCCCTGGGCTGCGAGGGAGCCCCGAGCCGCGGAGCAGGGCGAGAGGCAGGGGAGGAAGCGGTGATTAGGCACCAGCATCTGCAATCAAGAGGCAGGAAGCGTGATCGCCGGGAAAGGCTCGCCTCTCTTAGCGCGCCTGATAAGCCGCGAGTGCCCCGCGGAGGAGGCACCAGCCCTTCCGTGCCCCCCTGGAACGGTGCCTGCCCGGCAGCGCCCCAGCCCTGCACACGCAGGGAGCAGGTCCTTGCCGCTGAGCCACCGGCAATGCTTCCACTGGTTTCCAATGGCCACTGATTGCCAGTGTTCCCACAGCAATCCCCGAGACAACTGGCTTGCAGGAGGGGTGGCCCAGCAGGGAAGCATTTCCAGCGTCAGTCCTTCCCTTTTCCTGGTAGTGGGGTATCATTGTACCTGGACAGAGGAGCTGTATAGACAGGCAAAAACCCAGGGATGGTTTGGAGTGTTGCTCACAGCAAGACAAACACAGCTCTGCTTATGTAGAGGTTTGGTTTGGGTTGATTTGGCAGCGGGATCAGGCTTTGGTCATCAGATGGCTGCAGGAGGGAAAGAGCAGGAGAGGGAGAGGGAGAGAGGGGAGGTAGGAAAGAAAAAAGAAAAAGAAAGAAAGCAAACCAAAAGAAAAGAGAAAGAAAAGAAATAAAGGAGAGAAGAGAAGAGAAGAGAAGAGAAGAGAAGAGAAGAGAAGAGAAGAGAAGAGAAGAGAAGAGAAGAGAAAAGAAAAGAAAAGAAAAGAAAAGAAAAGAAAAGAAAGAAAACCCCTTTTGAAAGCCTTAAACCTGCCTCTTTATCTCCCTAATCTGTATTTTCCCCCCCAAGCCTCTTTCTGTACAGGATGAAAGCAGATTTCTCCTCTTTATTTTCGTTTTCTGTGTCCTTTAGGAAGGCATTTGCTCGAGACTAATTGAATTTTCTGCCCGTGAAGAGAAAGACACGACACAGAGTGAGTTAAAGTCCGACACCAGGACGGGGCGCAGGAGCCGTGTTAACTGGTGTGGGGGACAGCCCCTCACTTAACAAAAGTGTTTAATTCTGTCCCCTCTTGTTAAGAAGGGGCGGAAGGAGGGGATATTTATTCTGTTCTTTTCTCAAGGTTTTTCCTTTCGGGTCACAAAGTGCCCCCCACGCTCCCGGCCCCCCTTCTCTCCCCGCTTTTGTGGCAGCAGCAGCTGGTGGGTTGCAAAGGGGACAGGCTTTGTCTTTTGACACACTTGAACATTTCTGCACAGAGCTGGGGGAACCTTTCCCTTCCCACCTCTCGCCTTTACGGGCAAGGAGGAGGGAGCGAGGGGCAAGTGGTGGAGGAGTTATGACGGAGGGGATAAAATGGCACAAAGGGTTGTGGAGCCACGGTGGACAAGGGATCGGGGCCGGGCTGTGCAGGGCTGTGGTGAGCAGATGGTGATGGGCACTGGGGAGGGGGTGGGACAGCCCTGAATGCCGGGGAAGCTTGTGTCGAGCAACCTGTTGAAGGGAGAGGGGAAGAAAGCAATGCAAGAGGCTGCAATCCCATAAAGGAGGGTGCAGTGGCTGCCTCTTCCCAAATCCAACAAAGGAATCTCTTCTGTCCCTTTGTTGCCCTCCCAGAGACGGGCCCCAGTTAATCTTTTGGCCACGACACGTGGAGGATTCGCTTGGTTTGTGCTACAAGTCCATAAAACCAGCTCCTCTTTCTGCAAGCAGCACCCTTGAGTCCTCCACAAAGGTTGTGCAGACCCTTTGGTTCCTCCACGAAGGCTGTGCAAATCCTTCAGTCCCTCCATGAAGGCTGTGCAAACCCTTTGGCCCCTCCACACCTCCTTCAGGGATGGGACAATATAGCTGATCCCCAGGAATGGGTGACATACAGCCATGTTTGACAGCAGGACTTGAGTAATGTCATCGTGCAACCCAGCGACAGTGACTTGGGACTGGAACGAGATCAGGCTCCTTGTAGGCATGAGCAGGAAATTGGGGCTTGACCCCTGACTGACCCCACAGCAGTTGGTATAACCTGCCTTTGTCCACCCTGTACATGTGGGTTTGCAGCTTGGGAATGGCCCCAGCACCTTCTCTGTCCTGGGCAAAATTGAAAGTAGAAAGATAAAAACCAGCTTAAAGAGGGGAAGTAAAAGCCATCTCTCTCATGAGCTTGCAGCTTGATTTGAGAACTAAATAGATCCATCCTACCTGATGACCAAACACCTCATATGAGACCCCCAGCCCTGTCCCTGGGACAACACTACATCTTTATCCTGCAGTGAAAACCAAGCCCTCACAGCCTAATTGCTGTTACTGAGTGTTCACCTACAGCAACACACAGCAGCCTGCACTGGGAGAGGCACGCGTGGACACTGAAGGATAAGCCTCTCAAATTGCAGCCAGTGGCCTGATTAAAGCCTGTCCAGCTCTGCCTTGTACCAGTGCAAGCTGGCAGCTTCAGTGTGTGGACACTGGGGTAAAACCAGCATGAGGTGAGTGACAACAGAGATGTGAGTTTTAACCTTTGTGCGGCACCGGACAGACACACGAGGCTTTGGGAAATGCCTGTTTCCGCAGGAGCTTTCAGGAGAGTCCTCATGAATGGAAAATAAATAGATACATTCATTATCCAAATTGTCTTATTTTTGTGGTGCCTCTTGAGTAAACCCACTTCTGAGGCCGTCCTAATTGCTTTGCAATAGAGCAGAGATAAATATTTATCAAACAGCTGCATCAGGAAACCGCAGTTCAGAGAACCAGTATCGGGCGACGTGTCTCGGGAAGGATGAGTCTGAGTGGTTTTAGCTTGCTGACCTGTCAGGCTTCCTCCCTTGCACGAGGCAGAGCTTCACCCAAGCCCAGACCCATGAGGCAGCACACCAGTCCCATACCTTCGCTTGGAACTGGTCACACAGAGCCTTCGGAGGACTCTTCTCCATGCTGGAGATTGCCCATCTCATTGACCTTTTTTCTTCTGACACCTTTTCTTCCTCTGACTTTGTGGCCTCTCTTGCTTTCTATTAAAAACCCCAGAGATGTGGCCCATATTCCTCTGGGAGCCCCAGTGCTAAAAGAGGCCCACATGCAAATATTTAGCCGCACTAATATTAGCGCAGAAACATCCAATCAGATGGCAACGTTTCTAGGTCTCACTGTGCAAAACTGGCTCTTCAGAATAAAACAGGCTGTGACAGAGCTCTGTGATCACTTGCCACTCCCTGAAATCCCAGACCACTTCCCAGCTGGGCACATGGGACAAGGGCTTTCTAGCATCTTGCACACGAGGGACATCCCCTCAGCTGGTGGTGTTTCATCTAAAAAGAGAGGAAATGACAACCAAATTTTGAGGTTCAGTGTGTCAAACAGGAGGGTTGGCTTGCATGGGTTTACAGCAAGGGTGTACAGGTGTCCTGCTCCGGGTGTGCCTGATCCCTCAGTAGAGAGGTGGCATTTTGCATTGCCCAGAACCGCCATGTGCCATCCATAGCCGGGGAGAGCAAAAACTCCTCTGTGAGTGTTAACATCTGCATTAAGCAGCAAAGAAAAGCAGAATTCCCTCTGCTGCGAAACTTGTGCCCATCCTTTAAAAAACTTATCCTCCCAGGAGCGCTCTCCCAGGCTGGAAATGCCCAAAGAGATGATTGCAATGCCGAGCACAAGCCAGCTGAAGTGCCGGTCTAGCCCTCGGATGGATGACGTTCCCATTTAATTGGGAGTGGGTGTTCTTTGACTCATGCAAAGGGCACGCTATTTTTATAATGAGCTGATTCCAGATCACAGCCTCCTTATGTTAGGCTCTGCACATACATCTAAATGAAAGCCAGGTCCTGCCTAGAATTCCATACAACGGGCAGAGAGTTGGGAAGAGCGCTCCGAAGCATCTCACCCAGGGGCTTTGTGAGGTTGCCTGCCAGGGTCTGTTTTTTCCATCCTCACTCATGTCAGAGAAGTTAAATATTTACTGAAGCTATTAAATATTTATGCTAAGCTGCTCCTCCTGTGGGGAGGCATCCTATGGCCGGCTCCTGGGGGTCTGCGGCCAACTCGCTCACGTGTCTGTGCTAAGCTCAGCTCTGCCCCAGAGTGCAAACACATTGGGGACTTCACAGGACTACGATGTCCTGTAGGGCAGGGAAGGCTTTGCTTTTGGCAACAAATAATACTATTAGGTGATGGACGTGGTGGTTCTCTGAGTGTTTTACTTAAAGTCCCTCAAGAAGGCATAGGTTGCTCTTTGCTGTCCTTACCCCCGTGGTTTGCAACACCAACTCATCCCTGGTATGTGGGAAGCTGCACAAGAACATCCAACCTAACCCATCTCCAGCTCCCTTCGTTCTCCCAGCAGCTCACCAGCACTTCCAGGAAAGCAGCAGCACTTGAGGCAGAGAGTCCCTACTCAATAGCACCCAAGGTAAGAGGAAATGTGGTGGCAGTGCCAAACCTTGCTGCTCTGCAAAGCACAAGCCATATGGGAAAAGCCCCATCCCATCCCAGCACCAACCCTGGGACAAGCTCCCCGCTCCCACCCGGGCTGAGTGGGTTAACGCTGCTGTGACTCCTCACTGGAACAGGGCCAGAGGAAAAAGGCTCCACCATTTCCCGGTCTGCCTGGAAAACAGGCCAGCTGTTTTCTCCAGCAGCAGAAATGTGTTTATTCTGGGCCAGATTCAATAGTGTGTTGTACCCCCTAACCCTGATCTCCAGCCTGTGGTGAGGCTGGAGAGCACAACCTGCCAGGGGGAGCTGGGCACTCTGCCCACCTGGTGTGACCCCTCCTCGGGCGCCACTCTGCCCTTTCTGTCCCCATCCCTTTCCTTTCCTCGTCCTGCTCCAAGCAGGGCTGGGGACGCCCTTTCCTGCCTGGCACCCGGCTGGCCTGACAGCAGAGACGGTGCTGCCAAGCACCACTACACCATTTCCCCTTCCCAGTCCTGGCCAAAGCCCCACCACGTTATCACCCTCTCTGCTGCACTATCAACCTGAAAGACGTGCCTGGGAAAGAAAGAGTAAAGAAAGGAAAAACAAAGAGAGAAAGAAAGAAAGAAAGAAAGAAAGGAAGAAAGATACCAGCCTGCAGCTCCAGCATGCCAAAGGGAGTGACAGCACACGGACTTGGCTCACTTTCTCGCCAGCTCTTTTCCCAGCAGAGCGATAAGAGACGGGGCGAGTACAACCGCAAGCAGAGCAGGTCCCAGCGGCTCAACCAGCTCTGGGCTGGGATGGCCAAGGGACATTGAGTGCTCCACGGGGACATATTTCCAAAATAAAGTCATTCTGGTTCTCCTCCAGCCCCGCCAGCCACCCAACAGCTCGCTGCAAAGCATCGCTGCCGCCCCCACAGCCAAAATAAAGCTGTGAGGAGCCCTGACCTCGCAGAGGCGAGTTTGAGTGCTCCCCAGGCAGCCCCTTCCTCCAGCAGCAGCAGTTCTCAGTGCGAAGAGCAGCACGTGGGTTTGGCCGGATGCACACGCAGCCCCCACAGCCTTCCCAGCGTGGCCCCCTGCCCTGTCTCCTCTCCCTCCCATCCTCTCCATCTCCCATTTTTCCCCCAGTATTGCTGCCTTCTTTGCCGGGTACATCCACACACGCTCAAGCCTGGTTTGCTTGCCGTAAACTGAGCTCCTGAACACAGAATTGGTGTTTGGAGCCCAAAATGCAGAGGATGTTGTAGAAGGGCAGCTGGGAGGTCCAATGTGGGCCTGGTCCTCAGCTCACAGAGCTACACTGTGTACCCAGCCTGCTGGAAGAGGGGTTCTGTGGGCTTTGGTCACTGCAGAACACTTTTGAGCACACATGCCCTGGGTGTGAGATACCAGTTTTTCTGGGAGAGAGGCTCCAGAGGAATTTGGTAGTGGAAATTCAGGCTGGGAGAGGTTTGAAGTCATCCCAGGAGATGGAGTCATGAGACCCAGACACAGAGCCTTCAGAGTCCAACTTGTTCATCTTGGCCTGTCCAGAATCCCCCTTACTCCAGCCCCACAACCAAGTGCCAAAGCTCTTCTCCATTTTTCAGCAGCTCCACAACTAATCCCCTCCATCTCCACACACATGGACAAAGAGCAAACCCTTTCCATGTGCTCGCCCATGGGATCCCACTCATTTAACACCAGCCTAGAGGTCCTGGAAGTGGATCAAATCTTGAGACCATCATCCACCCCGTGTAATGGTGCAGGTGATGGACCTGCCCAGAAAACAACAGCCCCAGCCCTGAGCTCCTCATAGAACAGCATCTGAAATCCAGAGGCCCTGCAGACCCTGCCCAGTTCAGTCTCCAGCACAACCTGGAAACGTCACAGCATGCAGCTGGCACGCTCAGGTCACCCTGACCGCTGTCCCCAGCCCTTCCTCTTAGTCACCTCTTCCTTACCGTAATAAATTAAAATCAAGTGGATATTAGGACACACTGATGGCTGTCCTCATTATCCCCTCATCAGCGTTAAATTAGCACCTCCGACAATGCACTGATGGCGGCACCAGCAGGGCTGAGATAAGCAGCAACAACAAAAGGAAATCAATCCTCTGTGGCAGCCCAGGGGTGGGCAGCTCAGGGTGTCCTGGCAGGCCATGCATGGCCAGGCATTCAGGGATGTCCCACCAAAGAGTCCATGTCCCCATGGCCTCCCCACCAAGGATGCTCAGCACACCATGAAGAACCCCAGCAACTGGGATCCTGTGGGTGGGCCTGGGAGCCTGTGCTCCTCCATGGTGCAAATGAGATGGAGGAGAGACCCCAATTCCTGGTACAGGAGGTTGGGATTAAGCAAAAGTGCTCTTCAGTGATAGGGAAACAGGGATGTCTGAAAACCTCATCCAGCTGTAGATGCCTCATCACCATGGCCCATCCACAGCTGATTTGAGCAGGAGTTGGCTTGAACACACCAGCAAAGGTATGGATGACGTTTTACTCAGAGGCCCTCGCCGGAAGGGGCTGTGAGGGGGGTAACCCACCCCCCTCTTTCCACATCTCCCTTGGAAAATGGCCAGAAAAAGGAAAAGGTGCCGCAGTTAGAGATCCTTTCACCCCAGCTCGGGCTCTGAATGGAGCAGTCCTTTCAGGCAGGCACTGACAGGGGGGCTCAGGCCACCCCTGCTCCCTGGGGAGAGATGCACGGAGAGGTGGGACACACACCCCTTGGGAGGGGTTCCTGTTTTGAGGGAAGAAGAAAAGGACACGGACGTGGCGGTCAGGGATGCACTGTTGGCCCTGCTAATAGAAACCCTCTGTATAAACAGGGAGAGGATCCAACAGAGATCAGAGATGGTTTTTCTTTCAAGAAAATTAAACATTTAAAACATTTGAGAACACACGCCCTCACCCCCCGGACAGTAATTAACTTCTTCCTGTGCAGAGCATGGAGCACTTTCCAAAAACAGAGCTAGATGGATTATTTTTCAAAGGAAATGTTGTTGAAAGGATCTTCTGTTATGTCCTGAAGTGGGAAAACAGTCACAGTGGCTGAGGAAGGGCTTGCTCCATGCATGTGCCACACAGTGGCTGCCTGAGGGGGTGATGCCACTCCAGATGCTGCAGGTTTGGGGGCTACATGGTGGTTGAGCAGCAGTCACAATGCTTGATGGAAAAAAGTCCTTGTTTTGTCATTATATGACCCTAAAAAATCAATGCAAAGTAAACAAGTCACCAATAGTGGCAAAATAATCCCAAACTCAACCTGTGAGGGATGCATTGCATTTCCCCAGCGTGACAGGACAGGGGAAATCTTGCAACGTGAGAGAGGATGTAAAATCAGATGCAGATGCAAATATATGCAGCGTTCAAGGGGATTTACATCCCACGTCCCCATCTGAGCCCATCTTCCTGTGAACTTAGGAAGAGCTCGGCCCTCGTTCTCAGAGCAGTAGCATGAAAAGAGGCAGCTGGTATGTGTGTTAAACAAGCACAGTGTGAATGACATCCCGGCAATAAAAGGACTCCGCTGCTAGCCAAGGTGTTTGGTGGGAACAAAATAACTTCCCAGGCTGATCCCACCACACTCCCTGAGCCTGCAGAGAGGCGGGAGCAGCACAGGGCGGCAGGATTGGAGAGAAATGGGTAAAAGCTGGTCTGGAGAGACAATCATGCTTCGTAGCAAACTCCGAGGTTTGGATGTTTGTTTTCAGTGCTGCACTGGGAAGAAAATAAAACCCAACATTTTTTTGCAACACAGACTTGTGTGGAAACAGCCTTTCTCTGGTTGAAAAGGTCAGGTTTTCTTTCCATATCTCCCTCACATCAAAAATGTCCTGCAATCCCTGGAGCTCGGGAGAAAATTTCCTTTAAAGTTAAGGGCAGGCCTGCAGGGAGAACTCATTTTTTTTCCTAGACCAACTTGAGCCAGCTAGAAGGAACGGGTCTGGGTTTGAGCACCCAAGTGCCCTTTCAGGTCTGGAATAAAGTCACGGCACAGACAGGCTGCTCAGCAGGACACTCCTGCCTGGCAGCCCAGGGCAGCCCACCCAAGGATGTTCACTCGGGGCCCTGCCCTAGAGCAAGGGACAGCAGGAGTTGTCATTGCCCAAAGCTGCATGTGGCCTGTGCCAGAGCAGCCCTTGTGCCTCTCCCTGGGGTGCAACATCCACAGGAGGCTCACGTGGCCCCACAGAGCTGGGGGACGGTGCCTCATTTGGCATGGGAAATTACACGCTTGGGCCGAGAAGTCTTCTGGCTCTGTTCCTGTAATTTTTCTTCATCCCTTTTATAATCCTAAAATCATCCCAAAGTTTCCAAATTCCCTTTGGGTATCTTGCCTCTCTGGCTTCATGCTACGGTCTTCCCCTGGCCGAGATTTAGCTTTTAGCATCTTTGCTCCAGTAAGGATCCCTCTGCGTCAGCATCGCGAGGAGTTTTGGCACCGCTGACCAGAATCTCCCTCATAAGGAGACATCCAGTGCTGAGCCTGGGAGGATGGCAAATGCATACAAAGAAAATATAATTCAAAGCGACAAGACAAAGGAATCTGCTGGATGGGGACCAGTGCATCTGGGGAAACATCTTTGTTTTAGAGCGAGAAGAGAGCAAAAGCAAGAAAAAGAAAGAAAGGGAGGAAAAAGGCACCCGGGGCAGGATTGTTCCCTGCCTGCAGGTGTGTGTGCAGGGAAGGCAGGAAAGCACAGTGCGTTTTTGACATTAGGAGCATTGCAGGCTGGTCACCTTTGGCTGTTCACTCCACGGTCCCTCGCGGGGTGTCGTGTTCCCGTGCCCGCAGGCAGCGCGCTCCGTCCTTTTCTCTTTCCCCCACCATCTGCCATCGCAAATTCCCCCGAGCATCTCCCACTCTCGCTTAGAGTTTCAACACGGGATAGAAAACAACAGGGAGAGAAACCCAAAGCCAACATGTGACAGCACGGGGAGGGACAGGACCCAGCTGTGCCTTGTCCCCACCACAGTGTTCTCTGCCCTCTACCATCGGGTGCTTCAGGGACACCCCTGGGTGCCAGTGGGTGCTGGGGGTTGCTTATCCCAGGCGGGGGCAGGGGGAGGATGGGGAATGCAGGGCTGTGCACACAGTGGGATCCTCTTTCCTTGTATGGCCGGGCTGCTGGCGGCACAGTCCCCCCCTGACCCCATTGTTTCAAATTACAAAGCTGCCCCGATCCCACTGAGCCACCTTAGATCCAAGGAAAGAACCGGCAGCTGCTTTGAAATCCAGACTGGAGTGTCTCAAGCAGGCAGTGTTTAAAACAACAGCTGGGCTCCCTCCCCATAGGGCACAGGACCCCAGCCCTGGGTACCAGGGAGGGGACTGTGGGCTTGGAGCCCATCAGGTAAAGGAAAAGGACATTCAGACCTGGAGAAAGGCTCCCACAGCCCCTGGAGCAGCCAGCACCCTCCTGCATCATGCTTGGCTGTTGCCCATGTCCCTTAAGGGCCTGGAGAAGTCCCTGGGTCCTGGTGAGTGTTGTGCAGGGATGAATTCTTGCATCCCTACGCACCCTGGTCCCTTTCCATGGGGTATGCCAGTTGCTATGTGAAACCTCTCCTCCAGCATGTGTCCAGCTCATTGACTCTCGGGAGTGGCAAAGGTCTGGAATTTATGCCAAGAGTATCATCCTAAATTTGGTTTAAATCCCTCTGTGCCCGTCAGTGCCTTCAGCACACTCTCCTGGGTCTTGGGCCACCCACCCCTGACCTTGAGACACGGTGGTGGTGGGAGCTGAGAGGGTAGAAGGGGGGCACTGGGGCTGGCAGTCCCATGGGCTGATCCTATTCTTCATATGTAGTTAACTCCTGCTTGGATGGTCGGTCGGGGAGGAGAGCACAGGGCCATCGCTGGGACAAACTTGGTCATGCTCAGCCACATTCCTGCCTTCAGAAGGGCCCAGGGTGCCTGGGTCTCGGTGGACAAGGGCCCCAGGAGATCACATTACTCGGGGCTTTTGTGGCCTTAACAGCTGTGACGGGGTAGCAAAAACTATTAGTGAGCACGGCTGTGTGTGTGAGTGGGCCGGGGAGAACCCGTCCCCCCAGCTCAGCCTGGCATTAATCCCCCAAACAGATTAATGACGCTTAGTGCTTTGAAGAGAAGAAAAAGGAGATGGGAGACTAATTGGGGAGATCAGCAGGACGAAAGCCGGCACATACTCCCCCCAGACCCCAGACAGTGATTGGAGAATCGGCTTCTCCCTCGGGGAACTCAGGGCATCTGCATGGGGAGCTCAGCCTGCCCCTGGAATTGCAGCCAGACAGAACTGTGTGGGTGGAACCTCCTCTGGGGTGTCCCAATGACCGGGATGGGGCGACAGGAACCAATGGTTGCAGCTCGGTGCACACCTGGAGCCGTGGATCTGTGCCTCCTGCTCCTCAGGGAATGCTGAGCTCCCACTGCACACCCAGCCCGTGCCAGGAGCCGAACTCAGCCCTCGGCTGTGCAGCCTTAAGCCCTGGCACGCTTGTGCCTCGTCGCTGCGAGCAGCCTGAACAAACGCGGGCTGTTTGCAGAGCAGCGGCAGGAATGCTGGCCCCGAGCCCGGGGCCCTGCAGGGCCCGCAGCTCCCGTCCCTTCCCACTGCCAGCCCGCTCCCCATGGCCCCAAGGGAAGGAAAAAGGCTTTGTGGGGGCTGTTGGGCGAAGAGGAGATGATTTGTCAGTAAAAACCAATGAACCCGCTTTGGGAGTGCGTTTTCTGCCCCGCGGGATGTACCCACCCATGCTGACAGGGGTGTAAGCAACAGCCCAATCCCTAAAAACCTGTTATGCATCCTTCTAGCTGCTCCAGCCTCTTCACCAGTGTGGTCCCTCCTCCTCCATCAGCAGCACACCAAGCTGTCACCTTCCTGCAGCTCCTGGTGCCCAGACAGGCTCTGAAAATGGTGCTTTCCCAGGGTCTTGGGCTGAGATTAGAGAGTGTGTTCAGCTCTGGCTCGAGGGCTGTCAGCAGGGAGCTCTGCCTGAGAGCTTTCATGGTTCCTTACTTCCCTAATTAGAAACATGCAGCTGCCAATTAGTTTTACCTGCTCTCCCCTTGACACCTGCATGAGAGAGACCTTTCCCTCAGCCCAGCCTTGCTCAACCACAACCCTGCAAACTCTTGGTGGAAAAGGGTCTCTCCCGTTCTCCAAGGATCCACCCAAGGGGTTTTTGATTTGCATTCATCTTCCTGGCCGTGATCGCTGCTGCAAAGGCTGTTGGTATTTCCTCTGTGCTTTCTAATTGCCCTTTGCAAAGGGCTGGCACCAGGAGACCAGGCTGAAGACCTCCTAAGCTGAAAAGCACGTCTCTACATCGTGCACTCTAGGGCCAGGTTCCCAGGCTGGGACAGCAGCAGACCTAAGTCTCTGGGTCACAGGCAGTCAATGAAACATCCTTCTCCCCAGTGTTGGCTGCTCCAGCCCCCCATCCTGCCTGCCCTGCAGCATCCGGACCTTCTCAGCCCATTCCCTCTTCCCAAAGAGGTCTGAAACCTCCTAGGACCAATTTACCCCGTCTGTGCAGCAGGGAAAGCATTTAAGGCTTGGAGGTGTATCAGGGCCACTGCAAGCAGGAAAGGAAAACAAACAGGCACAGGATCTCACTGCAGACTGGCAGCCCTGGGAAGGGGAGTCACAAATCCCCAGTGTTCAGGGAGGGGAGTTTGTCAGGCTCTGGGCATTGCTGCCATCATATTCTCTGAGCTGGCACAGGTACAGTTGCAGCCTCCACGCTTAATAGATAAACACATCTGAAACCTGCACATCAGCTGTCACACTTCCTAACCCATTTTTCTCCAAATTTGTCCTATCCCCCAGTCAGTGGGTGACCAGCTTTGCCACCCCCTTGGCCATGAAATGCTTCCCAGGCAGTTTGAGTCCGAGCTGCTTTTCCAATCAGCCCTCCCCAGTCACCTGCTTGCTCCCCCCTACTGCCGAGAGGTTCCCAAGCATCTGCAGACATGCTCTGGATGTGAAGGGGCGTCTACAACCCAGCTGACTTCTGCAAAACACTCCTCATTGCACCATCTGTACCAAAATCACTGTGGGAACCTTGTCCCTTCATCTCACTGTGCCTCAGTTCCCCGTCCAGGCTCTGGGAACACCGTTCCCCAGAGAATGGGGAGAAACTTCGTGGATTTTCCCTCCCTCCCCTGGTGCCTGGTGCTTCCCTTTCACCTGACTCCCCCGTCTCCCCGGTTTGGATATAACTGTGTCCATCTCTTCCCCATTGAGCTGATGAAAGGGCCTCCTAGTCCCACCCATCACTCTCTGACGCTCCATCACAGTGAGCCCCTGTTTTGCAGAACTAGGAATTCAAGCGACTGGCGATGCTTTCAGGCTAATCTAACGACTTCCAGAGCCTTAATTTAATTTAATTACCACCCCCTTCTTATCTTAATCATCCCTCCTGTGTTTATAAACAAAACACTGACTCCCTGCCCCACGGCTGCAACCTGAGCGCGGCACCTCCCATCTGCACAACTCATTACATTCCTCTCTCGGCCCATCTGCCAGATGTCCGCAAGGGAGCCCGTGCAAGCCACGACTGGAAAGCCGGCGCGGAGAAGGCGCTGCATTAACCACTCGGCTTTCATCTGCCAGCCCAGATTTTCCCGGAACGCCTTCTCTGCTCCATGCCCGGGGTGAGGTATTTGTGTTGGGGTTACTCGGCCCATTCCCTGCTCTCCCGCTGGGGGTGGTGGTTCCCGCTGCTGCCAGCTCAGCCTCGGCCCTTCAGTCGGGATGTATATGCCAAGCAGACGGCCTGACTGGTTGATTTTGGGGAAAACCGGGACGCTGTGAACAGCCAGGGTGGTGTCTGTGAACTGCTGCCCTGCAAATATTCAGCAGAGAGCATATGGGTCTCCTGGGGATGCCCGGCTCCTGCCAGCGAGCAGGGTGCCATGGCCAGAGCTCTCACAGTAGCTGTGCAATTCCAAAAAGAGCTAAAAGTGGAGCCATAGTCACTCCCTGCTCAAACCCACTGCTTCTGGGGATGCCAGGGGTCCCTCCCATCCAGTTTAGAGCATCTCCTTCCTGCAGCACGGATGTGGGGTGAGCAATGGCACAGCTGACTCCATCCCTACCCTGTGGACTACAAGGCCCTGGTTTCGAGGTTGTCCCTGTTGCTCCTAAAGGATGTCTGTCTTCAAACTCTGTGTCTTCCTCTCCAGGGAATCCTGATAATCTTGGTCACAGCTGAAAAGAGAGCTGGAAATCTTCCAGTAGAGCTGTTGCTCCGTGTCTCTCATGACGTTGATTTTCAGTCCTTCAAGAGCCCAGATTCTTTGCAGTCTGGACAAACATTGCTGAGATAACCCCACTGTTATAAAGGTGAGGTGAGCTCCTGCTAACCAAAGAGACTCTCGTAAACACCAGAACAAGGGACTTGGCTCGAATCAGGCGTAAAAACAAACTTTGGCTTTGACTTCAAAAGCCTCTGAGCTCAAAAAGCAGTTATGATGCAACCTCCTTTGTATGTGAGCAGGGATGGCAGTGCCGGGTTCTGCAGCAGGGCGGGATGTGCTGGCTGGCCTAGGGGGGCATTTGCAGGAAGCATGGCAAGCCCAGTGTGCTTTATAGGCAGCAGGTCCAGGGAAAAGGGCATCCCACTCCCAGTGTTTGGCTCCTGCCTCCTCTGACATTGATGAAGCTTCTGAAGGGATGCCCAGGGAATGGAGGTATGGGGAAGGAAAGAAAACACCTTGCTCTGTTTTCTCTCTTCACTGCAATACTTGTGTTGCTCCCTGAGCTTTCCTCTGCCCCATCCCCTGCCGGTTGCAGCGTGGCAGAAGCTCAGAGCATTGCTCTGCTGAGACGTGGTGTGGCTGGGATGAGGGACCAGCTTAAAGCTCTGTGCTGGGAAGAGGTCTCAGCCAAAATGTAAAAATCAGCCCTTTCCCCATCACTTGGACTCTCAACAGATTTACATCCACAGGGCAGGCTGTGTGCCTGGCCACAGTTTGTATCTGTTGGCCCAGAATAATTGGTCCCTTCTTACAGAGGCAGCAACAGTACCTTTGGATTGCTTTGTTGTCGTGGCATGTTGATCTCACAGCACATCTCAGGTCCCAGAATTTCCTAATTCATTTCCATGGGGCAGGATCCAGGACAGTCACATACCCTGGGGAACAGGGCATGCTGACAGCAGAAAGACAGCCAGCCAGTGTCTGACAGCATCTCTCCTGGAGATATTTGTTTGTGCCCTGTGCCACAGCCAGCAGCCAGGGAAATGTTCTGGTGTCTGCCATCTTGGAAGTAGAAGGCATATTCTGGAAAGATCCTGGTGTGTTTGGTTGGGTAAGAACAAGGCGAAGTTGAAAAGAAAGGCAATTTTTCTATTAGACTGAGGGATAAATCAGGAAGACCAGGCTCCCTGGCAGTGCTTTGTGGGTGTTTGTGCAGCTCCTCTCTGTAGCTCAGGTCACAGCACAGATTTAGGGGAAGATTGGTTCAAGTCCTTGCAGACAAATCCTTGCCCAAGAACTGCAGCCTCAGCAGTGCCCCGTGTCCCTGGACATCACCGTCCCCATGAGCAGGGGCAGGTAAACCACTGGCACGTGGAAGATTGCTGCATGATGAAAGCCCTCTGCAGCACCCAGGAACAGCCACTCCTGCTGGCCCAAACAGCCTAGAAGAGACCACACACAACCGTATTCATGGCTGACATTAAGTTCCCTGGGCATTTGTTGGTGTAAAAGAGATCAGAAAATCCTCTAATGTGGCCACAGCATTGTCCTCTGCTCCAAAGTGGGCAGCTGGGGCAGGGCATTCATAGTGAGCTGTTCCCCTCGTGCTGGTCACTGACAGGAAGGACACAGGTTTTTCCTATTATAGCTTAGTCATGGGACTAATAAAGCCTCTTTAATCATTGTTCGTCGCTTGTACACACACGCAGACAAAGGGGTACTCAGAGCTGAAGTGCAGAAGGAGTCAGCACCTGGCGAAGTCGTTACTGGCCAGTTTAATTTATTTCTAATCTGATGCTAAGGAAAAGAAAAAAAAATAAAATGCAAACTGCTGCCAAGAGAAGAACTTGGCCCGCTTGGGAGGAAAGGTCGTGATGGATGTGTGCGGAGTGGAGAGGGAAGCTGAGGCAGGAGAGTGTGCAAACTGCTCCATACCCGAGAGGGAAGGCCTGGCAGGGTGCAGAGGGGAGCCCTTGCCAGGCCAAGGGGATCCTGAGGTGTGTTATGGGGCTAAAGTGTGGACAGGGTGCTGCAGACCCCCACATCCCTATGGTTGCTTCCTCTTGCAGGGGGTGGAAATAAATATTCCAATGAAACCCGATTCCTTGGTACAAGCCGCAGCTGCTCTTGGAGCTGTTTGACGTGGACCTTCCCAGGTGTGCCTGAGCTGGACACAAAACTGCCTGGGTTTTACTTAAAACCCGTGTCCAGACTCCTAAGTTTAGTGGAAATTGGAGCTGCCTAGGCCACTCTTCCATGGCCCAGACATCCATCAATAAGTCTGGTTCCAGTAAAACCTTATCAACCCATAAAACACGCCGTCTCGAGCACATATTCCGGCGGTGAGGCTGTGATAAGGGGTTCAAATAGAGGAAACCGCAGAGAGAGCTCAGCAGCAAAGGCATTTTAGGGAGGTCCTACATAAACAATGTCCCATCTAACTTAACTAAGGGACTGGGCGGGTGGCACCCATCCCTACAGCAGCATTGCGTAAATGCCTGTGGGGTGCGATGGAGATGGGACAGGCTCTCCCGGTGCTGTGCCAGGCACGGTGTTCCGTGCTTGGGTCAACACCCCTGTTTGAGCTTTCGATCCCACAAGGATCCCAGGGGTGCTGGGGTGAGCGCAGTCAGTGGTGACGGTGGCTGCTGAGCGTGGAGTGAGCAGTGAGGTTACCTGAGGGAATCACGTCTGACAGAGTCCACTAAAACCTTTTCTTTTCCTTTTTTTTTTTTTTTAAATTTATTGTGGAATAACACATGAAGTTCAGTAAATATTATTCAAATGTTTGTGAAGTCAAGGCTGGTGTCCTCGTGTCTGACAGCAGCTTCCTTGTGTCCTTTCTGTGAGCTTGGAAAGATCAACCCATCTGAAAGGAAAATACTTCAGTGACATGTTTACTTTTTTCACAGCTTGTTTTCTTGCCTGGATGGGAAAGCCTGAGGCCATCAGGGTTTAAATCTGGGTTTAAATCCCGCCAGCCTGCTGTGGGCTGGCAGGTGGAGGCACCCGCCCCAGCATGCAAGAGTCCCTCACCCTGACTCCCAAATGCTCCCTCCAGAAGTTAAAACTTTCGTGGCAGTCAGTGCAGGGGAATGGGGTGTCCCAGTCTCCATTTAAATATCTCAGATGATGTGAGTGTTCATTCCAGCCCAAAGTTATAGGTTTTGGTATCCATTCATTTATCTTATCCTGTTTTTCCTGTTGGCCCAGGAAACCCTCTCCGTCCCAACTCTTATGTTTTAGAGATACCATAATCCACCAGCCAAAACTTTTCAATATACAGTGCTAAAATAAATAACAAAAAATAATAAAAAATAAACTGAGTTTCCCCACCCTGTCTGAATAAGCAATGTTTCCAGTCCCTGAATCACTTCTGGGGCTCTTTTCCTGGACACTCCCAGTGTGCCACTCTCCTCTTGGCAAGGGGACACCAGAGCTGGGGACGCTGCCCTCCCTGCTCTCACCCCACTGCCACAGCCACAGCAAATAAACCCTCCATCCTCACCCCACCACATCCAAGGATGGTGTTTGCTCCCGCAGCTGACGGGGACACAGTCGGAGTTCCTGCAGGACTTTGCAATCACAGATCTGAGAACCGACCCTGGGAGAGTGGATTACCTCTGAAGGATCACAGAAACGTTTGTTGCCCCACTAAAATAAGGCTAAAAGTCATGGTTCTGCCATGGCTTTCACATGCTTTGCTTTCCAAAACAAGAGAGGTTGTCCCATCCTATAAATCCCACCTTCCCTTTTTGTTCCTAGACTCTCTTTGTGGTTGTACTAAAAGTGGCAGTTTTGCCTTGCACCAAGCTGAGTGATCAACTCATTTTGTACCAGCCATCTAAAAATGTTACCAGAAGGGTTTTACTTTTTTTTCACCAAACAGGTAAAACTGGGGAGGCTCAAGAGCCAACCACTTTGCAACCCCACAGTGAACCACACTTCCCCAGGGCAGCTGCATCTCCCAGCCCCATTTGTCCCCCCATCGGGTGAGCCTGGTTTTGTATCCTTAGCATTTATCAATCTCAGCAGGAGACTCACTCCAGCTCTATTTGTACCACAACCAGGCCAAGTCAAACCACACAGCCAAGGCTGTTGCATTGACAAGATCCTCTTTATCAGTCCAAATCCTAGCCCTGTAGAAATGAAGAAGTTAGCAGAGATCTATTTTGATCCTTTTCTGGGATTGGCATCAGCTGCAACCCTCCTTTAATTAACTACATGTTGCTTTGTATTCAAAGCCATCTCAGTATTCCAGCGGTGACGGATGCCAAGCTGGCAGACTCCAAATAACCCAAGGGGCCTCATTGCCCTTTCCAAAATACTGGCTTCTTTCTAGGCCTCCTCCCAGCCTGGATATAGGAGGGTTTGGGTCTGGGAGACCAAAACGCCCACACTGCACAGTGGCACATCCTGTGCTAAGGTGATGGGCGTTGCTGGGCACTGGTAGATCCTCCTCCAGCCATGGTCCCTGGGGAGCAGGACCCAGAGGCTTGTGATGGTGTGGAGAGGGTCTCACTGGTTTTTTTCCAACTGTTTTCGTTTGTGAGTAGAGTGAGGATTTGAACTCAGCCATTCCCAAGTGCCGCTCTCAAGCATTAATCTAACAGGGTGCCTCTGTTTCCATGACCCTATTTCCACCCTCAGCATTGCACTCCACTCCAGCTCCATGAGCTGTTCCAGATGTTTTGGGAAACCCCTTGCAGCTTGGTAAAAGCTCCAGAAAATAAGATAATTTCTCCCATCAGCCAGATCTAAAAGAGGAGGAGGAGTAGCAGAGGATGTGAGGAGCAGAGTCATGGTCAGATAACATCTCCCAAGGCTACGATCCACATCGAGTACAAAACAGGACTGATGAAGTGCTGAGGCAGGTCAGAGCTACCACAGATCTCCCTTGAAGATGGAGGTCAAAATCCCTGCAGTCCCTCTCTTTTTCCATCAGTGGGAGTTTTGCCCCTGTCTGCAGCAGATGGCATCTCCTTCTGAGCCTGCTCCACAGCCCTGAGGGGTTGGAACCCCACCATCCACTGTGGCTAGAGCAGGAAAGGTGGACACAGCACATTCTGGAGTTGTAGCACTGTCCTCTGGTCCTGAGCATGCCTTGGCTTCTCCTGAGCTGCTACTGAGGTGCAGATGGTACTTCAGCCCTGATTCCCAGAGCTGCTCTATGAGCAGGAAAACTGCAGCCAAGGTGTGGATGGGTCTCTGTTGAGTCGTCTGTGGATAAACCCTTTGAAGGGCCCGTGGCACTCCTACACACCATGCTTCTCCTGCCAGTTTGTATCCCTTCCTCTTGCTGAAACCTTGCTCTAACAAATGTTTCATTCATAAAGCATCCCTTCACCTCCCTGCTGAAATTCTCACGCTCCGCTTAGTTCTATCCATAACTCCATAGAACCAAATTATGTATAAACCCAGAACCAGAAATAGAGAGGGACTGAATCAGCAGCCTGGATTCAGCCTCCACCCGAGTCAGGAGTTGCTGGAAGCTGGACCTGCCTCCAGACTTTGTGGCTGGAGCCCATCTGCAACTCTGAAAGCCAAAATGAAAATAGAGAAGAAACCAAATAGCAGGGCATCTCCTCGCCTTGACCACAGGCTCCCTGGGGCAGGGACTGTGTTTGTTTGCCTCAAGAAGAACAATTTTACTGTCTGTGAATGACGAGCTGGAGTGGGGTCAGGGAGTCTCGCTGCGGGAAGGGGCAGAGAAGAGCAGAGCTCATCAGGGGGAGCTGGGCTTTTTACCACTCCAGCTCCAGAGGAGCCAGCAGCAGGATGGTCAGCAACAAACATGACTATAGCAGAGGTTACACTTCCACTTCTTCACTCCTCAGCACCACTGTGTGCCCCAAAATCTCAAAAAAATATGGTACCATTGGCTGCCATCTCCTTGCCATCCCCCAGTGGCAGTCCCTGGCTTTGGGGTGTGACTGCAAGGCAGCTATTCCTGTACAGTGGCCAGGGAAGAGGATGGAGGGGAACCAGGCAAAGGAGAGAAGCATTTGGGCGAAGGCACCTCCCAGCCCCTGGGCAGGTCAGGGCCTGAGGGGGCTGATTGGGTGTTTGGTCCTTTCCAACAGGTCCACCCTCACCCTGGGCCCTGAGGAGCTGCCACTTAGTAAGTTGAACTTGTGTCCCTCGATTTGAGCTCTCCTGGTCACATCAGGAAACAAATGCATTTGGTTCCCTAAATGGGAGGAGGTTTTTTGTCATCATCGTCGTTTTTCTAGTTTCAGTCTTTGTTAGCAGCCCTTCCTCTTCCTCCCTGCTCTCTGAAATAGCAAGAAGCTGCATCCTCCTCCCCAGCTGCCTCTTGTAGGTTGCTGCAACAACACCCAGAGCTTCTCCTCAGCCACCAGTAGCAAAGGTCAGTTCTCCAAGATCAAGGGTTTGTTGACTTGGTGGCCTGAGGCAGAAAAGTGTGGGGTCATGCTGCTGCTGGTACCCTTTGGATGCGTGCCAGGCTGAAAATGCCCTTCCCACTGCTCACTTCCCACCATGTGGTCCCACCTCCTCCCAGGGGCTGGGATGGGGAGTGAACCCTGCGTGCCATCTGCAAATGTCACTCTCCCTCTGTGTCAGCGATGTGTCAGGGCAGATGACAGCCTGCTGGCTTCAGGGAAACAGGACCAAGAGAAGGAAGCAGTGATGGTGCAAGGAGGAGGTCAAATGCTCAGAGGCAGAGGAAGGGCGTGCCTTGGATCCCAGACCTGCAAGTCTCTCAGTCCCTAAACCCTTTGCCTTGACCAAAGCCAAATTTCCTCCCCAACAAATACCTCTAAACCCTCTTTAAGCTCCCTGGTGGTCCCTTTGGGGTGGAGTTCACAGTTCCAGCAGCAGCTCCAAGAGCCCGGCACGATGCCCATCTATTGTGTCCCAGTGCTGCCCACCACTGATCTGCCTGGAGGAAAAACCGCTCATCCTGGTTGGAAGGAGCACCATCTCTGGCACATCTTGCTGCCCTGATGGATGGTGGCTCTTGGGCAGAGCTTCCTGGGCTGGCTGCCTGCTAGGAAGGGGCTGTGCTGTCTCCGGGCTTGGCACATCTTCCTCCAGGGTGAGTATTATTTGCACTTTTGTGTGCCAGGGAAAGGTCACCAGAGCTGGGCTGGGCAACTGACTGGAAGAGGCTGAAAGGTTTGTGACACCGATGGCCCCATTGTTTTCTTCTCTTTGGAGTTTTTTCCACCTCCTTTGGTGCCAGTCACCATCTGACCCCAAACTGGACCTTCTCTAGGACCCAGCCTGTAGGACATCTGTTTCCAGGGGTGATGGGAATATCAAACATGGGCATGGGAAGGTTTGTATGATTCCGTCAGCTGACTATGGCTCCTTATGTTAATAAATCTCAATAGAAAATGGTGAAAAACACAATTCTGATGTTCCCCAGACCCGAAAAGTCCTCATGAAACCTACCAATAGCCAGAAAGGCTCCAGCACGTTGGACACACCTGTGACCTGCTCCCTGAATCCTAGAGCATCCCCAAAACTTCCCGGGTTGCCTCCCTCCCTCTCTCCACAGCTCCAGGCTTCCCTCTCCTTTGCTTCTTCTCCAAACCCACCTGCAGGCGCACGACTGCGGCTCCAACCCACGCGCTGGTCCCCGGGGCAGGAATCCAGGCTTTGATACGTGGAGCGTGGCCCAGCTGTGCCGTGCTCAGGCCTGTTGCCACGTGGACTCCCTGGCCAAGGAGCTGGCACGAAGCTTGTGGGGGCAGAGCACCAGAGAGAGGTGGTTGTGCTGTTACCTGTGCGCAGAGCTGAGCACAAGGGCAAGAGCACGTCACCAAGCTGCAGCCCCTCCAGTGGTGTGCCTCCTCCTCCCCTTCTGTTCTGGGGCAGTAAATCATTCAGCACAGGATAACCAAGGAAACAGGGGTCCCAGAGACAAACCTCACCTGGGGAGAAGCTGAGAAGCACTTCTGAATTGACAAGAGTCAGCGGTGGGGGATGAAGGGTGCTTTGGCAATGCTGGTGCCAGGGGTTCAACCAAAAAGTGAGCAGGGAGAGTTCACACATAACCCCCCTCCCCCTGAGGATCTGTCATTGCTGTAGCTCTGAGCCAGAGACCACCATGGAAGGACACGCAGCACACCCACACACCGACTCTGAGGAGCACGAAGGGGCCAAGTGCCAGCGCTTCTCCTTCCCCCCATCAATCACCAGGAAGGGGGAGGCAGATGTCTCCCTGGGGAGTTTGGAAGGTATCATCGAGGAGCAGGATAAATCAGGTCCCTGCATATACAACAGGGCAATTATTTACGGATGATTAAATATTGGCTCTAGAAACCCCAGGCAATAAACAACAGCCCGTGCCAGGTCGTGTGTTTATCTTCTGCCTGCACCTCACAGAGCAGGAGCGATGGGTGAGGACCAGCACGAGCCATACCCCAAACCCACCACTCCTTTCCAGCTGGAGTCACTGGTGAAGGCAATGGGACCTGCTTGGACATAGTTTTACCACCTCATCCCTGGGGAATTGAGCAGGAAATGATGGAGTCATGGCTCACAGAGCCCTGCTGGATAACAGCACAGAAGGTATGAGCATGGGCTGGCTGGGATGTCCTGGCTGCAGGGACGTTGTGTTGTAGCACATGTAACTGCCCTGAACCAAGGAAGTAGGGGTAGTCACAACCTGAGCTCAACCAACCTCAGGTGGCCTGAGGCCTTTCACCTCCAGAGGATCCAGGCTCAGTTTCTGGCTGAGCCTGACCATCCCCTGACACGAGCAGCAGCAAGGTGGCAGCAGGCAATGCCTGGTGGGATGCCCATATAAGAGCAAACTCGAGCTCCGGATCATAAACGAAACCCTGCTCTTTCATTTACTCGTCTGACCTGGCAGTGCTGGGACTGATAATGCTGGTTTCCTTTTAAGCAGAGGCTCGTCATAAGTAAAATAAACCAGGCATGCTTTGTGTTTCCACTGCCTTGCCTTTCATCCCCACTCCTCAAAGCCACAGAAGGGAAGTCCTGAGCAGCGAGCAGGAGCTGTGCTGAGGACAACAGAGGCTCCAGGCTTGGCCTCAGTTGCACTTGTGTGGGTTCATGGCCCCAGCAAGGGGTGGGATCACCTTCCCCTTTTCACCCGCGCGGGGGAAGAGCGCAACGAGAGGCAGAGATTTTGCTTGCCACGATCCGCATTCACGGCGCTGCCTGCGACAGGACCAGGCCCCTTTTCTCAGCCAACAAGAGTAAAAGCAGAGTTCCGTACCCAGCAGCTACCCAGACAGCTGCTGGGGGAGAAGACATGCCCTTCCCTTCCCCAGCCAGTGTCTTAGGGGGGGGATGACGGGGCACACTGACAGACAGACCAAGAGTGGAAAATCTGACAAACGCGTCGCCGCCGGCACTGAGGCCGCTCTCGTTAGCAGAGCTGACACTGGTGAGGCACAGGAGGCTCGGCCAGACCCGGCAGCGTGTGCCGGGGTGTCAGCTTCCCCTGTTTCTCTTGCCACCTTGCAGGGTGTGATGTTTGCTTTCCGTGCTCCCCGATGAGCTGCCTTGCGATGCTTAGGCTGAGCAGCTGCAAGGGGCTCCTGCCACGCGTGCTGAGAGAGCCGGGAGTCTCCTTACGACAGGGATGAGAGGTGCAGGATGCAGCACTGACCCCTGTCCTGGAGCAGCAGTGGGTGTTGCATCAGGCTCTTTAGAGTTGAGTTAGATCCCTGTGGGATTTTCTTATGGTTATCATTTATCCCAGGGATTTGCCTGGACTCTCCAGCCCCCTCCTGGCCAGTTCCAAGAAGCACAGCAGAAATAACTAGATAACAGTTTGTGGCACAAAGTTTTAACTCAAAAGGGTTGTGTCCACCCATAAATAATCATTTTCCCTCCAGCACTAAACCTGGAGGAGCATCTGCACTGCCCGACCCTGGCATGGCACAGAGATGGCTGGTCTCTGGATGCTGCTTGTAGGCAGCAGTGCTGGAGAGAGCAACCAGGAGCAGGGAGATATTGCTGAGCCATAGCTCTGGGGGAAAGGGAATGGTGGATGTCCCAAACCCTTCCTGAGGTGACACATTCCCAAGGCAGCATGGTTGGAGCAGAGGGCTGACTCCTCTTTGCATGGGAGAGTTTTAGGAATTCCCTGGGGAAGCTGAAATAGATGCAGAGGAGGTATAAATACTGCCAAGCAAGTATTGCTTAAGCAAGTCTGGAGAAGCCTTGCATGGAGGTGTGTGTTGGGGAAATCACAGCCCCCGATTTGGTCTGGTGGGAGAAGGTTCTGGGAGACCTGTCTGGATTTGGGGTGACCAAGACTCACCCTCTGAGAAGGAGCTGAGCCTTCCTCGAACCTGCCCTGCCCCGCAGTGGCCAAGCTTTTCCCCAGTCCATTGATATCATTAACATAATTCTGATAAACTTGACACACTTTTTTAGCCTGTAGATCCCTCCTTTCTCACCTGCAGGACAGCAGCACTGCCAGGTTGTGCCCACCATCACGGTGGGTGTTTCAAAAGCAGCCCCTTCTCCCCACAGTCCCTTGCCTGGCAGGCAGGAGAAACAAGCAGGGAGGGATCATCTGGGGTGTGAAAACACAGATTCAGGGTTCAGGCCATAAGTAGGGGAGTGATGCAGCTGGAGGAATTGGAGAGGCCAATGCCATCATCCCACGGCAGCCCAAGGAGGGATGGGTGGGATGTCCCTGTCCCTCCAATACCACCTCAGCACCTCTGCCCTTGGTTCACAGCTCTCTTGCACGTCCCAATGCTGCCATCTGTAGCACAGAGCTCAGTCCAGTGCTCCCCAGCACAGCGCCTGGAGAGCTGGGAGCTGAGCAAGGAGACCAAGGCTGAGTTCAGCTTCAACACGTTTGATTTTGTAAGAGTCTGAAAGAACAAATCTCAGTCTGGGACTCGGCTTTTTCAGCCCCCAGAGAGGCTGTTGGCTTCTACGTCCTCAGATTTGCATTTTTAGTAGCCTGCCAAGGGCACCAGAGCCTGGGATAGTCATTATCATTCTGCTTATCTGTCGGAAATAAAACAAACACATTGAATAACATCAGCACTGTGACCCATACAGTAAGGGGCTTTAAACCACAAAAGCCGTGGATTCCTGTAGGACCAACCAGGGAGTATCACAGCCTCCCATACATACAGGGATGAGGACAGCATTTAATGTTTTTAGGGCATTTACCCTGTGAAAGAGGGGGATGTGCAGCCATCCCTCCGTGGCTTGGCTTCGTAGTAGCACATGCTGACTGTCGGCATAAAACCCTCACCACTGAAATTCATTTCATTGCTGCTCATTTCTTAGTGCCTTTCCATGACAGGAAATATCAGACAAAGGCTCACTCACCCTGCTCCTAAATCCCTGTATTGTCCCCAGTAGGGAAGGGAAAGGCGGAACCGGGACATGCTGAGCTCAGCACAGCAGCATCCCGAGCCTCGGTGCACCATGAGGTGGAAAAGTGGCTGTGACAGAGCTGGCATCAGCTCATTTCAGGCCAGGCTGTGACCCACAGAGAGTGAAAAAAAAGGAAAACAGAGAGAAAGAAGTCTCTGATGATCAGGGTGAAGCTGAGCCCCTGTCGGAGCCCCCGTTTCTCCTCTGCCACTTCCCTTCTCTCTTGACCTTGTGGTGGATGTGACTCCTGGTATCTCCCTCAGCTTTGGGAGTCCCCATCCTTCCTTCATGCCTTAAACACATCTGCCCTCGCTGGATCACAGCCTGAAAGCCTGCTCCAGCCCCATCACGTCACAGCTCAGCACTGTGGGCAGCAGCAGGGCTGGATTAGCCCCGCACGCGTGAACGGGCTGACCCTGCCGGGCGTCAGCGGGATTTACCGCTCCCCATCTCCCAGCTGTGCCCGGCAGCTCCCTCTGACCGGAGAGCCGGGGAGGCCAATCCCTGCACACGTGGGCTCCTGGCCGGCGACATCTATAAAGACCCCCCGGCTGAGCTCTCGGGTGGGTCTGCGGCGCGGGGCCGGCGAGCGCGATGGCACTGCGGGTAAGCGCTGGGGACAGGAGCTGGCACAGCCTGGTCTGCGTGAGGGGTGATGGCACGGCTCAGGTAATGGACAAAGGACAGCAGCACGGGGAAGGGCAGGAAAGGTAGAAATCCTAAAGGATGTAGGGTTTATACAGTGCTGCTCCTCTGTGCCAGTCCAGTCCAGGCTATTGCAAAACTGAGCTTCGTGGTGTTCGATAAAGGGCAATAGGATGGATTTTCATCTTGGTTGTAGCAGGGTTGGCCTGGGGTAATGCTGCCCTAATGGCAGCAACTCTGACTTGGAGGGTTTTAGCTGAGACCAAAACACAACCAGTGCAGAGTAGACCTGTGTGTTGCCATCCATCCCTGCTGGGACAGCCGGCAGCAAAGTGGGAATGGCTGTTCCCTGTGGATGTGGTGTGTCTTTTGCTGGGGCTGTTGTAATGATGACAAGTTAAGGGTCAAGCGAAGGTGAACCTGGGTGCTGCCACCACCACTTGCTGTTTGCAATCAGAACTCAGCCAGCTCCATCAGCTCTCTGTGTCTCACAGGGACAAACACTGGTGTGGTCAGAGCCTTTCAGTGACCAGGTTCCCAAACCTGCCCTCCAAAAGTAGCCAGGCATGAAGGTATGAGGTTGGCCATCTCCACATCTCAGCTCCTGCCCAAAAACATGCTCATCCCAAAAATACATTGGAAATAGGAAGTCATGGCAGAGAAAGAAACAGGGCAGTGAAAGTTCTGAGCTATAGGGAGGGAGAGACAGGCATGCAACTGGCAGTGGAGATGCCAAGGCTGGAGAAATTTTGCCAGTGTGAGCAATAAGCTTGGGAGAGGGGGATGCTCAGAAAAGCAAGATCATTAGAGTGCCAAAAAAAAAAAAAAAAAAGTGGGGTGAAATGGCAAGCACTTCTCATTAAAATGAGTTATTTAGTAAAACTATGAATTATTCAAAAATGAACATTTTCGAGCTCATTTTATGCAAGTTTAACCTTGGAGATGGGGAGAGCAGGTGGAAGGGGGGATCAGGCAGAACTTGTGGGAAGAGTCAGCCATGTAATGCTGTAGTAGCTCAGGCTGGACGCCACTTAACACCTATTCCTCTGCTGCAAAGCATCACAAAGTTTTCTGCTTCAGATTTTGTGTTGCGTAGGCACAGAGAGGAGCAGAGAGTCTTTGTGTCTTGACAACAATGAAGGCATTCAGGTTCGTCTTTAATTTTTGCTCCCTGATCCCATCCAGCTCTTTACAAAAGACCTTGGGGACAGCAAATCCCACCTCATTGACTGGATGTCATAGCGACCTCATTTCTTAACAATCTGGAGCCCTTGAGATTATTTAGGAGTGAGAAAAATATACAGGCAGAGAGTGTGCCTGTGTGGGAAGGGATGAGAAATAAGAAGACAATGAGAGGGTGAGAAAGAATTGTAAGGAATGAG
Organism: Oxyruncus cristatus; assembly: GCA_013399855.1. Classification (NCBI taxonomy): domain Eukaryota; kingdom Metazoa; phylum Chordata; class Aves; order Passeriformes; family Cotingidae; genus Oxyruncus; species Oxyruncus cristatus. Next base: position 930,139 of record VXAY01001192.1, on the reverse strand, counting down.
TGGGGCAGGGCACCTCTACCACCTTGCCATGGTTTACCAGCGCCTTTTGTCTGTAGTTCGAGGCCCTGTACCCAGAGGGAATCTGTCCTGGATGGAGCATCGTGGTCAAGGGTGAGACCAGTTCCAGCTCAAGCATGTAAGGACACACTCTGCTCACATCTCTCCTGGCTCATGACAGCCAGCAACAGCACTCCACAGCTCTCTATCACTTCTTTCTCTCACTGTCTCAGGTTTGAAATCAATTTGCTCTGTGATCCTGGAGACCAAATCGCTCTCCACTTTAACCCTCGCTTCTCCAGCTCCAGAATCGTCTGCAACTCCTTCCTAGACAGCCACTGGGGGAAGGAAGAGGTTAACACCACCTTTCCCTTCGAAGCAAGGGAGCCTTTCCAGGTAACCCTGTGTCACCTCAGTCTCCTCAGCTGTAACAGGAGTGACCCAGTCAATATTTGAATTCTCCTCATGGATCTAGTGCTGCCTTTCCTGCCAGCACCATATCCAGCAACATCTCCTCTCTGGCTCTGCCTCCTGTTAGTATCTCTGTTGTACCCTGGTGATTTACACACAGGTTTGGCACAGACCTGCAGAGCTCCAGTAATAATTCCTGGAAGCTGCGTTTGTTTTCAGTTTAGGCTTTGCATTACCACCAGTTTATGTTATCATAAAATGAAAGCTCAGTTATTTCCTCCTTTTGCCCAAAATGGGGGTGAGCACTGTGTGTGTGTATCAGCTCTGGCAGGATTTGAAGTGGGTGCACTCACTGACGTGATGGAACCAAGGTCCAGTGAGGACATGTGGCCACATGAACCTAACACAGTCTCTCTCTCAGGTTGAAATCTACTCTGATTGGGAGTATTTCCACATTTTCATCAATGAAAACAAAGTCCTGCAGTACAAGCACCGGCAGAAGAATCTTTCATCCATCACCAAGCTGCAGATTCTCAACGATATTGACATTTCTTCGGTGGAAATCACCAAACGAGGTCTTTACTAGAGACCAGCGGGGAACTCTCACAAACCATTCCCTCTTAAGCTCCTGATCCAGCCAGGGACCGTCTGCTCCCTGGATCCACACACCATCACCAACCAGGGAGATGTGTCCTCACAGTGGAAGGGATGGTCATTCCCACCACAAGCCACAGCACCCAGCCCTGTCACTTACTGTAGCCCAGACCTTCTGTCCTTATGCCTTGGGGAGCACAACAGGCTTTGTAGGTCTGATCATCTTTGCCATTGGACAGCCTGGGAGATCACCACACCACATAAAAATCTGCCTCAGGTAGTCTGGACACCTGGAATTGTGTTTCAAACACCTCAGAAATTGTGCTTGACCAAGAGTAGGGTGTGAATTAGCACTAGTTCCTCAGCTGGCCATGTGGTAAAGGATGTAATGGGTGTGGATGTTAGGGGTGGAAAGGGAATTTCTGTCTAGGAGCTGGGTAAGAATTCTACCATATTTGCCAATAAAATCGACCAAGGAAATCCCTGCTGAGATGTCCCTCCCTGGGCAGGTCAATCACATTATTCATTCCCTGCCAATCTCCAGGCACTTGGAATGAACAAAGGCTGGTGACTGGGCAGGAGGACGTGGTGGAGGGTTGCTTGGGTTTGGCACTGGGAAGATACTGCCTTTTTGCTTGGAAGGCTGATAGCAGGTGATGGTCCCTCATGGGCAGATCAGTGAGATAAGGTTCATCTTGCCAGGTATTGCCAGAGATTCCTTTCACTGGTTCAAGGATGTTTGCTCAGCCCAAGTCCTGCTAACTCCAGACTTCCTAGACAGATCCCTAAGAGTGATGGAGTGGGTCAGAAAAGGACAAGAGCTTAAGGAGACACATAAAAACACATGGTCCCTCCATCATGCACCAGAAATGTAGCTGGACTCCAAACAAAAGGAACTGAGTACATCAGGGTCTAGAAATTATGATATGTTTGGAATGAACAAAGTGCCATTATTCCCATGGAGAGCCTCTCAATTTTCTCTTTGCTCTGCTTTCTTGTTTTCTTTTCTCCCCCTTCTTAGTTGTCTTTCAAAACAGTCCACTTGTCCCTTGCACCCTCTTCTCTTTTCCAACCTCTTCCTTGGAGCACAACATATCTCTGACTCCTCCACCAGGCCACAGCAGGCTAAAAGTTGTTATTTTTACTTTGTTTTAATTACACGCGTCATAAACAGCATAATGTCACAGTGTTAAATCTGAACAGGAACTTATTCCAAAAATGCAATTACAGCTGCCCCCAAATCACTCTTTTTTTCCTCAGACATAAGACAGACCACATTCCTGATGCAAAAGGAATGATCCTGCCTTGCCAGTCCTTTCCACGGAGGAGAAATCACTCCGTAAGAAGTCAGCCCTGATCCATCCTTGCCTTTGGGTGACATTTCTGAAAGTCACAGCTTTGCTCCAGCCTTTTCTCAGTGCTCATATTGGCCATTCCCAACTCTTCCTTCTATTTATACTTTCAAGGACTTGTGAGGAAGAGGTGGCTGCAGCAAACCCCAAAACATGATGCCACAAAGTTGGCATTTATGAATCTGTTAAAAAGTTTATAATGTTTTTCCAGACTATAAAGAACACTAACTGGAAACCAACCTGTTCTTGTGGCAAAGCGCTCAGTGGGAACACAGCATGGTGCCAAATAGTACCTTTACCCTAAAGAACAGAAAATATGGTTTGGAAATGGCAGTGGTCTTTATAGCAAGTCAGGAAAATTGGGGATGGTGAGACTTCCTCTGGCCTGGAATAAATTTGTCACCACTGGGACAAGAGAGCCGACTGGAATTCTGGTTATCTGTTCGTTCGACAAACTGCTCTCATGGCCATCCCTTCAGTGAAACAGGAACAACCTCAGACAAAATCAGGCCCACTGGGATCTCTGTGTCATCCGTCTGGTAATACTGAACAACACTTGAAAGAAATCACTTTTTTTTTTGAGCTTATTTGGGGGCTGATAGAGACAGATAATTTTTCATGAAGGAAAAGTGATGAAACGGTTTATAAGGGTAATGCTTTGTACTTACGCGGCCACCAGCTCCATCAACAGCCACTGCTGCAGAAACACCCCACAATTCCATTGTCCTCCAGAAGTGAGCACAAAGGACCGCAGACAAACAGGGCAGAAAACATTTCAAGTACAAACAAATAAAGAGATGTCACAAAAATCAGGCAGAGACAGAGATTATGCCCTGACTCCTGGACACGTTCCCTCCAGCTCCTGCCAGCGGCTGATCTCACTGCATTGCCATCTGCACCCAGAGAGCCCGATCTCTCCTGACACATCCACAGCTCTGCTGCCTTCAGGGTCTTGTCTGCTGCCTCCTCCAGCCAAAACACGGCCAAGGGTGAAGGGGACTGCAGAGCAAGAGAGGTCTGGGAATCTGCTGAGCATTGCTGGGAGGAAAACTTCAGGGCTGGCTGTTTATTGCTGTTTTGCACAGTTTTATGAGGAAAGAGATGCCCTCCAAGTCTGTGCCCCTCATTTGCCCCTTAAGGAGAAGGCCCAGAAAAAAAAATTAATCCCCATAATTATGATGGTCAATTAAACTCTCAGGATCAGGGCTGGCACACCAGACTTGCACAGAAGCATCTCATGCTGGTATTGAGGGGATCAAATGGAACAAATCAATTTTTCTTCCAAATTTCAACCAGTCTTCTTGTTCATGACCTGGGGTTTGAAACAGGGGAGGGAACTGATGGAGACAAGCTCTTGTCCAGGCGTATTTTTGAAGAGCTGGAAGCCTTTTGAAGGGGAAGGAGCTGCAGCTGCTGGAGGGTTCCACCAGAGTTTCACTGCCCAACTTCAAGGTCAAACTCAGTATTTTTGCTCTGGCCAATATTTTGCTGCATAAGAGCCTCCTGGAATGTTCCAGAGAGAGCAATTGTTGCAGGATGGAATTGGTACTGTCCTAATCAGGATTTGCAGATAAAGCAGGAATTGCTGCCCATAGAGCTTACAGGAGGGAAAGTCCCTCAGGAGACAAAGCTGACAGAGGTGGTGACCTTCCACTGATTCTTCTCATTTGGGCTGGATTTGCAGAGCTCAGAAATGCTCTGGCTTGTCTCCAGATCAACGAGGAGAAAGTCAGGCTCATAATCCTTCGTGCTTGAGCTGTGTCAGGACTCCCAGGGCCAAGGTCCCCTCTGGCAGTGTCACGGATCTCCTGTGGAGCATCTGCTGCTGCACGATCAGAGCCACTCCTTGGTGTCCCTGACACCACTGGCAATCACCCCACACCCCAGCAGCAAACACCAGCAAATTCCTCACAGGCTGGTGAGCAAACAGCTCCCACATCAGCCACGGTCACATCTCATCAGCAGAGCAGCAGCCTGGGGACATCGGGCTGACACCATCCCTGCCAGCCTTAACAAGGGACAACTGAATATCAGACACTGGGTCCTGCCTTGAGCTAGGGAAAGCAGTGGGGGAAAGGGTGAGGACTTGTTGTCAGTGCAGTGAGAAAAACTTCCAGGAAAGCTCAAAAAAAAAAAAAAAAAGGAGGGAAGTCACGCAGGTTGATTTTTTTTTTTTTTTTTTTTTTTTTTTACAAGACCGTCCCTGTCACGTTTAGTTGGGGTTTTAGCTACTTACAGCTAGAGGGCAGCTCTGGTGAGGAAACGCAGGAGGAGGGGAGTTGTTAATCACTTAACTTACAATTCCCTTTCTCCTCCCATTTCGATGCCCCCCGGAGCATCTCCTGGTGGACAACAGCGGGGCTGCAGCAGACATCTTCTCTTCTCCACTAGTAACAAGCAGCTGTGTCATGGTGCAGCTCAGTGATCCTGGTCCCCTATCTGTGGCATCTCTAATTTCCCACATCCCCCAAGGCCTCTGTTTTCCCAACACGTTGTTACAGAAATACCTGCTGGAAATGCAGATCTTATCAGCAAGGACTTTCTCCCTTCTGTCTCTGAGTACTTAGATAAGAGGCTGCTTATTCAACACCGTGGGCTGTCAAACTTCTTAAATGCTCAGGAGTCACAGGTGTTTGCTGACAGCACCAAGGAACACAGAGGGAAAATGTTCAGCCTTTTTCTGAAAAATATGAGGAAAGGGAAAAAAAAAATAAAAAAGAGGAAAAGGCATTTCTGAGGCACCAGCCAGCCCCAGATTGCAGCTAGAAAAGAATCTCTGCTGGAAAGCAGAGGGATGGTTCTTTTATTGCAATTAAAGAGAGGTTTATAAAGCCATTCTAACTCATAGCATCTCCATCCAGAGCAAGCTCAGACACAGAAGCACACCTCCCAGCCCTGATCTTGCATGTGTGGTGGCAGGTACCAGCTGCAGACGTGAAAGGGTTGGGAGGGATTATTTTCTGAAAGAAAGGATCTGCTCTAGAGGCTGGAGAATTGGAAGCTAATGGTATCACTTTTTTTTGGCAGCTGAGTTATTGTGCATCACTGCTGCCCAAGAAAAGGGTGACAGAAATTAGCCTGATGCCCAAATTTGCTGGCCCTTCAGCTCCACAGTCTGTTCAAGACCCTCTTGCCAAAGCTAGATGCAATTTATCATGTTATTCCTTCAAGCTACATGAACATCAATAGCCAAATCTCTGAATTTAGCAGAGCACAAGGCAACAACCTATGGAGATCAGGATGTTTTCTCTGCACCATCACACCATTGTAAGGCTGTTTGGGTCCTATAAAGCACTTCTAAATCACAAGGATCCAAGTAAACTATAAAAAAAACCTGTCATAACACCCTTGTGCAGGTGAGGGAACCAAGGCGAGAAAGAAGGAGAGCAGAAAAGGAAGGAGGGAACCAAATCCCTTTAGCTCCAGCCTGGTGCTCTCACCCTCCAACTCATATCCTGGCCATGGAGCTTATGGGTAGGTTGGGCTGGGACTTTTAGTGATCTCTCAGGTGTTGCCCCAAGCCTTAATGAGCCAACAAGCTCTGTGCTGGACCCCTTCATAGCTCAGGTTACACAGCTGAGCCAGCCCCTTGTCTTCAGAGAGGGACCAGAGCAGCTCATTAGCCCAAGGAGTTTCCATCCACCTGTACACACTGTGCTCACAGACTCTAATCAACAGTTTTCTAGCTTTTTTCGTGCTCCAGCCCACACAGTGACCAAAGAACCACCAACATCCCTTCATTTTCCTCCCCATCCTTGATACACCCCCTTTCCAAAGAAAGACTTAGAAACTTCTCTGTGATCTAAGGCACAAAAATCTTGCTGGTTTCAAAAACGGGGAGTGGAACTGAAACGCAGCTATTTCACCTTGTAACCTCCTCTGCCTTTGCGCCAAACTGCAGCTATTGTCAGCTTTCGTTTCCCGAAGTTGCTCTGTGCTGTGAACACACACTGGAAACAGAAAGGCAGAAGCGGTCGGTGGTGATGAGAGGGCACTGATTGTACTTCCAGTAAATTGCCCGAGCCTTCCCACATGAGTCACTGCGCAGAGAGAGGTGAGGCATTAGAGAGGAGAAGTTTACAGCTGAACCTGACAGAGTTTAACAACCTCTCGAAGCCTCTCCGTGCCTGGTTTTCTACAACTTTAGTTGTGGTGATTCCTTCTAAGTGGCTGCTGAAGGTAAACAACTCACAGATTATCTTATGCTGCTGTTGGAGAGCATTCAGAGCCAGGATCACATCTCTGCCTGCCTCACAGACCATTCGCTCTTCAATCCAGAGAGCATAAATCCTGAGGATTTCCTGATTAGAAGTAAAAAATACAGCAAAGCTTGTTTTTAAACACATAACACCTGATTGACCACCAAGCCCTTGTTGCAAATGTGCTCAAGTTCTAATCCTTATTGCAACCTGATCCCAGGGGTATCTGTTTTGTGACAGCTACTGGCAAAGTATCACCTAGGCTGAGAGTAAATTAGCTTGCTCAGAAAGACAAACTCCCTCTTACTGCATTCTCTAAAATCTCTATCTCCTCCCTCATGTCCACAGATCTGGGCCCTGAGAGCATTTTTTTTTTTCCCTCAGATCCTCTTCTTCCTGCCTCCCTGCGTTTCCCTGCTGCAAGCCTCTGCAGCTGGGAAAAGGCAAACAGTGGCAAATTTAAAGCCTTTGTCAGACTTCCCCCAGATGGCAATCAGCTGCTGGAACCCAGAAAGCTTTGTCATCTAAAAAGCCCTTTATTAGCCTGTTGCACCTGGGTAGAGAGCACCGGGGAAGGAACATTGAAATGCAAGTCTGGCAGTGTGCAGGTAGAAGGATGGAGGGAGGACTGGCTGCCTTAGCAGGCCCTGCTCTTAATACTGTTTTATCTGCCTCTCTTCCTGGTAGTATCAGTAGTGAACTGTTAAGAGCACTGAAGACATAACAGGATGAAATGGAGCCCCACAAACCTGGTCAGACCACCAGATTTCCTCAATTACCAAGATCTGTTTGACTTGGGTTCTGCTTTCAGTCCGGTTCTAATTATTTCTCCCTGGGGCTGGTGGTGCCTGTATTGATGAAGAGAGCAAGAACCACCACACAAAACATGGACACGGAGGAAATCCCACTATTGCTTCAACTGATCCTGAATCCCATCTCCAGGGAGAGAAGGGCTGCATGCAGGCAGTGTTGGACAGTTGCTTTCCGTGTCACCTGCCACCCTGGTCAAGTTCTGGCTTCTCTTAACTTCTCAAAGGCTTGACTTGAGTGCTCAGTATCACTTCAAAACCTTGTCTGTAAGTTTGTGCAATGATTTAGGGATCCACAGCACTGATTTCTCCTCAAAAAAAGAGCCTGTTTATTATGCAGTACATCTCCATTTAGGACTCTCCTTTTACTGAGACAGGGTCAAGTTCATCTGATGTGGTCCTGGGTTTAAGCAGGGGTTGTGTAGGATCACATTCAGCCCTGCATTTCTGGGCTGCTATTTGCCTGCACTTCTGCACAAACCAAAAGCAAAGATATCTGAAAGACAGATTTTTTTCTATCACTCCAATGTCAAAATGGTGTTTTGCTTCATTGTTCTTGAGCGGGTGAACGTGGTATCAGACAAATTCTTCTGTGCAAAATTATCTCTTTATTTCAGCCACTACATTTCCGGAGCACTCAATCTAAAAGGCTTCCAATAAAAAGGACAGAAGATATGGAATTTGGCACATATCTGTTTATGAAAACAGACCAGTGAATATTCCCAGACATAAAAATGCACACATTCTCCATTTAAAATCCTCCAAAGGACACTTGAGGTAGTTTAAATGTTTCATTCTTTGATTGAGAGTGAAGACTAGTGGGAGAAGAAAGATTTTCACTCTCATGGAAGTAATTACAAACAACAAACATCAATTCCCAGATGTTTTTTATTTGCTTTGCTATTCTGTTTTCAAAGAATCTGAAGTGCACTTGGCATCTTCTTTGTACTGCCTTTGATTGTGTGCAGCGCTGGCCTCTTATCTCCTCCTGGATTCACAGCCGCATCAAAGCGTTGACATCCGCAAATGCCACGCCAGAACTGTGATAAGGACCTGGACCACGGGGCCAGAAATAGCTCATGTCCCCCCCAAAACTGAGGTGCCGGAGCAGCGTTGGCACGGGAATGGAGCAATCACCAGCAGAGGGAGCAGCAAAGCCGGCTCAGAAGTCCCCAGAACGATGGCACGCAGGATTTGGGGAGTTTTATCGCGGTGTTAAGAGGTTTGTTAAGAAAATGTCCCGGAGAAAAATAGGCACTTCTTTTGTCCAATGAGAGCTATCAAACGGTGATGCTGTTACTCTCTTCTAATGGCAAGAGAGCCAGAGAGAGACAGGTTTCAGTGTGACTCCTGCTTATATCAGCATTGGAAACGCACACAATGTCCCAGGCTGCAGCACCAGCAGGGACCTGGAGGGGGAAGGAGTACAGGGCAGCACAGGGGCAGATGTGAGGGTTAAAGGAGTCTCCCTTATCCCTTCCATCTCCATGCCATCAGCCAAAAAGTGTGAGAGGCAGAAGAGCTAAGGGGCAATGAAAGAGGGTTTTGTCCAGTGCTTTCCAAGGGCAGTCCAAACAGCACCTCCCAGCAAAATCAAGTGGGAAACTATTTCACTGGTGCCAGTGTTCCCCGCTTAACGTCGATCTGGGTTGTGCTCCCAGCTCACCTAACCCAAGCAGCACCATGGCAGTCCATGCTGGCAGCACCAATCCAGTCACTGCTTGACTGAGACAAGCCCTAATTTTATTTAATCTCTGTGAAGTGAGCAGACCCCACCCCACCTGTCTGCCAGGCAAGCACAGAGGGAGAAAACAGCCATATCCTCAAAACAGGCCTTTACATCAAACTGTGAGAGCTGAGACACATCAGACATGCCAAGATACACACTGGAAGAAAACTAAGAGAGCAAAGTGCCCGTTGGTTGGGTGCCAGCCACCACACAGGGGTCAGATGCCACACACTGGGGTGTGCGTTCCCCAAATTCTGTCAGGGCGTCTGGGTACTGTCCCGCTTTTGCTCAGCAGGAAGAAAAGTTTGAGTGGGGAGGGCACATGAGCAGCTGTAAGTAGATGCACAGTCACGGGATTTTCTCCACCTTCACGCTCTCAAGGTCCAGCATAAACTGGAAAAGCATCAGGGTTTCCTGAATTTACCCCCACTCTAGGGCTTGGGACAGGCAGAGCATCACTGCAGCCGTGTGACACCCAGCTCCTGCTGCAGGGCAAGTGAGGAGGTTGTGCTGAGACAGAGAGGCTAAATTTACCCTGCCCTGGGACTCTGACGTGCAGTGGGCAGAGCAGGTTTGGGCGCGTGGGAAATGTGAGGGTTTTTGAGATTCTGGCAAAGCCCCAAAGTGGCTGACTCACTCCTCCTCTCAGGTCAGTTGTTCACAGCTGTAACTCCAGTGAGACCAGTGGGTTATTTCTGATGCACATCACTGTATGATCACAGCCCAGCCCGTTACCCTTGCTGGTGAAGGATGGCTCCTGTCTCCAGTGGGCTTTATTTAGCTTCCACTTCAAAGCTGTTCCGTAAGAGGCAAACAGATGTGAAAAGAGTACGGCATTTCTTTTCGTTGGAGACTTCCCATCCCACCAGTTATCTGGTGACTTTGACCTTGTTAGAATCAATGAACTCGTTATAATCAATGCCCTGTCCTCTCTGCCAGCTGTACACATCATACAGATTCATCATGTGCTGTTAGAGATGACTTGGCACCTGTGAGTTGTGTCAATGGGTGCAATAGCAGATTCATTCGAATTATATCGAACCATTGATCAACTTCGTAATCTAGTCTTTAAGCCGCAAAGGTTCCTTAGCAGTAAATCACGAGGGTTACAAATAAAGTGCTTGGGGGAGAAAAAGAAGTTAGCTGTATTTATTAACTTGACAATTTGGAAGGTGACTACCTGCACAAAACAAGCCCTGGCACATTTCTGCGCTCTGTTCTCTGGTATTCTGTTAATACCCTACTAAAAATATTGACTTAAACACCTCCATTCTTTGTTTTCTGTGTATAATGGCTGTAGGGAGGCTGGCAGAGGCTGGCAAGGGCTCGGGTGCATGGAGATTTCCAATTGCTAGCTCCAGCCCTGGCCTGGGTAGTTGTCTGTTTGCCACAGATCTATTTGCTTGTGGAGCAGCTGTGAAATTGCAGCAGCTTTTAGGTGTCCATGAGAGTATCTGTGCATTTCACTGCATGGAATAATGTGTACCTTGTGCTCTGGGCAACACTGCAATTAGTTTGTAGAAGTTGTTTGTCTCTGAAGACCTATAAATACACATACATAAAACTATAAGGGAATTAGCAGTCACAAGCAAATTCATTCTCATGCAGAAGAGTTTTATATGCTGCTCACATTTCCCTGCCCCCCTGAAATGTGGTTCCACTGCTGATCTTTCATTTCACGTAAGGCTCACCAAAAATATTTATTTTATTCTTTCACCCACATGGACTAAAATGGATTGGGAATTTCCCAGTGAAATCAAGGGCATTCACCATTCAGTGACAGACAGCTTCCACCTGGGCTGTATTTGTTACCTTGCTCTCTCTCAGAGAAGGCAAAGAAAGAGAATAAAAATTAAACACCTCGAGCAAAGACATCAGTTCCTCTCACCAAGCTTTTTCCTTTGTGATTCACTGGCATCCTCTGAGCAGCTCCAGTCAAAAGCTTCATTTTACAAACCAACCTTTCTCCCCAACCAAGCCCTTCAGCTTTTCGAGTGACTCTTTCCATGACACACTCTTCCCATTCCTTCAGTTTAACAGAAAAGACCAAAGATTGGGTTTCTTTGGGAGCACTTCTCGCTCGGGTGGGGTTAACCTTTGGTGTACCAGGCTCTGCCAGAGTCAGGAGTGTTGGTGATGTTGGAGTAGAAGTGAAGCGCCCTGGTCCCTCCCTGCCCTGCTGCAGCTGAGCCCAGGGACCCCAGGAGAGGAGGAGAAGGGGAATACCGGGAATAGTCCACGACTGGACCAGACCCGCCCCGTCCGTGCCCGGTCCCTGCCCGGCCCGGGCGGAGCTGTCCCTTCAGCACCACGGCCGAGCCGGTCGGGCTCTTGGCGCCCGGCGGGAGGGGAGGCTGGCACGGTTCGGCTCGGCTCGGCTCAGTCTATCCCGGCACGGCCCGGGCAAGGACTAGGCTTGGCTGAGCCTATCCTGGCTCGGCTCGGCTTGGCTCGGGCAGGGGCTCAGGTCTCTCCCGGGCCGCCCCAGCCAGGGCTGCCGGAGGAGGGTCGAGGGGCTCCTCTGCAGTGCAGGGCAGGATCAGGGGAAGGGGTGGGGGGGTGCGAAGGGGTGCGGAGACTGAGCCGCCCCCGCGTGTGCGGGGAGGGGTCGGGGAGTGCAAAGCGGGCGCGGACACGCAGAGGTGTGGGAGTGGGTTGGGAGGTGGAGGTGAGAAGGGCGGGGTGGATGCTCAGGGTGCCTGTAGGAAGGTGCGTGCAGCCGAGTGCGTGCAGGGGGGGTGTGCACTGCGCGTGTGTGCGGGTCTACAGACGTGCGTGCGGCGCTGGAGGGGGTGCGTGGACTCCGTCGGGGGTCCGTGTGTGTGTGCGCGGGGGTCGCAGGACAGGGCTGTGCGTGCGTGCGGGGCTGCGTGCGGGGCTGTGTGCATGTGTGCGGGGTGCAGCGAGTGCGGGGTGTGCAGCGTGTGCGCGGCGCGGGGTGGGTGCCGTGCTGGCGGTGCGGTGGGTGCGGGGGTTGCGAGCACGCGCGTGTGGCAGCGGGTCGGG
>VXAY01001192.1:879565-917571 GCA_013399855.1 Oxyruncus cristatus | reverse complement strand
CGCGGGGCTCCCGCCGGGCTCGGGGCTCCCGCCGCCGCTGCCCGGACCGCTGCCGGTGCCGCTGCCCAGCCCGCCCCGCGCTACGGCCGCTTCTCAAGTAAGTTGCGGGTAAGAAATTGCTGGTCAGGCAGGTCCCCGCGAAGGGCGATCGCCGCCCCGAGTCCCCGCTCACCCCTTTTCTCCGCACCCTCTCTCGCAGGCAGGGCTGGTCCCAGCTCGCCATGCCCGGAGCGCTGGGAGCAGCGCGTCAGGCTCTGCCCCGTTAGCCCGGGGCGCCCGGGGGGCCTCAGCCATGGATTCGTCCCACCCCATCCCCGGGGCCCCCCCTGGACTTCTGCAGGTCTGGCAGGAGGAGAATCAGACCCAAGGCGGGCTCTGGAATGGGAGCCAGGAGCTGGGATGGGAAGAGCTGGAGAAGATGCTCTTCCTCTTCGCAAAGGAGCCCGTCACCATCAGCCTCACAGTGATGTACCTGGTGTCCTTCGTGGTGGGCTTTGTGGGCAACGTCATGTCCATCAGGGTGCTGACCCGCAAGCGCCGGAGTCGGGTGTCCAGCCTGAGTGCCACCCGCAGCCTCCTCATCAACCTGGCGGTGTGTGACCTCATGGTGGTGTGCATCTGCATGCCCATCACCGTGGGCAACCTCATCTACAAAGCCTGGGTGTACGGGGACTTCCTCTGCCGGGCAGTGCCCTTCATCCAGGCTGTTTCTGTCTCCGCCAGCGTCCTCAGCCTGACCGTCATCAGTGTGAACCGCTACTACAGCGTGCACAACCCTCTCAACGCCCGCTCCTTCTTCACCCAGAAGAGGATCCTCAGCACCATCCTGGTGGTGTGGTTGCTGTCCTCAGGGATATGCATGCCCCTCATCTTCATGAACAAGCGGGATGAGATTGGGGTGGTGGAGGGCTTGCCCCTGGTGTTTTCCATCTGCAGGGAGATTTGGCCTCAGGAGAGGCTCAAGCAAGCCTACAACTTCCTGCTCTTCTGTGCCCTCTACTGCCTGCCAGTCCTGTTCAACATGGCCATCTGCTTCCTCACGGTGCGCCGGCTGTGGAGCCGCGGCAGCCAGCTGAAGGAGAGCACCGCCCTGAACCGGTCCCTGCCGGCCTCCAGGCTGAAGGCCCGCAGGAAGGTCGCACAGATGGTGGTGGCCCTGGTCCTGCTGTTCGCCATCTCCTGGCTGCCCGTCTACCTGATGGACATCTGGATTGATTTCAACATCCCCAAGTCTTTGCAGGATGTGACTCCTTCTCCTTGGATCCTGCAGCTCAGACCTTTTGCCCAGTGGCTTGGCCTCACCAATTCCAGCCTCAACCCCATATGCTATTGCTTTGTTGGGAACCTCTACAGATCAGCCAAGGAAATGAAGAGCAAATACCACCAAAGAATGGTCTCTCTCTTTAACTTCTCTCTGTCTGAAGGGGCAACTCATTCCTCGGTCCCAGAGCTGCTCTCTTATCGGAGTTCAGTGGAACCAGCAAGGAAAGGACCTGCCACCACCCCTACCCTGGCCAGGAGATGTCAGGGAGGTCATGGCCATAAGAACAAGTGTGGACAGCTGAACTCCTGCCAGCATCCACCTCTGAACACTGTCTCCAGTGAGAACACTTCCTTGTAATTCTGCTCAGGAAGCGCCTCTCATACCCTCATCTGCATTTAAGGACTCTAGAGGTCTTTCTGAACCCGGTATTTTAATGATGGAAGAGAACTTGATTCTAATAACTCTCGACGCAGGTTCAAAAATACTGTGACAGGGAAAGAAACAGGTAAAGAGAGAAAAAGATGATGCATTTTAACTCAGATCAAATTTTAAGAGAAATGATTTTTACTGGGGACAACTGGATGTGTAGCCCGTTGCCCAGTCAACAGTCACATAATTAGACCGATCAAGTTCCCAACGAGTGAGCTCTCCCTGCAGCTCCATCTCTGGATGCAGAAATGCTGTTTGAATACAGCAACAATTTGACTGCTTGCTGCTGCTCACCCTTGATGATGAAGAGCAGTGATAAGAGGCACTCTCTGCTCCAAATCCATCAGTTGTAGTTGCAAGCAGTGAAGAAAAGCTGGAAACAGCATCGTAAAAAGTAATATAAATGGAGAATTTCACACACTTTACCACTTGAGATTTCATTGTCTGGTCGTATTGTTTCACTCCTCCATGCAAATAAATTCTCCTTATGTGAAGAGACAGTGGCAGAAGTACTAAAGCAACCATCTCCACTCCACATTTGGGAATTCAGTAGGGATAATGTGGCCTCAGAGGTGATTTAGGAAATGCAATAGGAAAACATTTTTTGGGCATCAGCTCTCTTTCTTACAGTTCCTGTGTGTGGAGTGGAAAGAACTGGGCATCTATTGACATGATTTGCACTTGAAAAAACAGCCTCGTTCAGCTGTGTCTGTACCAAACAAAGTCAATGGCATGTGAAAATAAAAATAGAAAGTGGTTTATAGCTAATAAAATCAGAAACAACAAATGCAATGCTATTTGTCTGGGAAGGAGCAAATCAAAGTGGTTGCTTTTCCTGAGGATCACAAGTAGGTTAAAACCTATTTCTTCCCTCATCTCCTTTAAAGGAGGCTTTGATAAATAAATTGTATATTTTTATTATGTTAGCATCAAAAGGCTCCAGTAAAGCTTGAGCATTCTGTTGTGCTGAGCACTGGATCTGTATTCATAAAGAATGGAGACCTTTCTCCCCCAAGATCTAAGTAAGAACACAACAGACCAGGCAACAGGTAGGAGGGAAAAAAGGTACAACAAAGAGCCAAAAGGCTGGACTGAAAGCAGAGACGACCCCCTTCCCTATGCCCAGTGCCAGGTGTGAGGGAAGCTGCACCATCTCCTGGTGCCAGAAGAGCCCATGCCCTGGCTACTTGTGCCCCAGCACCCAGCCCAGCTTCTCTCTCCTCTCAGCAAACCACAGACCCAACACAGCAGTGTCCCTGGGAAAGCATTTTGCGTTTAATGGAACTCAGGCTTTTGACAACTGGTGGCTTTTATTATTATTATTTATTTCTGAACAAGGGAAGGATGTTTTGTGAATTCTAAGTTTCACATGATATCCTGCTGCCTTCCAGGGGGGCTTTTGCCCACAAAAGACAAAAAATAGCCGTTCAACCTAACCTTTGTCATGATCGCTCAGTAGCATTTTATTTTAACAATGATCTGCCTGGAAAAGAAGATTCCTCCTTGCCAGGCAGTGCCATCCACAATTTGTATTCTCTTTGTATGAACGAAAAAGACATTACAACTACTCAGATTTATGGCTTTTATGTGTGCTGGAGATGAGAACATCTGCATTTTTGCAGGTGATATGGGAGTGTACCTACTGCCTGATCTTTTAGTAGCTGTGGAGAAAAGCCTGCAGAGATTTTATTTCCTCTTTCAAGGCATATATTTAGGGCTGGCAAAATGTGGCAGGCTGAGGGCCATCAAAACTCACTCTGAACACCCACTGACTCCAGGTCCTGTAAACAGATGGCCTCCATCCCCAGACCAGATGTGACACAATATTGAAATTTCCCTACATTGTCCTGACCGAAGTGTTTATTCCCACCCTGAATAAACCACAGTGAAAGGATCATGAAGATGTCAGACCAGCTCCATTCCACGTGGTGTCCTGGCTCTGAAAATGGCCGGGATCAAACGATGCAGTCAAAGGTGCAAGAAATCCACATTTTAGTATCCCAGAGGGGAATTTTTTTCTCTGAGTTCACGAGCTGATGCCTGGGTCCTGCCTGAAAGTCTCTGTACCCTCCACAGAGGCAGAAATGCCAGGGATTATGTTCTCCTGAGCCTACCTGGGCCTTCCCCTTCTGATGCACACGCCCATGCCTTCCTCCAGCCCCACAGCACTCCTGATCACTGAGATATGCTGTGGCAAAGGCCACTTTCACTGGGCAGGGTTATCTCCTCTTCACCCTTTGAAATGTATTTTGCAGTTTCAGTGTCCCTGTTTTCCTATAATAAAGTCGAATTGCTCACTTTGTCTCCTTTTTGTCTCCTTGGTCACTCCCTCTCTATCCCCCACACTCCAACCACTTCTCCGCTGTCTCTACAGTGAAATCTCCCCCTGCATCTCGCTGTTATCACTCCCTGCCACTGAATTCCCCTCGCTCTATCAATTCATTCATGTCTTCACTCCCCTGATGAAAAATCCCTTCCTGCCCTTCTGATCTGAATGGCTCCTTTTGTGCTGCAGACACCTGTTTGCTGTGGAGAACACTGATTTATTTTGCACGGCTTTACCCGACGGCTGCCAGGTAGTAATGAATTTCGGTCACTATCACCCAAGGGTAAATGAGAAGCAGTGACGTCAATGTGAAAGCCACACAGCATCCCGTGAGCCACCCAGGCTCTGGCAGTGATTTTATTAACCTGAACAGGTCTGGGTAACGCAGCAGTGCCTGGGTGACTCATGCTGGATCCAAGTGAGGTGAAACCTCAGCACTTGGGAAGGTGGCTTTTTCCCTCTCCTGTCTGATAAAAGACCTCTTTAAATTTAGGGCTGAGAAGACATCTCAGTGTCCTCCAGGCTGCACAAGGTCCTTGTTTCAGATGGTAGGTGCTTTGATAGGCATTCAACGCACTCCTGATCCTTCGAGGAATCAGGAGCAGACACGACTCTGGCTGGTGAACACAGATGGTTTCCTCATAGGAGCTCAAGCCGAACATCTTGCACTCAGTGTGTGGTTGAGGAAATGTGTTCCTCTCTAAATGTGCCCAGGCTGACTGAAGATGTGAATTTGAGGTGTCTCAAGGATGTTTTCCTGCAGCAATGCTGCTAATGCATCTCAGTCCCACTCTTCCCCCCATGGGTCTTTCTTCTCTGCTTTGCCATTTGAATCAATACAGGCATTTTATCACATTACCAAAACAGGATGCTTAAAGCAGCTGTACTTAGAATCACTGAATCATTTCAGTTGGAAAAGACCTCTAAGATCATTGAGTCCAGCCATTAATCCAGCACTGCCAAGCCCCCACTAAACCACGTCTCCAAGCTCCACGCCTACACGTTTTTTTAAGTCGCTCCAGGGGTGGTGACTCCACCACTGCCCTGGGCAGCCTGTGCCAGTGCTTGAATCCATTTGCTGTGTTAAGAACTTACAGAGAGTTGCTGTTCGGTAACTCCCTCTGGGAACATTCCATGATCCGTTCTTGTACTGTCAGTGCTGTCTCAGAGATGCGACAGGTTTATTTTCTGCCTGTGAACCACTGGAGAGATGGAAAAAAAGAGACAATCTTTCATACCAGGTATCACAGATGTACATACAATCACGACTGGTACGCAGGCCTTGCGTGGAGATTGATGAATCACTGTTCCTTATAATAAAATACTGAGGGGAAGCCAGTGAAATGATTATACAGCATGGGGCAAGGCAGAACCTCTTCTCACACCGTGACAGCCACTGGGCTCACAGGCAGAGGAGGTGGTGAGGGTGAAAGCTATAAAAAGGGTCCAAGAGGAGACTGGACTGTTCAGAGCAGAAAAAGCCATCAATGGCTGTTAAATACAATGATGATACATCCTAGAGGGCACTGGGTATATAACCTATAACTTCCACACTTGCTCCTTCCCAGGACACGTGCTACCAGCCATCGGGAGCAGGCTGCTGGGCTGAGCATCATTACCTATTCAGTACCCTTGTTCTTACATTCCTTTGCAAAAAAAATCCTCCACATTAGCCTGAGTCCTGTTTGAAAGAGGAGGGTGAGAGCAGAGGATGATTTCAGACCTGGCATAACTCGACCAACAGCCAAACTTTGCAGGACACAGCCATCTGGAGGTAGGACACGTTAGCGCTGACACAGCGCGGGCAGAGAAATGCTCACTCAGTCGCTTCCAGAGCGAGAGCTCAGGAGCCCCAGGGGATGGTGCCCACTCCAGTACAACACAACAGAATCAACAGATCCATCCCTCTTGCAATGATCATCAACCCTCTCGATGGGTCAGCACCTTCACTGCAATGACCCTGAGCACCCCAGAAAGAAGAACGCCCTCCAAAGGGAAACTCCTGCCTGCTGGTATTTTTCATATTATTCTTAGGGATGCTGGGATTCAAACCAGGATGGAGGCTGGCTGGTGAGTTGTCTGCAACACCAGCAGCCCCAGCATGGTTCATGTGTCTCCTCCTGCACTCCCCCAACCACAGCACATCCCACACACAACAGCACCTGAGCTTTTCTGGCTTGAAATATCTAAAAGAAGAGGGAGAATGAAGGGCTTGACCAGGTTTCCAGTGCATTCTGATGCTTTTGCTGTAAAGAATCAGAGAACTATCAGTGTGAATTTTCTAGGAAAAACCAGTGCAGCTCAGTTTACCTTTGTGATTATATTAGGCATGAAAATAAATCCCTGGCGTCTGCTAGAAGAACAAATAAAAGAGCAGCTATGAGCAGGTACAACCAAAGAGAGTGCTGGAGCCCTCTGGGAAAGTCAGCCTCCAGGAAAGTACAGCTTGCCTTGCATGTATGGGGATCATATAAAACTTTCCCAAACTTTCTGGGAATGAATGATTACTGGTCAGTTCAGCCCAGGGGCACAGGAACTGCAGTAGTTGCTCCCTCTGCCTGCTAAACATCTTCAGGCTCAGTCCTCAGACTCAGAACTGACACAACACATCTGCAAAGTCAGTGCAGCCTCATGTGACTGCCCACCCCCAGGTTTCCTTGCCAGACCCTGAAGGAGGCTCCTGACTCCCCTGACTTGGGGATTTTTTTCCTTCCTTACCTTGAAACACCCAGGAAATATTTAAAAATATTTCAGCAGTAAAGATGGATGCAGCACTTGCAGAGAACACTTTTCCAGGTGGTGAATCTACTTCAGAACCTTCCTGTTTGGTGTCTCTTGCTGATTGCAAGACACCCCCAGAAGAAATCAATACCCAGAGAACACTGGTGAGGACCTGCCTCAGGAATGCCAGAGCAGGGGGCACTGATTAGCTTGTGATTATCCCCACCCCATGGGGCAGGGGAAGGCTCATGGAGCTGCAATGTGACTTTGATTTTAAATGTGACCTTTGGTTTTCTATGCCCAACCTTTTCCTCTTGCCTCATTGCACCCTGACTTAGACAGAGGGTTTATGTTGCAAACTGGTGTGTGTGTGTGTGTGAATTATCCAAGGATAATTTATTTTTAAAAATACGTATGAAGCATTTCCGTGCCTGAAAGGTCCAGGAATTAGCAGCTTGTCCCTGTATGCCTGTATGCCTTACCCTTGTCTCTGGGAGGTTTTATGATACTGAGGAGCACAGGCTGCTCTGTGCACTGTAGGATAAAATCACCAAACTTAAATCACTCCTTTATCAGGCAGCATTTCCCAGCTGCAGCCCTCTGCCAGGCTCTCTGGGTCCAACCTGCAGAGCAGTGAGCAGCAGCCTTCTCCTGCCCCTGCCAAAGGTGGATGTTTGGTGTCTGCCCAACCACCTCCAAATACCAAGGTGCACATCCTCAAGCAGAGCCACCGGGGAGGGTTTCCAGGCTGGCTCCCATGCTCCATGAGACAGGCTTGGCCATAGCCTGGAGATCTGTTGCCCCTGGCCAATGCAGACTGGGGAGATTGAGCTATTCTCATTTACTAATCCCTGCAGTGAGGCTGAGCTTGCAGAGAGTGGCTTCAAGGACCTGCCAAGCACGAGCTGAGGATGCTCCAGCATCAGGGTGGCTGAATGGAAATGCTGCTACCCCAGGTGCTGCATAGTCTTCTGCCTTTCTTAATTTTCCACTTGAGGTGTTTTCAGCCAAGCCCTGCTTTCCTGTCCTCAGCCATTCACCACAAGAATGAAGCTGCTGCATTAAAGAGCTTTAGGCAGATGTATTCCATTACCTGCTGCTCACAAGTCATGAGCTGCTATTTCTCAGTGTGAGGAAGGAAAATGTGGCAAAACATTCAGGAAATAAGCTAAAAGATAAAAAGGGGTATGAAAGAAAGTCCAGACAGTGAAATAAAACCATCGTAAGGCAACTATTGGGGGAGAAATAGATCTGCCAAGGATATTAAAGATCTCATGCACCTGCTAATCTCTTCTGATAAAGGTCTGACTGGCTAAACTAATAACATTATTAAATCTGCAGTAATCAGTACCAGAGGCAGCCTAAGGATCTCACAAAGCCACATGCCTGGAGGGAACCCTTTTCCAGCATGACTGTGCACAACCAGCAGCAGGTAAGTGGTACCTGCACCTGAGACACAGCACAGTCGCTGAGGAGCTGTGACTCAGTCACCTCCCTCATTGCCTCCCTCAGCTGAGAACTGAACCCAGAATTCCAAAGGCTTTGTCCAGCACTTCCGCTTTTTCAGGCTGTTTCTCTGGGCTCTGGGTAGCACAGGAGCAAACAAAAAAGTTCCTGCACTGCGTCGCAGTACGGATTGGTATTTGGAGTGGGCTGACTCACAGAGCCTCTGTCAAGGTGGGATGTTCTCCTTCAGAAGCTAACGACGTAACACAGCCCCTGGCAGAAATGCATCAGGGATATGTAATAGCAAAAGTATCCAAAATCCTCCTCCTCAAGTCCTCCTTCGTGAGTCTTTTCTCAGTTGTGAGAAAAGCCTTGGCAGGGGCAAAGCTGCATCTGCTCCTCTGAGCAGGAGTGGGAAACAGGCTGGGGTGGGACAAGCAGCCACACGAGGTCCACGTGGTAGCCCTGGAACATCAGGGAGAAGGTGCAGAGGTGCATTCACGCTGCAACATGAAGGGGTGATCAAGAGTTTGTGCAAAACTGTTTTTTGGCATCATCTCTCCAGCACAGCTCCCGAGTGCCTGGTGAGGCGGTGGGGATGCTGCTGCTCTGTGGCTGGACGGTGTGCCCAGGATATCTGCTGGCCAAAAACATGCAGATCCTGCTTCTCTTTCATTCCCTCTCCACCACCGTTGGTTTCAGCAGTTTCTTCTGATTCATACCAACAGGATATTAGAGATATTAGAGGTACACAGTGAATGAAATACTGCCAAGGTGAGGCTGCTGTCACATCAGCTGCTGTAATTCCATCACCTTAATGGATCTACTCCCAATTTACAAGTGAGAGCTGGATCTGGCACCACAGGCTGAGTACAAAGGTGTCATTTTTATATAGTCCAATTTATATCTGAAATAAATACCACATTAGACCTTTCCAAGAGGTCTGAGCCGCAATGTATTCCTTTCCCTCCCTGCAGAAAGGTGAGATTCTCACCAATCCTTTCAGGTTATCTTCAGGTCTCGAGGTTGGATATATTTTGGCCTTCTGCTTGTTCCACACAGACCATCAGGGGCCAGAACGGGCAACAGTGTCCTCCAGGCAGTCCTCCAGCAATTTGCTGTGAGGGATGTTAAGCCCCTTCTTGAGGCAGCCTTTTGCCAGGAACAACAAAGCAGCCCAGTGATGTGCAGCTTCTTGCAGCAAAAATTCAGATAATGAAGAATAAATAATTTGCCAGGTAAATGGGCTTTTCTTGTATACTTCAGAAATAAGGAATCCTTACATATAAATATACTTCCCACCCAATATCAGTGTAGGCATATAAAATTTAAAACACCTTGATCCCTACAGAAATAGGCGAATAACTTTGTGATCACAGGCTGTGAATGGAAATTTTTGGCTTAACCAAGACCATGTCAGGGAGAACTGACTGTGGGAGATTGAAATGGATCTGCTGACACACATCCCAGAAGGAAAACACCTACAGCAGCCACATTTCTGCATCTGCAAGCACAGCACAGGAAGGCTGCATAGAGTGGGAAAGTCTTTGCTTTCAAATAAAAAAATACTCCTCTTGATCTCATCTCCTTAATTCCCTTCATGAAGTCCAGGCATGACAGCCCAGAAGCCAGAAAGCTGCCAAATTTGTCATGGAAACAGCAAAGCTTTTCTGCAAGGCACAGGGCCAGAAGTGGAAGCCAGAACTCCTAGAAACAGCAAACGACTCTTTCCCAGTCTTTTGCTCCATCAAGCAAAAAGCAAAACTTGGATAAATGGGGGGACAGTGATGGATGTGGGAGTCTGGCCAGTGGTAATGGAACAGGTCCCCTTCCTCCATACTCACCACCAAGGAAAGCCAAGAGAGACTCTGCCAGGACACAGGGAAAGCTCCTCACTCCAGGCTTGGTTGGCTGTGAAGGTACAACACCAGCTGGACAGCAAGACCTTAAATGTCCTATCTGCAGACTTGAACCTGTTAAACCAGAGGCAATCTTTGCTGCCTGCTCTTGCACCACAGAATATGGGCCATAACTCAAGGACTCTTCTGACTCTGGCAATTGGAGGTGACTGGAGGAAATTCTCAGGGAACAGCACTTCCTGATGAAGGTCCGAATCCAGCCCCGTGGGAGCAGAGATGTGCAGTGCTGGGGACAAGAACTCAAAAGGGGTGAGAAAGAGAAAGGCAGTGTTTCATTTTTGCTGATAAGCCTGAGCATGTTCGGTCAAGCAGCCTTTGCTCATGGGAAATGTTTTGATAGATTGTTGTTGCACGGGTTTGTTTTTTTTTTTTTCCCAAGTCCTTTCTCGACTGTGAGAAAAGTGAATTGTTATATTTTTTGTTCCTTGGCATGCTGTGCTGGAATAAGAGAAATCTGCAAATAAAGGAGTGAGATGATGGAGTGTGACACTGAGAAAAGAGCTGGACACAGCTGAACACAGAGTTGAAAACAACATAGATTGTGAAGTAGCAAGAAAGTACATAAACAAATTAAGCTTAGGTGAGCATTTCTGCTGGGAGGAGCTGTTCAAGAGCCAAACAACCACCATAGGGACTACACAAATTTGTCTTATTTTACATGCCTGTCCTATCACTATGTGATGGTCTGCAGTCCACAAAGGGGAAAGGAGAGACAACTGGCTTTGGGAGTCCTTGCTGTCCTTTCCACGGCCTCTTAAATAGAAAATGGTCCCCATGTCTCCATTGTAACATCACATGAGCTGAGACTTGACTTCCCTCAGTCCTGCCATCTCTGAGGAGATGCCAGGAATCTGGTGCCACAGACTCCATAGCCCGTGGCTTTGGTTCAGGAAATAACAGGCTGGAGCCACACAGGCTCCATTGCAAGGACTGGGCCCTCAAAGGGAATGGTATCTGCTTGTGTCTGAAAGCATGGCCATTTAATTTGTCCTTTCTTTGCTCCTATTTTTTTTGTGAGCTGTTTAAATTATACAAATGAGGTTTTCTCTTGTTTCATCCCCAGAGAGTCAACAGCATTAAACAAAACATTAAAATATACTCATAATCACGGAAACTATCTCATATATATTTATAATCTCAGAATTACTGGCATTAATGCAGAAGTGGTTTCTTTGTGCTTATCTCTTCTCGCTGCTTCTATATCCGAAATATACAGCACACAAAAGATAAACACATCGAAGCTGCCCAGCCATTAACACATCTGCCGTCCAGAAACAAATGCAAGGAACAAATTTACAAGGAAAAGCCAGTGAAGGAGACAAACACAATTACAGTGATGCGTCTCCACTGCTGTCTGACCACTAAGGACAAGAAGTGTCATTCCAAAGACTGGCTACCTGGGGCCAGTTTTCAACATGAAAAACACTAAGTAAGGAGAGACAAAGAGGAAGGTGGAAAACCGCAGTGACCCAGGGCAAACAGGCTGGCTTGCTACCTACCCTGCAGAAATACTGGGTGACAGCCAATACAGAAGGCAGGAGTCAGCCCATATTTTCAATGGTTACACCAAAAATACTTCCCATTTCCAGAGAGAAACAAGACACCCAGAGCAGCCCTCAACTGTACTCTACGGAAGAGGGGGATAGGACAGGATGAAGGTGTTCAGTGCTTCCTTCCCGGGGAAAGATTGCTGCAGGTTTATCCAAAGGTGGGAATAGTCAAATCTGGTGTATCTAACCAAGGAGACAGCCTCTTCCTTGTACTCCAAGCACTAAACACAGATACAAACCCTCTGACACACACCACTCAGCTGGGGCATCTTTGCAACCCCATGAACAGCCCCAACACCGCACAGCTTTCCTTCTAAGTTCTTGGAAGTTCAAGGCAGGAGCTGCTCTCCAGCACAGCAGCACGATAATCTGACTTATTCAGAAGCCCTCAGCCTCCAGATTCCATTTCACACTGATGCTTTACGCCTGTTTGTAGGTAGCCAGTGTCTGCTTGATTTGCGAGTACCCCTGAACCGCTCACAAATTCAATCAGCCACCCTGGCGGGAATCACTCCCACGGTTGCACCACATTTGAGGGAGGTTACAAGCAATGACCAGCCACAAAAAGCTGACCTTCAGCATCAATAACTGGTGCTGCTAAAGCTGACTTCTCAGACATTAGTAAGACTGACTGCTGCTCCCTGCAAGATGCATTGATGCCAAGTGCACCCTGAGTGTGTATTAGCAATAAGTTACTGTAGGTACCTCTCAGTTTCTTCCATCAAAAACCAATCACCCTCCTCCCTTCCCCATGGCAACCAGGGTTTAGTAATCACCTCATCACCCATTCCAAACTGAGGCTGTAATACATGTTCCTGAAGACTGAAAGCTCCCGTCTTTATTAAACTGCAAATATTTGTTACTCACTCAGACAAAGTATCTTACAGGCTGCATGTGGATAAATGTTCCCTTCTCCGGTTTGAAGTGTGGTGGGATGGGAAGGGCAGAGAAAGTAAATATTTAAACAGCCTGCTAAAGGAAAGCCATGCTTTGAGACGCAGGAAACCAAATGCTCCACAGGTGAAACTTCCAACAAAAAAAGCAAACAAAGGATCAGGAATGAAGTATTGCATTTTGCCCACAGGGGAGCCTTCTCTCATATCTTTTTTTTCTGGCTTTTGCAGACAACTTGACAGCCTGAGTTATCAAAGCATTCGTGCTACACAGAAGGTTTTCTCATTTGGGGGCTGGTGCAGCAGAAGACATCTAAGATGGAAATGGAGCTCACCATTTGCTCCTTTGCTGTCAGCTCTGGTTACAAGAAATGAGCTACTACAGCTTCCAGCCTGGCCAGAGACAAAACCAACAGCGGATCTCCCACTACCAAATGTGCTGCCAAGGAGTCTGGAAATGGAGAGCTAAGACTCTCAAGATGTGACTGAGGGTGCTGAGCACTCCCTCACTCCCTCACAGCATTTCTTCTCCAGAACCACTTGTTTCACAGGAGTTTCTGGTCCAACAAAAAACCTGAGGGCTGAATTTTACTCAAAAAAACATGAAAAGCCAAATAAATTATATAAATTCAAGAAGGAGTGATCACAGTTTAGGGGCTTTTTTTGAAATATTTGTATGGTAAAAATGATGCTAATTAGATGGCATGATAAAAATAGGGGAAAATTAAAGTTATAAATGCCTTCTGCATTAATATCCAGAACTTGAGGGAAAACTCTTTACAGAGAGGGAAGGAAGGAATTCTGCTGGATCGTAGAACATGCAGTGTTTGGAATAAACTTAAAATGCCTCCGATAAGAAACCGCTCACATAAATGTGCTACTTGGTGGCACCATCTACTGGGTGTCACAGAAACAACTGAGACATGGAGGAACTGAAACCAGAGTCATTTGCTGTGTCCAGCAGACAGGAGAGAGCACAGGACAGGGTGGGGCTGTGGCATGGGACTGTCAGGGTGTGGGAGCTGCAAAATCCAGAAGAGCTACTGGCTCCATCTCACAGAGTCTTCCCTACCAGGTGGGAGACCCTCTTCTTCCAGGCTCTCTCTTCCCACAGTCTTCAAAGACAATAACAAAGTAGAATACCTGAATTGTCATTCTGGTGAGAACACTTGAGCCCCATGTTAGCGTCCAACTAGGAAATGCTGTGTGCACATTTCCCCTCCTTCATCCAAGAAATATAAACCCAAGAGAACATCCAACAGAAACATCAAGTAACTTTTTGAGTTCTCTCTCTCTTTCAATCCACGGGGGGACGGGGTGTGGAGCCAGCTCAGAAGGAGGGTTTAAATTAAAGCATACAGTAATCACAACACCTTCATAAAAGCCTCCCTGCTGGACTCACCCTCAGCTCATGGTGACTAATCCTTGTGCTCTTTGGTGGCTCTTTGACACACATGAAAGCACCCAGCCCCTCCACCACGTCATGGAGGTGGCCTCCCATGTCCTTGCTGCCCCACACCCCCAAGGTCAGCATGGATTTCCAATAAAACTCTTCTTCCCAAGCCCCAGTCTCCCAGCCACTCATGGAGCTCACATCTGCTCTTCTCTAAAGCACGTTCCTTCAACAGGAAGAGACCTCACAGAATCCTCATAAAGGATCCTTAAGCTTTTACTTTCAGGTTTCAAAGATTATATAAAGATCTCCCAAACGCTCACACCTGGAGAATTACATGCTGTGCCTGTCACTGAGTAAGATAAAGTCATAAGCAATTGCAAGAAGAAGATGCCAGTTTGGTATTGCCCTCTGTTAAATTGCTTAACACTAATCCAAGTTTTTCACAAGACTGCTCTCAGGTATATGCCTGGAACATTTGATATCTTGATTTAATCTCCAGTATCACAGATTCAGTGGCTCTTGAAGAAATAATACACTTCTCCATGACGTAGTTGGCCCAGAGATCCTTTAGATGATATGAAATGAATAGGAAGCCGTGCATTTTCCTGGGGCTGCTGCTGCAATGTGATACCTCATCAGATCTACTGAGAGGCTATTAGTACTTTTATGAACCAGGTTTTGATGACAGTTGGACATGTCACTGTGCCCTAGAGACACTCCAGTGACCTCAGAATGAATTCTGGGATATCTGAAATGGAGGTTCATTGTATTTTGTCTTGTTCCAGCTCTGTAGGAAACAGCCCAGGATTCCTAGCCCATGCCTGAATTGCACCATTCTGTAAGCAACCCCATTTAAAGAGTAATGATATATTAAAAATCAGCTTGAAAAGAACACAGCCTTAAAATTATTGAGCCTCTGGACTCTATAAAGACAGTTAAATTTAATTCTCCTGCTTCTGTAACATGTACCAGATATAGGGAAATTGAGAGGTCTATTTTTTTTTTTAGAATTCAGCTCTGAAACCGAGTTGATGCCTCAGCAGAATCACTGCCCTGCATCCCACGCCTGCTCACATCAAGACTTCAACACCACGTCTCAAGGACAAAAAAAGGGGATTTCCACAGGGACTTGTGATGTAACAGGATACAAGTTGCTGCTTGTCTTTATGATGACCTGGTGAGATACTGAAATCTTCATTCCATGTAAGTGGAACTTAAATTATTTATAGATGAGCTACTTCAACCAACAATTTCTGTGAGGCGTGAGGGAATTCTAGATTTCACCACATTTCCCAGCTGCAGATAAAAATGATCTGGAAAAGATTTTCTGATGACTTCATGATGATTTTGAGCTGTAGTTTCTTCCCCATGCACCAGCTCAGTGTCTCTCACAGGTCAGAGACAGGGATCTTGTTACTTACATCAACTTTCATTTATGGTGAGAAAGGTCTGTTCTCTGACCCAGACTCCTCCAACACCTGAGCTTTTAAAGCAAGCAGCAAAACTGGATTTTTATGACCTTTAAACTTCAAGAATAATTTTCCCAAAAAGCATGTAGCAATGGTTTTCTGTTCGTTCCAGCCACTGATGATGACTATGTTTTGTGATGTTTTATTTCTATTTTTAGGACCATCAGAGGGATACTATTTGAGACAATTCGTGTATCTGCTGCAGTGGTATTTTTGTACTTTGTTTTTAAGATAAATGGATAGGGGTAAGCTGAACTCCACAAAGTAAAAAAATAACAACTTGTGAAAACACTTGCTGAGGATGCTGTTTATCAGTTGCTGCAGAACCACAACAGAACATGGTTTAGTAATATATGCTTTATAATACCAATCGATAAAGTAATTGAAATATTTAAGGCATTTCTTTCATGTTTTTCTTTTCATTAGAAATGAATATTAGACATTAAACACATTCTCTCAAAGCACTTGAGAGTTGCAGGGTTTTTCAAAATGATACAAAGCCCTTATTCCTCTCCTGTCTTATCTCAGCCCCTTTGTGCGTCTCAGGGTTCTTAGAGCGTAGCCCGCTTAGAAGCCATTAGTCACCTCCTGGCATATTTAGGAGTCTGATAGCTTTGAAGATCTGATCCTTGTGAGCACGAAGTGGTTGGTCAGTGCGGGTGCACGCAACACCAGATTGCTTGGCAGCACAAATGCAGAGTGACAGAAGGACACGGACGCAATCGCCCGTCCTCGCTGTGGAACCAGCCCCGGCGCTCGATGCCATGGTGATTCTGACTAAACTCAGAGCTGGGCAGACTGGCCCTCAAGAAGGCACCCTGGGTGCCTGTCTCTCCAGGACCATCCTCCACATGCAGGCGGGATGCTTGTGGAAGGCTTCTTTAGGGCAGCACTTTCTCTCCTAAGTCAGCTCCTGGCCAGGAGAAGCACTGCCCACTCACTGCAATGTTTGCTCCTCATCCAAGTGCTGTTTTGAGGCTGCACCTCATCACAGCAGGAACTCTCCTCTGACAGTGCCTCTGCAAGTCTCCCTTGAAACCTGGTGATGGTGACAGATGCCACACCCCCACACAAGAAATGGCTGTATGTGCTGTTCATTCCCTGTCTGTAGAGGGCATGACAAGTGAGAGAGCTGACTAACAGACAAATAGGATCCTCTGGAGGCTTTGCTTACCTGGGATTCTTCAGGTCCCTCTCTATCTTCTGCTCTCTCACTCCTCTCCACCAACAGGACATTTCTCCATCATCAGCAACCTGTCATAACAATGAGAGAAAGAGAGAGAGAGAGAGAGAGAGAGAGAGAGAGAGAGGGAAAGAGGCCATTGTAGGTCTGGCTTCCCAGCTGGTATTATTTGCCTTCCAGGCAGACAGGGAGTTTGCTCTGGGATCTGGGTCAGTAGTGTCATTTTTCTCCCTTGCTATTTGACAAACCTCCTGCCTGCTACACACAGGCAGGTCTTGTCCATCACCAGCATCTCTCCAAGCATCTCCTGAGCAGCAGCGGAACAGCAGTGAGAGGTGCCCTCAGCCAGCTGGAAGCAAGGCAGATGGCTTCCTCTTCAGAGCTTCAGCTCCACCATCAGCTCCAGATCTACAAAACACTTGGACAGCAGGAGCTGTCTGAAGGATGAGGGAACCAAGACAGGCCCAGACCAGTGACTGGTGAAACTTGTTTTCTTGCTTGATTTTCTTCCTGGTCATCTCTGTCCTTTCTGCCATTTCTCTTCACATCTAACTCTACTGCCTTTCATGATATTCATCTCCCAGGTCAGTAAGTCTTTGCTCCTCCCCTTTTTTCTCACTTTCCACCGTCACCTTTTCAGAGATGCAATAGGAATGAAAGCAGGGGAACAATTTGAAATTTTGAAGCCTGCTGTTGGAAACAAGATACCAACACTTGCTGTTGGCTACCAATGAGTCTCATCCACAGCAGTCCCTAAATCTAGGCTCCTGCATCACTTTGTCTCCCTAAAATATTCATGCTCTCCCACAAAAAGTCATCCGTAATGCTTTTGCCTCCCCAAAGCTCCAGCTTTGCCCGCGGCCAGATGAGATTTCCCAGCTGGGCACTAGGTGGCAAAACATCCCGAGAACGGGAATCTCCCACCTCGGCTCCTTCGGAAGGGGCTGTGGGCGCTTTGGAGGGTGTTTCAAACTCAGCTGAATATGCAGAAATCGCAAATCTAAACGCACAGAGGCCAACGGAGAGATGAGTTGATTTGTATTCCCGACCTACCTTCGGGCAGGAGGGTTTGCGTACGAGCGTCTGAAGCTGTTTCCTTCTCCGCCGCTCTCCCGCTGACAGACTGCGGCCGTAGAGCTTCAAATATGCAAACAGCGGCCCCGGTGAGAGCAGAGCTGTGTCCGTGTGCAGAGATGCGCTTGCGACACGTTCCTTGCGACAGGCACGGGTCAAGCGAACGTGCAGCACGTGGCCCGTGGGTGTCTGCCCAAATCCTGCTGCTGTGGCACTGCCACCTCTGTTTTTAGGGCACCCCACCCCTTGACTGTGGGTGGCAGGACCACTGTGAAGGAGAGGACAGCCATCGCAACCTCCCAGATCTTTCTTCTTCACCCTAAAGGGTCCCCAGTCCCACGGATGCAGCCTGACCCTGCAGGGTTCATCCCATGAAGGAGAGATTCCTGCTGCTCTTTGTTGATCATGCAGCGGGGTCAACTGAACCACAATCCAAGTGTTACCCACAAACACATCTCCTGGCCAGGCTTGGGCAGATCTCTTGGTGGGAATCACCTCTCCCCTTTGGAGCCAGAGTCTTTCCCTAGTCTGTAAAAGCAGATACAGAAGATATAGGGCCATGCAAGTGACAGGCCCCAATATTTAACCATCAGGTTCTTGTGCCACCAGGCTGAACTCTCCTCTTTCCCCCAGGGCCTGCGTCCTTCACTTACCAGTGTTATTATCACGTCCTGCCCTGTCCCTCCTATATCATTCACCATTTTGGCCAGTCGCAGGTTCCAGAACAGGTGACTGAAGGCCACTTGTCCAAAAAAGAGACAGGCCCTCAGGCCCTTGCTCTCATGATTCCCTGCTGGCAAGAGCCATCTTTTTATTCCAAAGTAATCAGCCCCTTGATGGGATTCAGGGACCGAACAGCCTCAGCTGCAAAGCGGTGTCAGTCATTTCTGCCTTCCCTGCCAAAAGCTCTCCTTCCCCAGCTATAAAACATCACACACCGGACTTGGTTGGCTGGTGGGAGCTGGAACAAACCCACAGATACTTGACCTCACAAGCTGCTTTTTCCTCCTCTTGTAGATCTCAGGATGTGAAATTCTCACATGGAGCAATCCTGACTCTCTGAACTTCCACAGCCCCTTTGCTCAAAGGCCCCACAGTGGTTTAAAGTGCAGGTTGTGCAGGTCACGGAGGCAATACTGGCCAAAATGGGTGACACGTGGCAGGGTCCAGCTCTCCAGCTCCAGGTGCTCTGCACTGCTGGTAGCATCTATGGGTGAAGACATCCCTGTTGCCTCACTCCAAGGAAGCTGGACTGGAAAAAACAACTGAGACCCCATCAAGAAGGAGATGGGAGGGACCTGGGGGCACATGGTGCCTGTAGTTCTATCAGAGCAGGAGGCTCTTGAGTGGGCACCCTCAACCTGCATCACCTGAGTATGGTGGAGCAGTTTAATCCTATGTGAAGGTACCAGAAAGGGATGTTATGCCAACTCAACAGCCTGGCAAACGGAGGGGAAAATGTGTTAAAAGCTATGACTCTCTGAGCAGGTTCTCTGTCTGGAATCTGCCTGCAAAACAACTCAAATTTCTCAAAGGGATTCATTATTCAAAACTATTTGCTGAATAATTTCTGTGAGTAATTGCAGGTCTGAAGCTTGTCTGCAAACAATTCACTGTGAGCATCTGAGCAGGCAGCTACAACCATTCTCAGGGGCTGGTCTGTGCTCCCTGGTTGTGGGTGGATAACCCCAGAGCTGGGCGGGAGAGGTAAACAAACTTGTTTACAAAATCAGGGTCTTGGAGGAAGAGGAAAAAAAAAAGAGGAAATTCTATCAGCTTAAAATAAGCTGTTTTCACCATGGTTTCTAGATATAACTGGATAAAATAGTCTGGCAAAGAGAACTGGGTGCTGGAGACCAGCCCTGGGCTGCCACATCCCTGCACGTGGTGTGTGGCTCTGTCCTCCAGCTGCACCCATGTCCCCGAGGGAGCAGCCAAACTGGTCCCCAGGCTGGGAAAGGAGAGGAGCAGGAGATGGGGAAGGAGGAGTTGCCTTTGTCCTTGCAGGGCCCTGAACATCACGGGGAGAGCTGTCTGCTGGAGGAGTGTGTCACAGAACCGCTGTCCCTGGAAAATGTCCCCAAGTAGCACTGACAATTCACATACACACTTGGAGCAGAGACCGACTGGAAGCATTTCCATAATTCAGGGCTCAGAAAGTGCACAGTAGCACTGGGCTGGGTACCAAAGTCATCACTCAAGCTATGTTTCCTGCTGAAATAATGAAATAATAGATGTCCAATTAACTCGCAAAGCAAGATGCAAAGAGAAATATTGCTTGCAGAGAGCTGGCATAGTGCCCATGGAGTTATAATAAGAATATTTTATTTGTCCAGGCTTTAGATAACCTATTTCTATTCTCTCTCTTGCTGCCACTGGAGCTCCTGAGAGTATGTTGGTTTCTTGGAATAACTTTTCCAGCATCTCTAAAGTCCTCTCCCAGTTCCACCAGCTCAAATTTATGTCAAATACTGTCAGACTAAACACAGCCCTAATAGCTGGTGTTACAGACCAGAGTATCTGACACACTCAAACGGCACAGGTTGGAAATCTGAGGCAGTGGTACTTTCCAAAAAGTGCCTGTGTGGAAGCAGGAAGGAGAAGGAGGGCTAACCCACTTCAGCCCTTAAAATAGGCAAAGTTAGAGCAGGAATAGGAAACGGGGAAAAAAAACACCCTAGGAAAAAAATTACTTGGCCCACTTCACACTGCAGTTTCCTAAGTCAAAATAAAACCCAAGGAGTTGCCAATAGGACTGGACAGATATCAACTCACCATCGACCTGCCCAGTAAGTTATTAAAATCCAGAGACTATTGCATGCAGAAAATCTTGTGTACAGTGCCCTGGAGCTAATGCAAGGCACGTACCTCACATCCCTGAAAAGCACAACAGGAAAGGATCCAATGGCAGCACACTGGCCTATCAAATACACACAACTTAGATTAGGGATAACTAGCACAAACTAAAACCTCTGAACAAGGTGTCCAGGAAAATAAGATTTTTAATGGGTCAGTCCCTCCCTGCGGACGCCGCAGCACAAACTGAACTGTTTGCTTGACTTGCCATGTAACCACAGCCCAGAAAGAACTGAACCTATTTAATTGTTGCAGCCATTAACCTAAAACGTGTTCTCTGCAATTCCCTGTGCCTGTTTTGGCCCAAGAGCGTTTCTGAATCCTTAGAAACAAGTCAGTAGTTGTAACCTCAGCAAAACTGGAGGCATCAAGCAAATAAGCGATGGATTGAAGATCAGAGCATGACCCAGTTGCAGAATTAAGAATGGAAAACCTTTCGCCGTATCCCGGCTGCATTCCTGGTGCTCTCTGATCTTGGGAAAGGCAACGTAAAGGCAGCTCCAACACATTTACACACTGGAATTTATTTGTATTAAACTGCTCTTGAGACAGCCTAGAAACAAGACCTGTCAGTTCTGTTTGCTTCTTCCTTCCTTTTTAATTCTTGAAATTTTTTTCTTCTCTTTCTAAATCTTTTATTCATAAACTCCTTTTATTGTTCCTTTTTTTTTCTATTGTGTTCTTGAACTTCTTGTTTTGCAAAATTTCTCTTTATTTGCAGAGGAGAGACTTCACCGGAGAAAAACAGGAGATGCATAATAGAAAGGGAGCCCTTAAAATCACCTGCCAGTTAATCCCTTTGCTGCTGGTGGTTGCCACGTTCCCAGCCTGACAGCAGCCGGGAACACAAGGGTGGATGGCTGTGTAAACGTGCAAATGTGAGCTGGGGATTTGGATTTTACTCTGTAAAGTGATGACAGAGCGAGGAGGAAAACACAGGATGCGACTGGAGAGTGGAAGATGTTTCCTCTCCGACAGCACCGTTCTGGGAGCCCAGCAAAGCCCCAGTTCTCACCAGTGGAAGCCTGGTGCAGGTGCAAAAAAGCAATCAAGTAACTGAAAATACAATGAGACAGCCTTTTCCTGCCATTTCTTGACCTCATCCTTTCTCAAACCAAACACTGCTGTTCTTTCAAGGGGGGGGGGGGGGGAAAAAAATCCCCCGTTGCTTTTGACCAAACAAGACAAGAAGAAAAACAAATCCCAGTCCAGCTCCCGCTATCTGTGGGTGACTGTCTAAACAGGGCTGAGGAGAGCGGTGTCTCAGCACCACGCTGTCAAGCCTTGCAGCTGCGGGCAGTGAGCTGCAGCAGCACAATGGCCTCAGAAATGCCTTGCCAGGGTCAGGCAGATCAAGCCAAACACGTGTAGTTTCCCCGTTTTCACTTGGAAGGCACCAAATGAGATCCTGGAGGCAAACACAGAGTGTCTAGTAACTCCCAGAAAGAAGGACCATTTAGGTTGCGAAAGACTTCCAAGGTCATCGAGCCCAACCTTTGATTCCAAGAAGATCAGAAGATGAGAGAAAACCCAGGTTTGCCTCCAGTGCCTTGCCCACACGTTGGTCCTGCACCAGCATATTAACTCCATCCCTTGGATTTGGAAGAATTCCTCCTGCTATTGCTCTCCGCTCCCAGTACAACACAGAAAGACTTTCCTTGTGGATATCCGAGTGGCATCACGGTCTCCATAGTGTGGGAACAGGCCTGTCCAAAGCAAACACCAGCAAAAAAAAACCCCAACAGAAATAAAGAAAATATCAAGCTCAGAGGTAAGAACAAGGCAGCCAATTGCTAGGTGTTCTCACACTAAATGGCATCACTGCAAGGAGCAAGTCGGAATATTTTAACCAAAATGTTCCAGCAAAGAATCTGTTTCTGGCAGCTAAGCTGTATTGGAAATTTCCTTCCAATCAGCATGGCCAGCAAAAAACAGCTAACACTGACAGCAGCAAACTAATCTATACTGAAAGCTTTTCCCTGTATGTTGGAGGAAAAAACAAAGAAAGAGAGAAAAAATAAACCAAACCCACCACACTTTCCCCCCTAAAAATCTTGTCCCTACTTGTCTTTTTAGCCTCAAATAACGAGAGCTAGGTTTTCAGTGGCACCTCAGTTCCAAAGGCAAACTTTGCAAGCAGGCTGTTTTCCTATTGAAAATAAAGCGAAAAGCACTACTCCCAAACCTGCAGACTTTCTGAAAGCCAGGAACTGTGTCCAAGCACACTGACCTTTTGCTAAGCTCTAAAAAATGTAATAAATGCAAAGTGCAACAGCGTCTGGAACCTGCCCTGACATCTTGAATTCACATTCTCACTTGGTGATGGAAGATGCTTTGCATCTTCTTTTGAACAGGTTTGCTCCCAAAAATCATGCTGCAGCCTGGAGCCATGGCTGTGCTGGGAGCCTGATCCCAACCTGACACAAATTTGGCGCGTGAAGGGGCCCTCACCACACAGCAGCTTCATCCTGCTGCTCTGCCTCTACCTGGTGCTGTGCAGTGGAAGAGAAACAAGGTTTGTCATGACCTTACTAAGGGCTTTTGTTTTCGGGCAGGCTCCCAGCACCCTCATTTTCCCCAGGAAAATCCGTGTGTATGATGCAAAATCAATTGGAGAATTGCCTCAGTTCAGGAGTATCTGTGGAATGACACTATGAGTTTTACTGCCCACCATACTCTGAACTCTCTCTCATATTGCAGCTGGCAGGTCTTCAAAGGAAACCTGATGCTATTTTGAGAATCCAAGAAATCCAGAAATCTCAGACTTGAGGCATCTAAATGAGAAGGGGGAAACCCAGCAAGATCCCAACTCCATCATTTTGAATCCGGGATTAAATCCCAGCCCCACTAACCAGGAACTTGCTATAACACCAGATCCAGGCAGTGAAAACTGCACACGCACCCATGTCTGGGTTCATTCTTTGGCTGCTGAGGGTGGCTGGAACAGGAAAAAAGCAAACAGGCTCAGGGATGTACAGCCAGAGGGATGTCCAGAGCCACTGGTGGAGCCTGACTGTCCCATATCCACAGCATCCTGGTGGCTGCACACCACAGACATCCCCGGCACACAACGGGGGTTTGCTCAGGAGAACTGAAGAACAAAACTGGCTTTACAGGGAGGAGTGACCCTCCTAGAAATGACAATCCATTGCAACGTACTGACTGTAATCACAAAAGCGATCTTCTGCTTACAGAAAACGAAAGGCCATCACTTGCATATATTTCACCCCACCCAAAATGTATGTCTTTGTTTAAACATTTCAAACGTGTTCGACCTGCCCAAGGTTGTGGACTGATTCTGGCGCCTGACATCACACACACATACATTCACACAACATACAGCACACAGGTGGAGGCAATCAAGAAACACAAATGTAGGTCATCCTGACCTGATGCAAGAACCTTTATCCGGGAGACCTGCGTGCCCAGGCTACCACTGGGTAGCTGTGTCATGCCAGGGTGGGTCCCCACTGTGCACAGCAACACCCAGCACTTAGGAGGTGCTTATATACACTCAGTTCACTGATTTCCCATTAGCTAAAGGTCACTGAAGACTTTGCAAAAAG
Organism: Oxyruncus cristatus; assembly: GCA_013399855.1. Taxonomy (NCBI): domain Eukaryota; kingdom Metazoa; phylum Chordata; class Aves; order Passeriformes; family Cotingidae; genus Oxyruncus; species Oxyruncus cristatus. The sequence goes on along the minus strand of VXAY01001192.1, from coordinate 893,479 downwards.
CTTTATACTCTCAGCATGATCATTCTAGGTGACAAATACTTCTGATTTACCCAAGACACAAAATATACAGAGTCAGAAATCAATAAGGCACGCAAAGGTTGAGAGAGAAAAACTGGAGACAGACAGAGGTGCCCAATAACATGTGAAAGGTCATTGGCACCATCTCTCCTGCACTTCCACCCCCTGTGGACATTGCCCTGCTTGCAGGGACTGACAGCTGGAGAAGCTGCAAGCCTTCCACTCTCAGCACAGGCAAGCAGCACCTTAGCCCACTGCTGTTTTTAGTCTGCCTCTGAACAACTGCTTGGTCCAAGTCTACAACTCCCACCACTATTTATCTGTTTCAGATAATCTGCCCCCACATGGTGTGTTAGAATCCCCAGGATTTTGCCCGCTGCATTCTGATAACCTTTCACCACTTAATTATTCGTTTATCTTTCTTCTTCTCTACTTTGGGCCCTCCTTCCTCCCTGGAAAAGCAGACAGGGAAGGCCTCCATGCTGCAGCAGGTGGCACCTGGTTTCTCAGCAGCCCCTCTTACTCATCTCAGTATTTACCCACTCCAAAGCATTCCTATTTTGTTTGTAGATGCCCTCCACTCCCTTTTCATTCTTCAGAAACACATCTCTAGCCCTGCTCCACTCCCTTCTGATCCCTCTTTTGGCCACCACTGCCTTTTTGACACATCTTCTTGGCTCTTCTCTGTCCCCTGCACTCCTCCCATGTTTTCCACAGAGACCTGTGCAGGGTCCAAACAAAACAAGAGTCAGTCCCAATGGCATTTTCCTCCATCCATTTTGAATTCCTGCAATGACAGAGAAATAAACACTGAAACTGCAGCTTCTCTGCCACAAAATGTGGCTTTGCCAAAGCTGTGTGTGATCCATCTGCCTGGGGGACAAAACATGGAATTTGTGAAGGCACTGCCTGGTGGATCAGGAAAAGTCTCCCTCATTTGTTTAACACAGGGTTTGGGCAAGGCTGGGAGTATTTTGACACTGGCACAGTTTGATGATGAGAATCTGAGACAAAATTGCAAACCCCTTCATTAGGTGAAAAGCACCAGTCCCACTAATGCTCACTGGCATCTTAGCTGGCTGAGCACACTCTGCTCAAGGATGCCCAGCATTTCCCAAGATAAAGAAGGACATTTTGTTTGGAGTGATGGTACACTCTGTGCCTCCCTCGCATCCCGAGCTGCCTGGAAGCCAGCCAGGGACAGAGCAGGATGGTGAGCTGTGACCTCTGCATTTCTGTAGCTGAGTTTTGCCCGTGGACCCACACAAGCCCCTGAGCTCTCCAAAGCGTACACACTTCTTGAACCAATACAATTTTCATGCCAGCAGCTTCCAGACCAACCCCAAGGTAAGAAATGCCTGGATTGAGGCAGTTTAGCATGGCTTTCACTGCCGAGTGCTGCAACCCTGCATCCCAACACGCCCACTCAAGTCACTGCTCCTCCTGGAGACCTCCATACCTCCCGTGGACACAGCTCACACCAAGGAGCCCTCCAGAAAACAGGGGTCTACCCCTCCCCGTTTATGGGGGACAAACAGAAGGCAGCTTGAGTAGCTCACCAAAGGGCTCACAGCGAACAATTAGCATCACTGATAATTAAATACATGCTCCTTGGCTCTGCCTTGCATTTTGAGGAGGAGAACATGGTCCGTTACATGAGTTCCTGGGTTTTTAACATCCGTATTCACATCAGCCCCTGCAAGGGAAACTGCTGCCACCCTGCATCCTTCCACTGCCTGGGGATCACTGTCTCTCTCCAAATGCAATGGATCAGGTCCAGACCTCACAGCCCACATGGCAAGGACACCAACACCTGAAAAGCCAGAAATAAAAAGCAAGTCTTAAGGTGTAAATGCTGAGCCCCATTTACTTGCCCTGCTTCCCCCTCTGGGGTAGTCTGCTAAAATTTCTGCACCATTCTCCATTAGCACCTATGCTGTGACTCCCAAGGGTGTCCTGTGAGGGACGGACTAAGAGCTGGACTCGATGATTCTTGTGGTGGTCCCTTCCAACTCATGATATTCTACAATTCGATAGAATATGTTTTAAATCACCTCCTTCCGTGAGATCTTCCAGAGCCTTTGGCAGCACTTAATTTTCCAGTCTGAGACAAGCTCACCTGCAGCACAGGTCGCACAAATAAAAGCTCCTGCTGAGCACAGGAACTGCGCTGTGGGCTTGGGGTGGGCTTTGCTCATCGTCTCGCAGCGCATTGGTGACAGGAATTGCTGCTGACAGCGGGTGTAAGAGACGGACTCCTGCTGCCGCAGGAGCCTGGCCGGGGGGAGCGGCAGCGGCGTCTGTCAGAGCCCAGGAATACAAAATGGGTTTCAGATGGGCCACTGCAGAGCGGCTGCACGCCCCGGCTCCCACAACGCCTCATAGAGACACAGCAGCGACAGGCTCGGCCAGACCCGCCGCCCGGGCGAGCATCGCTCCCGTCCCGTTCTGCAGCATCCCTCCCGTCCCGGCACGGGGCTCTGCAGCATCCCTCCCGTCCCGGCACGGGGCTCTCCAGCATCCCTCCCATCCCGGCACGGTGCTCTCCAGCATCCCTCCCGTCCCGGCACGGGGCTCTCCAGCATCCCTCCCATCCCGGCACGGTGCTCTCCAGCATCCCTCCCGTCCCGGCACGGGGCTCTTCAGCATCCCTCCCGTCCCGGTACGGGGCTCTCCAGTATCCCTCCCGGCACGAGGCTCTCCTGCATCGCTCCCGTCTGGGCATGAGGTTCTCCCGCATCGCTCCCATCCCAGCACAGGGCTCTCCAACACCGCTCCCGGCATGTCATGGCACTCTCCCACGGCCATGTCCCAGCTTCTGCAAGGACAAACCTCAGCCTGCACAGCCCGAGCTAGATCCCCGATTAGATTGAATTAAGGGATAGAGGAGAAGAGCCGCATTATGCCAGCTCCAGGCCCAGCGTCGCCCACCCTCCCCATCCCTTCCCCAAACAGCCAGGTACCAATGGCTTTATTAAATTCTGCTTTATTTTTCCCTGCTGCCCTTGACTAGAGGGCTTACAAGCAAGACCAACGTGGGCAAGCCCTTAAATTCAAGCGACACGACTTGCTTATGAGGCACCACACCCCACACCCTCCCTGGCACCGTTCTGCACCACAGCCCCGCAGCGCCCTGCCAAGTCACCGGCTTTCCCCCGCGGCCGCTGTGAAGGTCCAGCTTACGTAAGAAAGAACAAACTGGCTTTTCTTCACCACCCTTTCAATGCTGCCATTCATCCCCCGCCCTCCATCCTCCCAGTGCCACCTTGAAGGATGCAAAACACACAGCCAAAGCACTTCATTCCATGTTATCCCAGGGCAAATGTTGTCCATGGGTGATGGGCCTACAATTTTGTCTCCATTAAGCACAACTGAATTAAAGGGTTAAGGCAAAAAATACCAAGATGCAAAGGTACCCATGTGTTAAGGACACTCCTACCCTGGCAAAGTCATGTCACTGCTCAAAAAGCAAAGAGCTCTGAGACTTGACAGCCCCTTCCTGGAGGACGCAGGGGCTGCAAAGCCAGGTCACATGCATCCCACTGTACCAGTGAATCCGGCATCTGACAGCGAGGGACGGAATCTGTTCAATGGTTGTGTAAAGACTTTGGCTCTGATGCTGAGCAAGCACTAAAGCTGGTTTTAGTTCTACCCAGCTGGAAACATCTTGGTCAAACCCCAGGTTATTTTTGCATCTGCACATCAGTTCTGCCTGGTTAGAGACTCCGTGCTGACTTTGGCCAAGTGGTCAACCCCAAGGAAAAGCAAGCCAGGAGGGGAACAGGACATAGCTTTGCAGTCTGAGCATGAAATGACAAAGCCAGGTTTATTCAGACACAAATAGGCAGCTTCAAAGCATTTTTCCACCCCTCATAAAATCAATACTAGTATCATAACCATCTACACTCCAGGATTTTTAGCCCTCTTCTGACTTCAGGCCAGCACGGATGCATTCTGCCTGCCATTATTTGTCAAATACCAAATTCCAACTCCTGTAGGAAACCAGGGGGGAAGGAAGCATGGCTGGTTGAACTCTTTGTCCTTCTCCCCCCCACATACACACTTTCACATCATGAGAACAGAGCAAGAAACCCACAAAAAATGCACATTCCCAAAGCCAGAGGCTACATCCCAGTTCTGGCAACCCAGTGGTCTCACCACAAAGCTCAGCGCAGCCTGGATCCCCTTTGACTTCTTAACAATACATTCACAGTGGTGGCAGGGTGGGGAAGGAGGGCTTCAAAAGGAAGGAGCAGCAAGGAACAAGCTATTTTGAATCCAGAAGCCAACCACTGCAGGAGGAACACTCCCCATCCGAGCTTTACTGCTCCTCCCGGGCAAGTGTTTTGAAGCGTGGCAATGGAAAACGAGGAGAGAGCCAACAGCACCCGGCACGCTGGATGGGTACGAGTCTGCAAACACTAAAATGTCTAAGATGGCAATAAAGGCTTGGCTTGGTGGAGTGAAAGAAGGAAAGCAGAGAAGACAGAGCACTCAGCAGCCTTATGCCATCTGTACATTCTCCCAACTGCAGCCTCCAGGGAGGCTGATGAAGCCACTGGGATGCAGGCAGCCTGCAGGCAGCCTCACACATTTGGACTTCAGCATGATGCAGGGTGGTATTAGCACATAAATCGGGAATTTACCCACTTTATCCAGCTTTGGATGGGGAGAGAGAAGGCAGCGTTCAAAGGTGTCCAAAGTCTCCCCTCTCTAGCCAGTGTCAGCAAGGGAAGGGAGGTGTTTTACTTCTATGCTGTTAATCACAAAGCAGCCACATGGAGATGACAGACTCTCACATCACATGCACCAGCTGCTGGGCAGGATTTGCAGCCATTTTGCACCTTTTCTGCCGATTGCAGGACCAGGTCCTTGCTGCCAAAAATGATGGTAACACTCTGCAGCCCATTCCTCCCCTGCCCTGGATGACCGACAGCCAGGCCTTGAAAAGGTGCTCCTGGGCTCTTGCCTGGGACGAGCCATGGCCATGAATCACAGGACAACTGTGGCTGAGGAGGCAGCAGTTGGTTTGCAGAGTGTCACCAGGGTACAGCAGCCAAGCACTGGTCAGAGGGGCAGGAAGAGACAGGACCAGACGAAGAGGTGCAGGGGAAGCAGCTGGGAGGAAGTTTGCACGGCCTCTGCGCTACGGTCCCAGCCACCCACGTCTACTCATACTAAACATCAATTACATGGAAATTAAAAGAGGAAAAAATAAACACTCTGAAAAGACAAGAGATGAAAACATCCACGCTTTATCTTTGAAGAGTGAGATGAACCCACCCTGAAGAAATGTAAATGTAGCAGGAGTCAAGAGACTCCTGGGATTACTCATTACAGGAGACGAGATTCTCTACATCTTTCTGTTTTGCAGCAATTAGCTGGTAACTGGGAAAAAAAATGAATAGATCAACACTTTTCTATTATTAGTTTTAAAAAATGACTCAGAAACAGGCACTTCCTTTTTTCCCAAGCTGTGAGGAGCTAGGCACCAAGACCCTGATAATGGCTTCAGGCTCATTTAAACTGCAAATGTCTCTGCAGAAATTACAGGAGAGTGGCGTGAGTACAATGAGAAACAAACCCTTTGTATCAAGTGTTACTACTGGCAATTACCTTTCATTTATAGGTTAAAAAGCTTGATGCAGCATATTTGTTAGGAAGAGCATGCAGTGCCAAAAAAGATGTACGTGTGCAGAAATTGGGGAAGTGAGGAGAGAAAGGAAAAGTCATGTCTGCTGATGGCCTTGGAGAGAAACTCAGTAAAAGGCTAACATAAAGAAGTCTACCCAAAACATAGGGCTGCCTCCCAAGGCCTGGCCCCAGACCTTAATCACCAATACCATCCACAGTGCAGGGAAATAATTAAGCATTTCAGCTCTGAAAGAGTTGCCTGCCTAACATGCTAAGCAGACAGTTTTTGCAGAGCAATTCAGAAAGAAAAAGAGAAGCAGATTCAGCTGATGAGACACAAAAAGTCTCTCTAAAGGCATTAATTTCCTTTGGGAAGCAGCCCACATGCTCCTGGCACAGTGGGAACCATCACTCCTGCAGCAGGTCCCAGCAAGGCAGATGATCAAATGTGCATCAGTCATTTGGAACAAGCAGAAAGGCAGTGGATGAGGATGCAGTGTCACGAGCGGGAGCTGGCACGCTGAAAACAAACGAACTTGGAGATCACCTTGACATCTGCTTATTGAAAGAAACCTTTTGGATCTTTTTCCAGGGATAAGCATCTGCATACCTGCCACGTTCCCTTAAAGTATGCTCAGGAATGAGGACACATCAGAGCTCTCGAGGGACTGCACTGCACACAGCAGTGACCAGGACAGCTGGGCCATCCAAGAGCACGCACTGCCCCTCCTGGCTGGTCACAGCCCCCAACAATTTCAGGCACTATCCTGCAACAGGACATGTCAAGGAAGATGCTCCACACTAGCAAGGCATACAAGGGCTGAACCTCAGCTTTTCAGACAGTAGAGTCCCACACTGCTTTCCCAAAAGGTGAGGCAGCGCAGAGGAGCTGTGCTGGCCACCTGCACGTCCTCGAGCACCTCACAGGCTTGGTGCCACTGCTCCCAACGCCACTTCCTTCCCGTGACCCCGGCATCAGGCTCACCAGCTGTGAGCAGCACACGTCAACAGAGCCCTGGTGCTCCTCCAGGACTGTTTGGCAGAGCCAGCTCGGAGCCGACCACCAGCAGATCTGGCTGGTGAAGGCACCACTGACATCCCAGCTCCCAGAGAGATCCGAGCGCTCTGCAAACCTCAGACCTCCAAAACAGCAGCCCTGAGACAACACACAGAGGCAGGTGCATAATGTCTTAGGGTTTTGTTTGACTGTTTGGTTTTTTTTATTCCTTCCCTTCCTTTGCCACGACACACGCTTTGTATTAAATATCTTAAATATATTAATTTTTAAAAAGTATTAATAAAAAGCTACTGAAGGACACAGTTTGGCAGAGTGACCAAGGGCAGTGACCCATCGCAAAATATGGGGACATTTTAAAAAACAGAAAACAAATGATAACCAAAAAAAATGGCATTTTTTGCATATGCACAGCTGGCTGGAATACCCTGGACTCTGACATTATTGCAAAAATGGAAGGGGAAGCAGTAGAAAAAATATATTCCATTGTACCAACCTGTACGGGGAAGGGAGTTAAGAGCAAAAATGAGGAGGCTTTAAACATTTTTGGTATTTCAGATGTTCCCTCCCACACCCACTGCCCAATCACTTTTAGTCTTTAAGCAAGTTTTCTGGCTTGGGGTAGCCAAAGAGTACAAAATCTGCTTCGTAAAGCTTGTAGAGCTGCTGCCTCCAAGCCAGTGGGATTTTGGCAAACCAGTTATCTTCCCAGCTGCTGGCAGTCCTGTTCCTGTAGCTGGGTGGGAAGCGAAGCAGCCTGTCCACTTTGAGGAGCTGCAACAAGTAAGCAGCATCCTCGTCCAGCGTCTCCAGCTTTCCGATGAAATCATAGTCTATCTGGCACGGGTGGCACAGGCGGTAAACCTGCCTCCAGTGTTCATTGAAGGGGGTCATCTTCTCTGTCCTGGGATCCAGTAAGTACTGGATGAAGTCAGAAAAGGAGACTTTGAGGCCTGCCCCGAAGGCCTCGCTAACAGAGGTGGGGAGGTTGGTGTGGTTGGAGTAGAGCTTTAACATGGGGACGGCGAAACGCCGGTAGAACTCCTCATTCTCCAGCTCGAATTTGCTGCGGAAGGCGGAGATGAGGCGGACGAAAGGGTCCCGCACGAAGAGGAACTTGGTGTACTTCTTCAGCTTGATCTTCATGAGGTGCCGGGAGAACTTCCCGTAGCGGCGCCAGAATTTGTTGAACGTCAGGTGGGTGCTGGTGTTGTGGACGTGTTCCCGGGGGATGTCCAGAGGGTTCCGGTACGGGACGCCCTGGTCCAGGAGGCTCTCACTGAGCACAATCATCACTCGTTTCCAGTTGGTGCAGGCCACCTTGGGCACGTAGCAGTAGATGATGCCGTGGCGATCATCCACGATCAGGTGGTTGAGCTCGTAGTTTGGGATGTCATCAAAGGAGCGCTCCTTGGTGGGGAAGGTGAAGCTGGAATTGGCACAAAACTCCCGCAGCGTTCTCTGCCTCTCCACCTGAAGCTTCTCTTGGTCCAGGCTGTTCCTGTCCTTGTGCGTAGACCAGTCATAGCCCCGCACGTTCTCCTCCAAATTACTTACCACAGGCTTGTTGGAGCCCTGGACAAGGAGCTGCTCTGTCTTTCGGGGGATGGAGTTGTTCTGTCTTAGGCTCGAACTAAGCAGCTTTGCCAAAAATTCATCTACATCTGGCAAGGCTTCCCAGTCTTCACCTGCCGTGATACCAGGGATGGCTCCCGGGGAACGAGGCCTGGAGAAGGACGTGTGCAGGTAGAAGTGAGCCGTCCCCACGTTGTCCCAGTACACAATGATCAGGAGGATCATGAAGATGGAGACCAGCACCACAGAGAGACGGAGGAGCCGTGCTTTGGTCATCCTGACACCTACTGTGGTAGCTGACTTTCACCTGGATTCACCTCCGACTCGCAGAGTGAGGCTTGGGATCCAGCATGGTGCTGCAGAGCAGGATCCTGGAAAGGTATGAGAAAAAAAAAAAAAAGTCAGTTGAGCCCTTAATCCCTCTGGTTTGGAGAGAATGACCTGGCACAATCAAGACTTGTTGTGGGGCCGGCCAGCCCCATTTTCACACAGAGAGAGCTCTGAGAGTACCCAGAGAGACCCTGTGGAGAAAAGCTGACTGGCCAAAAGGAGGCACAACGTGTTGCAATTTTATCAGTTTCACCACAATCACGGCTTTTTATCAATCTCAAGCGTCTGGAGTCACATGATTTCAAGAGAAGCTCTGTTTTAATTTTAAAAAATAAGTAAAATACAACAATTTCAGGCCTAGAGCTCAAAGAAGCAAGTTTGAGGGTATTAAAATATACACCCATATAGAGAAAGTATGCAGAGCCAACTACCCCCTTGAATATTACATATATCTAACACACAAGCAAAAAAGAAGGCTTAACCCGTGATTTTAAATTGTGGTATCACAATGTGGTCTCATTTCCCCATGCAGGTGCTCTGTGCTGAAAACAAATTCCTTATTGGAGTTACAAACACAGGGCCGAAGATGCCGCTGCCTCAGTGCCTAAAAGCAAGTCCCTGCTGAGAGAACATCACTGACCTGAACACACTGTCTTATCTACTCTGTGTAGATAAGTGTGAAGGCACCCAGTAGATGTTCCCTCCACAACCTTTCTTGATAGCTACTTCATTTTGTCAGGATCAGAGATTACACAAAGAGTTTTCTTACAAAAACCCCCAAAGGGACACAGCCCTGATAAGAGCCACTCGTCAATAAAAATCTAAAGGAGTAATTACTTTTAACTGAATGATTTCTGAGATTAAGGAAGCTCTGGTAAATCTGTGTTCGTGTCCAGACACTGTTGACTCGGGACCTCTTTTCCTTGTTTAACGTAATTTATATTTCTATCACACTCATCACTAAACTCTTGATCACCAAAGATAGGCATGAAATCGCTGTTAAAAGGGCACCTCAGATCATCTGTTCTAGAAGGTGCAGCAGGTTTGGTTTTTTTACTTCAACCAGTCCCATTTTTTTCACTGCTACCTTGCTTTCCACGTGTCTCCCAGCCCCTTTCCCCCAGCAAGATGCTCCAGAGAGATCCATCTCCCTACCCTGCTGCATGTTTTGTGGTCCAGGGCTGCATGCAGAGGCAGGCTGGCAAACCAGCCTTGTTCTCTCCCCCAGCCATCAAGGAGCCAGTGCCTCCAGTCAGGGAAGGACAACATAGCAAAGCGAGGAGCTAAAAGTAACAACTCCAACGTCCTCCTCCCCTCTGAGCACAGTCCAAGCCCTGATTGTAAACACAGAACGGCACCTACAGATAGAAAACAAGAACCACCCTTTCTGCAGACATCCCAAATCTTTCCAGTGACTTCAGAACAAACCCTGCAAACACCAGCTCTGAAAACAAAGCCACTTCAGGGCAAGCTGCCCTGAAAAGCTTTTCAGAATGAAGGCTGGGTCTCTCTTCCTCCCAAAACACAGAGGTTGCTCCCCAGCCAGTTCACATCACCCCTAAACAACACCAACTCCACCCTGTAGAGAGATGCAGATATGCAGAAGCGCTGAGCTCTGTCATTCCCAAGAAAAAGCCGCTCAGCACCTCTGAAACTCACCACAGCCTTGCAGCAAATGACCTGGTAAGGAGCCCCCTGCGTGGCTGTGCCTGTGTGTCAGGGGTGCCAGATTTTAACAACCAAAGTCCAGGTTTGAAACATTAGACAAGAATTTAGTTACAAACAGGAACAATACCAGATACTGTTACATGTAGAAGCATTAGGTCAGTTTGTCCCAAAAGACAGAAAACGCAGATCTGAAAGCTTAGGGTTTCTCCACCCTGGTGTATTTATTTACAATCTGGAACTAGGGAGAGCCAGAATTTCAGCGGAGCTGTAGCCTAACACATAGTGATGCACTGCAACACCAAAGAGTGCCTTTCCTGGAGCCAGGCTCTTATTCTGCCTGTGAAAAGGAGCTGGAGGAACTGCAGGCATAATGTTTTACAGACTGCAGAGCAAGAAGCAGGTATTACTCAGCAGTAATTCTCTATGTTTAGCTAGTCAAGATTAAGAATGGAGCAGACCTAAGAAGAAACACCCAGAGAGATGAGCACAGAGCTAAAGAAGGGGCAAATTACATATGTGCGTCAGCACTTCAGGCCAAGCATCTCAGTCCAGCAGCAGAAGATAATGGAGGGACGCTGCCAAGCCTTCTGCTTGGCACACTCCTGGGTTTGCATTTTGCCCAAATCTGTTCTTGCTTTCGAGCCCATTTAGCTGCTCAGGGCAGGGACTGCTTCCCACTCTGGATGAATAGGGTGCCCACTGCGCACATAATCCCAGCGTGCTGTGTTTCCAACTCTGCTTGAGACCTCTAGGCTGACTGGAATGCAGCAAGCCTGGAAAGCTGCACGGAGCATCCTTTTCTGCTATCCCTATACCCAGCAGGTTCCACAGCCCCGGGCAGCACAGCAGCCTGCTGACATTCCTGCAAAGCCGTCCCAGCCCAGGCGTGGACAGATCGCCCTCTCGGCAGCAGTGACAGGAGCAAACAGGACACTGTGTGTGGCACACACATTCCTGGGGCAAAGGGAAGGAGGGCTCTTCCTCAAAGCCACCACCATAATGCAGCTTTACTAAGAGCACCCCAAGGGCTCCAGCCTGCTTTCCAGGACATGCACACAGGCCTGCCAGAGAGTTTGGCTTTTCCAAGACACATAGCAGTGAGCAGCAAAGGGCTCCACTTCTATTAACTCTACCAGTGCCAGAGAGGAGCCCTGGAAAAGAGCAGTAAGACAGTTTAATTCCCCCTCAGGAGGAAAACACTGCAGAAAAGAGAGTTACTCTATTGACTATGATACATCCTCTTCCTGAGCACTTCATAAAGGACGCCAAACTGAAAGCACAAATCACAAATTAGAGGTCTCTGTGAACATAAGAGGGAACATGTCTCTGTCCTCCCCTTGCCAGAATCAAAAGGAAAAGTCTCCAGAAAGAGCCAAGAATTTACATTCAAGTTCAACCCAAAGTCACCAGCCAACAGGAACGTGCACCAGGATCCACACAAAGCTGCCTCTGTGACACGACGCTGGCAAACCGGGAAGTGGACCAAGTGCTATAATCATCCTACAAAGTCCCCTGAGCAGCCAGCCCATGATCAGCTCCAACGTGAACCTGGCCTGGCTATGAACCAAGGAATCTTCTCCCCATCCCAGGTCCAAGTAAGACACTGAGGTCTGAGGTCAGTGTTCCCATTCTCTCCTATCACAAGCTGCCATTTCAAACAATCACCTCCCAAACTTTCATTTAACACCAGAAAGGAGGGATGTGTCCCCAGCACTCTTATTGCAAAAGCTATTGCAGATGCAACTCCTCAGGGATTTGGAAACCTTATTTCCACTTCACAGCCCAATTGTAACTGTTTATTCTCAGGGTAGATAACAGCTTAAGTAATTTGTGTCTCTTTTTTCCTCTCCTCTTGGCTTTGTGCAAGGACTACATTCTCTCACAACCTCACTGTAAAAGGAAGTAACTCCAGCTCACTTGCAGGAGCAGTAAGGCCTACAAAAAATAAAGCAACTTACATAAAGCCATGTACTAGAGACAAGGGGTAATAACCTCTCTCTGTGAACAGGCATGGTTTCGAAAGGAATGTGCCTCCAAAGCCTTGGGTGCAGATCTCATCTCTGTGTTTCCCCGAGTCTGTCCCTCTCCCACAGTTCCCAACTCCCCACAGGGAAGCACATGGCACAGGTCAGGCACTAAGCACCAGCTCACCTCCTCCAGCAACCCACTCGTCTAGCAGGAGAAGATATGGGATTTCAGGTAGCTTGCTTGGGCTTTGCCTGCTTCTGAAGACAGAAAGAAGGGGAATAAGAACTTTTAAAAACACACAACCCCCCCCAAAAAAATTCAGATGGTTATTTTCCCTTATGGCACCTGCATTTACCAGCAATCACCGGACCCGTGCAGCTTTCTGTACCCACATACCATTGCACACACCCAGCACCAGTTGCACTTACGGAATCACCAGCCTCTAGAGACATGAAACCAAGTTAATCTCCTAAAGGTCCAGGAGAACAAGCTACCACCAGCCAAAGCAGACAAACGACACCAAGAAACAAATTTCATATGCTTGGCCATCACTCACCTCATTGCTTCTCCCGAGCTTCCCAAATGTCTAGCACTCTTCGCAGAACAGGGAGGTTTTAACACGTGCTTACATTAGTATTACTGCACAGCATAAGCAAAAAATAGGAATTGCATTGCATGTTTCACTCCAGCTTAGTACATATACCCTGGAGACCAGTAAAAGAACATCCTAATCTACAGTTACGGCTGTGCCTTCCCCCGCATTGCTGCCAAAAAAGCCTGGTTTGTACAGGCTTAGCAGGGCCAGTTGCCTCTTTTTTAATGTCCATACTTGGAAGCTGTAACAATAACAGTGTGTCTAAAATTTCCAGAAGGAAACTCCCAAAACACAGCATGCCCTGTTCATCCACTACTTTAGTCGCAAACTTCTAGCACACTCATCTTCCCCGCCCTTACAAACGCAGGAAGCGCCTCCGGCAGCCCCGCTGCTGCAGCCCGGGCCAGCAACACGCCGGGATGCTCGTTGTGTGTCAGCACAGGGGCCAGAAACCAGCCCCCGACACCCGCCCTGCCTGCGACTGCCTCACAAACACCTGATTCCGGCACAGTTTCCAGCCCGAGCTCTGCGGTGAAGTTTTGCGCGTGGAGTTCAGGCGGGATTAGCGGCGTTTTCCGCCAGATCTCTCGGAGCAGCGCTGAGAGCCCGGCTCTGCGCTCGGGATGCGGCTGATTGCCGGGACGGCTCTCGGTCGCTGCTGAGCCCAGCGACACCGGCTGCAGAGCACCGGGCAGAGCTGCTGCTTCCAGCCTCAGGCCCAGCACCAGAATCATCAAGGTTGCAGAAGACCTGTAAGATCATCGAGTCCAACCCATTCACCAAACAGTGTCAGCCCCACCACCAAACCGCGACCCTCCAGCGCCACATTCACGGCTGCCTCCAAGGGACGGTGTCACCACCAGCTCCCCGAGCAGCTCCTTCCCCGGCTCAGCTTGAGGCCGTTCCCTCTTGTTCTAGCTCTTGTCACCCGGGAGAAAAGACCGACGCCCACCTGCCCGCACCCTCCTCCCAGGCAGGGAGCAACAAGGTCCCCCCCGCGCCTCCTTTCCCCCCGGCTGAGCCCCCCCACCTCGCCGGGGAACGTCCATCCCGGCGGCACCGCGGGGAAGGCGGAGGAGAAGCGGAGCCTCCCCGCAGAGCCCCGCGCACG
>VXAY01001192.1:841492-879429 GCA_013399855.1 Oxyruncus cristatus | reverse complement strand
CCCCGGGCCCGCCGCCGGCCCCGACCCCGATCCCGGCGCGGGGGACCGGGACAACCGCGGGGATGGGGACACCGGGGGAGCGGGACACCCGGGGACGCCCCTCGGGGCCCGCCCCCCGCGCTGGGGAGGCGCTGCCGGACCCGCTGCGAGAGCCGCCGCAGGGGGAAGGGAAAAAAAAGAAAAAAGTGTTTTTTCTTTTTTCTTGTGCTCCTTTCTGAGCACAAGGAGAGGGTCTGACAAAGGAGGGTCTTGGAGCATCTCTCTGGGAGCTGTGTTTGTTCAGCCTTCTGGTCCTCTGAGTGTTTACGGGTCACGCAAGGCCCTCTGATTCCGGGCTTGGCTCGGGAACTGCTGGCACAGGTTTATCTTATACACACTCTGTGCTTATGTTATCTGCGTGCTCTTTTTCTTTTCTATATCTTTGTTTATCCAGAAGAATCAGCCCTGGGAACAAGTGTTCCTGACCTAGTTCACCATCACACGTGTGCTTCCTGTTTCGTAAGGAAAAGGGGCTGCTTGCTGGAGCTGCTCACACACCTGCATTGCATCCCCACCTCAGGGATTTAAGACATTTATAAATGCAAGTAATTAAGCTTCCTCATCCCTGGAGTGAACTATACCTCATCTTCCCCACAGCAAAGCAAGAGGCACGGACGAATAGGGAGCGTGCATAATGTTGCCCAGTCAGAAGGAGCACGAAGGAGCATTCTTTGCAAGTGCTACAGCTGTAAAAAAAGGTTCTTCCTCCATTTGAAAAAATGCATAAACCTATCTGAGACTGTCTCCTTTGATACTTATAGGAGGGAAGACACTCCTGTATGGGGCGTGGAGTCATCATTCAGTGCCACTTTATTTGTAGTATATTTAAAAAGCTCTTTATGGAATAGGCTGCTGCCTGGAGATGTTGGTTCCAAAAAGAAAAACACATTCCCACAGTTTACCTCCAGGCTAGTAGCTGTTATCAGGGTCTTCACTTATCACCACGCTGCCTCTCTGGCTGCAGCCAGGTCTGAAATGCTCTGCAGATAGAACAGAGCTTAGAGCAATCCCCGGCTGCTCTCACAGCCAAACATCTGCTCATCCAAACAGCATTCCAGGCGTGCATCACACCTCCCAGCTTCACAGCAACACACAGGGACAGCAAGGAAGATTGGGCAAACTATTTCTCAGGCACTTACATTTGTTTTTAATAGTCAGGGAGCCTTTTGGATGCAGGGGTGGCATCCACACTTTTGCCCTGGGAAAAAAAGGCAGCTTGGTCTCAATGCTCATATCTTCTGGGAGGCAAACAGTGCTGGGGAAATGAGGTTTTCCTCTTCTCTTGGACTCTCTTAACACCCTACTTGTCTTAAGCTAACAGCTAGGGCACACAGCACAGAGGACAGACTTGAAGTAGGGATACAGAAAAAGTATTCTACAGCATATAAAGTCCCTCTCCTCCCTGCTCGCCTCCCCTCTGCTTTTCAGCATCACGACACAGAAACCAAAGTATATTTTAAGGCACATTTCTCCCGCATCCGTTTCCTTGACTTCCAGCCGTCATGAAATTGCAATCCCTTGGGGCCACAAAGAGTTCCTGCTCCTTGGGTGACTTGTATTTAGTCTTGGGCTGGCTCCCCAGGTGGGCGACTGGCTGCGGCTTTTGCCGGCTGCTGGCACCATCTGCAGGTCCTGCAAGTGAGGGAAGATGAAGAACTTAGTCAAGTTTCTCATACTTCAATTTGAGTCTCATTTCCAGTCGAAATGGGGAAGAGACAGATTGCCACAGGCTGTGGAGGAGCAAGTTTGGCAAAGGCACTGGGATCTGCACATTGCTGCCTGAAGAAGATCCCAAGGTGACACCTTGGAAGCAGTTATGTTGACATGTGGCTAGCTGAGATTAAATTTTGGCCTTCACATATGGATTAGACTGGGATTATGAGCACCTCTGAAAATGTTATTTCCTCTTCCTAAGAGGTTATTTTTGGCTAAGAGGGAGATGGAGTGTAACTCCTTCTGGAATATTGCCCGTGTCATCTGTTGCAAAGAAAAAAAGGCTTAAAAGCTGGCTGCAAAACCTCTGCCCATGTGACTGCTTTCCCAACTGGACCATTTGTGTTGCATTTACATCTCTTCTGGTTCAGATTGCAACAGAGCAAGTGCTGAAGAGTATCACAGTGCTGTTAAGCCAGCCAACCTGGTATTTCATGCACTCACCCTTGACTTGTTTCTGGAGGTCCTGTCCTTTGACATGATCAGTGTTGCTGTGCTGGGTGGCACTTGCAGAAATGTTGCCTTTTGGCAGCACCTCAAGTGGAGTCCCCTCTGTCAAAGGCAGGGAGAGCTTTGTTGTAAACAGTGCGAGCAGAGCAGAGTTTAAAAGTGTTTTGCAATGTATGAGTTGCTAATAGCTAGCCAAAATAAATTATAGCATTGTAAATCAAAAGTTAACCATTTTTTTTTTAGTAAAAGAAGTTAGAAAAACTAACGAGGATCAGTAACACCCCTTGCCAGAATGGAGAAGGATTCTGGCAATATTTCAATAGGATTTGGGTGTCCAGTTCTCCTAAACTCATCCTGGCCTTGTGTACCTGCACAAGGCAAAACAACTGAAGCTGACAGATGGTCGGTGAGCCTGTCATGTCTTGGTATCCTTGCTGAGGTTTGGAAGTGAAACACAGACTAAATGAGATCAATCACTTGTTGCACATAAACACAACTGAGCATTAATTCTTCTCCATAGGTTACAGAGCCATAGCTGAGGCAGTGGTCTACAAAGGATGTGCTTTCTTACCCTCAAAAATCTACTTAGACCATATAAAAAATAATCAGATCAGCTTATTAATCATTCTGATCATTAGCATTTACTCTGGCTTATTTCTCACATGACATTCCAGCAGAGCTGGTGCAGGATGTCACCATCTGTCAGAGCTGTCAGGCACAGACAAATCTCTTTGGCCCCTACCTGAAAAGTGGCTGGCAGGAGCCCTGACCTTTGTGGCCATGGATACACTACTCGCAGCTTTTGACTGATGGAAGAGGCTGGCTCGGCGCAGGTGGTTCTCACAACCTGTGTCTGTGTTGGGGCTTGAGGGAGTCCAGGGCTTAGCATTTGAGATCTGAAAGACACCAAGTGGAGTTAAAACCATTGGTGATGTCTCTGACCTCTGACTGTTGCCACATTGTACCAAAAAGATTCCTTTCCCACCTGACTGGCTTAGCTTGCTCTTTAGGCAGGAGGTCAAGGGTGTTATGGAAGAATAAAGATATTTAACTCATTTCCCCATGCAGTTTGTATTACATTTCTCTTCCTGTATTTAAAAACCACCCTAGCTTCACTGGGTCTATGCCTTCTGCTCAACCCATCTCCTTCAGAAAAGAAACACAAAGGGAGTTTGTGTTCCTACCCTGTGGAAGTTTGATTCAAGAGAGCAAGATCTTTTCTTTCTGGCTGTCCTCACATGAGGCACCTCCCGGTCTCTCCTGCTCTTCAGCTCTCCCCTGGCTGGGGAGCACAGCTGGTTCCCAGCTGTGGGCTCCAACAGCAACCTTCCAATACATGCCCTGCCTCTTGTCTGACAGTCTGGGATGGAACTGGCCTTTGGATTCTTCAGCTCAAGCACATCCTCCCCAGAGGTGTGGACTGGGGAGGCTCTGCTCCCAGGGTCTCTGTGCTGGGCTCTGGAGCGGCGACTGGCTGCAATGAGGGAGATGCTTTTGGTGCTGGTGGCAATTTCCTCCAAGGTCTCTGGACTCAGCAGAAAAGCAGCAATGTCTGCAGGTGACTTTTTGCCATGGAAGCCTAGAGAGGTGGGGGAATGCAGCCTGGGAGTCAACTTGCCTGCAGCAACATCTGTTGGTTTCTGCTAAAAATCAAAGCAATTGCAGCGTAATGTGCTTTTCATGCAAAGCTTTTATACTTTCCCCCTTCAAAGCACTTTGAAACATTTGGAAGACATTAAATTTCACCTGAAATATTGTTACAATAACTTCTGTGTACGGAGAAACAAAAGCAAAGCTTTTTGACTGTGTATCTCCCATACACAGCCATGGCTACAAAGTCAGTCAGCCAGTGAGCAAGGAACTGATGAGCTCCTAACTATCCCTCCTCTTCCAGGGTGCTGAGTGAACTGGACACACTGGAGATGGGTGATTCACACAGAGGGTGTGTCTAAATTGGAGTCAGCAGCTAAGCCTTGGCCTCTTAGTTAAATCCCAGGTTTTAAACCCAAGGCCAGTGCTCTAGGAACGATTTTATCACCTGCTGAGGTTTACCTTCTTCACACACACTATATTTAGCTGCTGTGCATGTTTTTTCATCACAAGAGGAAGGTGCTTTCTGCATCAAATGTGCCTTGAATTCAGTTCCTGCCATACTGACCTGCCGGGCTGGGCTTTTTGGCAAACCAGAGAAAGCTGGGCTGAGATGGGTGTTCAGACATCCCTCCTTCCTACAGGGTGTTGTTTTAGATGATCTGCAGCTGCCACTGTGAACAGAACACGCCAGCAGGTTACAAGATGAAAGCACAGGCCCCTTACCAACAAGGAGAGATGCAACACGTCTAGCTAAGTGCTCTCAAGCTGTGGAGAAAGCCAGAAACCTGGTAAACATGATAATAAAGAACACAGCAAGGACTACTTCAGGATTCATGAAGGAGAGATATTTTGTCCCCAGATCCTCACAAACTTTGCTACTTTATTTGGTTTAAATGCTTGCCCACCAAGAGAAGCAAATTGAAACTTGTCCCACAGCCTCTCTCTGCAGAGAAGGCTTCTGCTAAAACATGGAGCTGCTTTGCAAGAACAACGTACGAGAAAAGTCTCTTCTGGCAGATTTCAGTTTCTAGAGGTCCTTCCAGTTTGATATCTCCCAGATTTGCAGACTTATCTGGGAGCTATCAGGTCTCTGTGCCCTAGAGAATGAGTTTAATAACGAGAAAGACTCACATTACCTGTCTGACTCAAGGGCGATGGAGGGAATGTCAAACTTCACCCCCCAGGGAATATCCTTCATGTTCCCAGGCAGACCCTTTCTGATCTCATCTTTATTAGGATCCAGATGCTGATTTACATCCGGAGAAGGGCTGTTGTGGGGCTGCAGGAAGAGGGAAGAATGAGACCCTCAGCAGATTTTTCTCACTGTAAACCCCCTTCTGCAGCCCGGGCTCTCAGCCTGCATCACAAAGACACTCTTGATACCCCATATGCTTCTGCATAGTTCCAGCCACCTGCTATTTGCTCCCCTCCTGTAGAGGGGCACTCAGAGTAGTCTAATTCCTCATATAACAACATGACTAACATTAAGTTTATTATTCAAGGTGAAACCCAACTCCTTGCCCTGTTCATTCTAGACACTCATAATAAACAGGAGATGCTGGTGCTTGGACTCCCTGCTGAAGGCTGGCAATTTCCTGGCAGACCCTTACTGTCTCAAAACACTGTTTTCTAAATAAAAAGGGGCCAGCAGCATCTTTCCTTTCTATCAGGAAAAACCTGAAGGCCTCAATAGTTGTTACTGAGGCCCTCATGAGCCATGAGCAAGTAAATGTCTCTGGGTAAGAGTGTCCTTCAGCAGCCACTTGCTAACCTTTGCTTTTCTCTTTGCAACCAAGCCAGTTCTCTCTCAAGTCTAACACAACAGCAGCTGGGTCTTTCACAGCACTGCCTGGGTGCTTCTCTGTTGCTAGAAGCCTCAATTCTCTGAAGCAAGGGGAAGGAGGGAAGGAGAGTAGAGCTCCAGAGACACCATGTTCATAAAACAAACTGTGTGCAGCTCCTGACTGGCACCAGGACCCAGCCAGGTTTTGTGTGTGAATCCATGGCCATGACAACATCATGACAACAGCACAACAGGCTGCTCTGCCTTACCCTGAGCACGCTGGACATCAGTGAGTGTAGCAGCAGCAGGCGGTTCAGCACCCCCTCCTCCAGCTCAGAGAGGTGCAGGTGGTGTAACCTCGCCAGCGTCTCTGGGACAGGAATGTTCTGGGCTGGAGCAGAGATAAGGAGGAAAGTAAAAAAGAACTCCTAGAGAAACAACTGAGAACTGTGAAGTCATGACACCCAAGACAATGTTTTCTGGGTGGATTGTTCTCCAGTTTGCCATCAGAAAACAAAGTTTGGAGATAAGAACAGAACAGGAGAAAAGGTGCTGCTTTACCTTTTATCAGCATATGCTGCTGCTGAATAATATCTTCACAGAGTAACAAGTGCTGCTGCAGTTGCTGGATCAAAAAATCCTTCTGGCACAATAGATTCTCCCTGTACAGTGTATTTGCCTGCAGCTCTGTGTTGCCAAGCTGAAGCTCATGGGCTCTGCAGAGAAGCCTGAGCACCTCCTGCTGATCCTCACTAGTGATTTGTCTGGGGAAAAACTCCTCCATCTGGGAAGCTTTTTCCTTGGCATTTGCTAAGTGCTGCTCCAGCTCAGTCTGAAAAAGACAGATAGGGGTTTGCCAAGGCAGCTCAGCTTCTTGGGGCAACAAAGGCATTTGAGCAAATCTTTGCTGTGTCCTTCATGCTGAGATTGAAGTAATATCTACAAGAAGTATTTTGTATTTTGCTTGTTCTACTACCAGCCACCATATTTCAGTCATGGCAGATATATACAGATGCACAGTCCTTGCCTAGAGGAACTCAGATGTTAATGGGAACTACCCAAAAAATAATGACTAAAAGCAATTACCAACACACTGAACAACTGGTGAATGACAAACCCTCAAAATGGGAAGGATTAGCTCACTTATAGGTGATACAAGCTCACTGGGTGCTTTTCCCTCATCCTAAAAACCACAAGGACATGGGGATGATGCAAAGATCGATGTTCCTATGCTGCTTCCTTCAGTAGCCCAAATTATTTAGCAGTCCAGCTGCCCCACTGCTTTTGTGGTACAAGCCCAAATCCGCATGAACTTCTAAGTTATGCTGCTGCCATCCTACCCTCAAGAACCCACCAGGCAGAGGCCAGACTAGAAATTCTAAGGGCACCTTCCCCTCCTCACCTTCAGGGCCGCTGTCTTGCGCTGTTCTGCCAGCAGCAGGTTGATCTCTTCTCTTGCTACTGCAACTTCATGAGGTTCAGGTGAATCCATGACATTCAATTCCCTGTCTTCCTCCTCCACGTTTTCTCCTTTCTCCTCCTTTGCTGGCATGTCATCCTTACCTGCGCTCTGAGCCTTCTCTCGTTCCCAGCTGCCAACCAGAAAAAGAAAGGAACTTCTGGGACATAGTGACATAGCTCTACTGGTGCATAGCCCTTCATTGTGTCTGTCCAGCTTGTTCTTCCATGACAGCAGCAGAACTAATTAGTCCAGGCTGCTCTGGAGCTGGACAAACCCCACAGAAGAGCACAACTAGCTTCTTCCCCTTTGGAAATCTGTAAGAAAGGCCTCCTACATGGTCTTTCCATGGGAAGGACAGTGCTTTTCCCCACTTCTAGTCTTGAGCCTTAACTCAATGCAGTATGTGCTGGTTGCCTTATGGACCTACAGCTACTCACTTCCCATGGTGAGTTTGGAGGTCCCTGCATACATTGTGCTGGAAGCTAAGGAGGTACTCACTCAGCAATTGTTAGGAGGTGCCTGCAGGTGTCCAAGTGCAGCTCAGTGTTGGTGTTTTCCAGCTCCATCAGGCTGTGACACATCTCCATCTGCTCCCTGAAAGCCCCGATCAGCTGTGCCCGCAAGGTGCTCATGGCTTGGCTGCTGGGTGCCTCAGAGCCCTGCTGCCTCTCTGCTGCAGGAAAAGACATTTCTGAGCTGACACTAGGCCGGGTGAAATTCTGTGAAGGCCCCCCAGAAACTGCTCTGTGACCAAGCCACACGTTACAAGACATCCATTTGCAGGACTCTGCCTCATTCTGCAGTCTTGTCAAGTTCACCATGTGCTGAAGAAACCTGGTATAGCTTTATGATTGTATTATTAGCAATAAATAGGGCTCATTGCCATGCTTTTGTGAATATTAAGAGGATGCTGCATTGCAGGGACATCTCTTCTGCCCTTCCACCCACTGAAACCAAAAAGGTATCAGCTTACTGTGCTTATCGTCTAGAAATGACCTTGGGTACTGGTAGCAGAGGCCTATTATATGTCATGTCTAGTCTGTCAGGGAACTTGACTATTTTTATTTCATTTCTTGCCAAATTCACTGACAAAAGGAACGATCCCTGGGGCAGAACAATCAGTGTTTTAAAATCTTCGCCCTGCCTGTCTCTCTGTTTTTTTCTTAATTACATGCAACGAACCATAGAGCAGAGCTCGGTGTCCTGACACAGCCTCAGAGCCCTCGATGACGCAGGCTACAATAACTCGGTCACCTCTCTGTGACAGGCAGGACTTCCCCCAGCAAATGCCACCATTTGATGTCAAATCTCTTTTCAAGGGCAGGTTTGTGAAATGTAACACATTTTAACGTTGATGGAGACGCTGAGAAGGGCAATATCCAGAGTCACACAGTGCATCAGAGAGGCTCATGCAGAAAAACAACTTCAGCTCCCACCCACTCAGCTCCTTTCCCGCTCTCATCCTTCCAGACAACCCAGAACTGTTCCAGCTCCTGGCTCTACCTTGCAGAACCCCCAGGTTGGGGCCAGCTGCATTTTTCTCTCTCTCCTGGTCCTTGACCCTTGCCTTCAGACACTGGATCTCCCTGCGGAGCTCCGCGACGATGCCGGTGTACTGGTCCATGTGGTAGGAGACGTTCTGCAGGTTACACTTCACCTGGGGAGCCAGAATACATGAGTGTTGGTCCCAGGATTGGTACAAGGGCTGCAAACAAAGCCAGGCTTTCAGCTGGAGGGCACTGAATCTTGTGACGGCAAAGGATTTTCCCTCATGAGTGCAGAGACTGTAAGTTAGTGGGTTTCCCTAATCCTTGGAAATTCCCAAAATACGACAGAGAAAAGCCAGGGAACCTGTGTCCACAGGAAAAACACATAGATCCACAAGGAAGGAAAACCCTGTTGTAGATCACTCTTCATCTTCCTTCACCCCACAAACCTCTCCATTTTATTCTTTGTTGCTATAGGCCTTTTATTCCTCTTCCAGGCCCAGCATCCCCACTGGGACATTCCCAATACACTGTCATCATCTTCCCCCCATCATTCCTTATGTTGTGCACCCAGATCCATACCAGGCACATCATCCTCTGTCTTCCCATTATTCTGCCCCCTTCTTTTCACCTTCATATTCCTCTTCTTATTCACAACACCAACAATTTGCTTTACACTGTTCTCTTCCTCTGTATTTCTTCTCTCACTCACACTGAGCCCCTACACCACCCTGCACTGCCCACTCCTGAAGTGTGTTCTCCCTTCATCCCTCCATCTCCTATTTCCACTTGAAAGCTTTTAGTCATAGAATCATGGAACGGTTTGGGTCGGAAGGGACCTTAAAGATCATCTCGTTCCACTCCCCTGACATGGACAGGGACACCTTCCACCATCCCAGGTTGCTCCAAGCCCTGTCCAACCAGGCCTTGAGCACTTCCAGAGATGGGACAGGCAACCTGTGCCAGGGCCTCACCACACTCACTCAGTCTCTAAGCCCAAGCTCCTTGGGACTGGTTTGCTCTGGTACCTGTGTCTTGATGTTTTTTGCTCGGTAGGCATAGATCAAGGTCATTCGAGATTCTTCAAAGGAGGAACTGGCTGGGCTGATGTGTGCAATCATAACGGTCCTGCTGTTGCCCCCTAAGGAATCCTGGAGGGATGCAATGTTGATGTGGTTAGTAGGGATGTGACGGGGTTTTGCTGCTCAGGGCTAACCACTGTGTCTGGGTACTCCTGCAGTTCATTGAGATTCTGATGGAGAATCCCAATTAGGAGTGAAGGAAGTGCTGGTAGAAGACCATTCATTAGGCCCTGTCACCACCAACAGCAAAATCAATAAGTAATTAACTTGCTACAAAAGAGGAATTTTTGCAAGAGAATTGCAATTTCCACAAATGCATTGGCAGTTTCTCAATTCCACTCACGACAGGAGCCTTGACTTTCTTTCCATCTCTCCTCCTCCCCACTATCCTCTAGAAAACACATCTGTCATGCAGCAGCAGCGATAGCTCAGCACCAAGGCTTGAGGGGAGGTTCAAAAACGAGGTTGTAAAGGATCCATAAAATAACCAGAGTGGCAAAGAGTGTGCCTGCAACCTTTCTGATTTCCTAAGGGAGAGACAACTTGTGATAGCACACAGTCACTCTCAGTCTTCCTTCCTCGTGACCCAACAAATTTATTGGCCAATTTCAGACAAATCTTATAGAAGGAATAAAACATTCAAAGGCTGTAAGTTAATTTAAGAAATCCCTGGTCACCTGTGAGATGTACAGCCCAAATCTTTAGAATTGCTTTAACCCTCTAGGAAGTCCTTCCTTAATCACAGAGATCACATGTTACAGGCACAGCTCTGTCCAAGGCGAGCCCTGGTGCACTGCAAAGCTCACGCGAGACCCTGGAGGAGCATTCCAAGCTGGATAACGGCAACACACAGAGACAGTCAAGGATCAGCCCTCAAGCCCCGATCTGAGCAGGGATGCCAAGCCCCGTGCTGGGTGCAGGGGGCTGTGCCCCACCTTCAGCAGGCGGGTGAGTTTGCTGTCTCGAAAGTTGACAAACTGGGCCCGGCTCCCACCCCTCTCGCTCAAGGCGTTGATGCAGTTGCCTAAAGCCAGCAGGGAGCGGTTGATGTGGGCTCCTTCCTTCATCCTCTTGCCCCGGTTCTGAGCCTGTTGGGAGGAGGAAGCGGGAAGGGGGACAGACAGACAAAGCCCATGCTTGAGGACAGTGGGTCTGCACCTCGGGAGGACGTGCGGCATCACTGGGGCCAAGGTTTGGATATCAAAGCAATGCCTCCTGCAAAAATCAACCTGAAAGGAGCTGGGTTAAACTCCACTCTGAGGCACGGAGGTGCTGGTAGGAATAAGTTTCTTGGAGTATAGCCCAACTTTGACATCTTGGAGTATAGCCCAACTTTGACATCTTAAAAGATAGCTATTAATTATCTTCTAAAGATTATTTCAGAAATTAAGGTGCATAACTAGAGTACTCCAGAATGCCTAGTCTCAGTAAAAATACTTGGTATGTAAAATTTCTCTTCCTCAAATCACCTCCCCAAGTTCAAGCATTTCCTCCTTCCCATAGGAGCCAGCTGACTTATTTTCCACCCACCAGCATCCCTCTATTCCACCAGCACCAGCTTTCTCTCCAACAGCCCAGCCAATCCCTGCCTAACAAACAACAGCTTCTCCTCAGATGTGAAATTCGCTGCTGTTTTTTTCAGAGCTGAGGAAAGGCAGAACCCAAAACCATTTTTCCAGTTATTGCAGCTGGCCCAATAAAAGGTATCACCAATACCTCCACACTTGGTCACTATTTTCCGGGCGTCTCGGGTACAAACTGCTGCTCTGAAGCAGCAGAGAAGCGCACAGGGCTGCTCCTCGCCCCAGGGCTGAGGGCAGGCCGACCCTGCACGGCAGGCCAGGGAGTCCAGTCAAGCCTCACCAAAAGTTGCCGAGCTCTGGCCGTACCTGAGCTGCTCTCTCTGACCCTGCCAAGTCGACCATGAAGAGCTTCCCGATCCGCACTTCCTCGCCAGTCTCCCTCCTTCGGCTCCTCTGCGTCACCGTCACCTGCAGCACCGCGTGCGAGCGGGAGGACGCCCCGTTGGCCGCCGTGGGCTCCTGCGTGCGCTGCTTGTTGCCTTTCATCAGCAGCTGCGTGATCTGAAGGAAGCAGAAGAGCCCATGGACACACACAGCTCTGCCTGAGCGAGGGCACAGCGTTCCCTCAGACTAAACCCCTCACCCAGGGCACTGGCAAACTCTGTTCTGCTCGTGCTGGCAGGGGTTTGCCGTTGATTTTCCCCGGACCTCTCCCTGTGGCTCGTGACCTTGTAGGTGTGGGTGTGTATTGGGTTTGGGGCTGTTTTCTGTGAGGCTTGTTTATCTCATGTCCAAGGCACACGTTTAAGTGCACATCAGTGTCGCTCAAGGGGGTTTAGTTAATTCTTCCCACTCTCCAAATGGTTGTTGACACATGTGTACGCAAATCAAAGCACAGTGTGCACCCTGGGGAGGCAGAGCCAGCAGACGGACAGATGGGGATTTTACCCTGGTTCCTACCACTCCCTCGACTCTCTGATCAGCCCTTCCCATATAATTCGTCACATTAATCCAGTCTCACCAACATCCTGCTACAAAACTTCCCCACTGCTGAGTAAGCAAAGACAATAGGAAAGCGTCAAGAAATTTTAAAGCACCGCTGCATGAAAGCACAAACACCCTCCTTTTCCCCTCGGTGCACACCATAGCTCAAGGTACCTCCTGAGCATTTGTAGTGGAGACTTCTGTAATTCCTGCTATTTGGATGCTGCCTCTGGAGTCCTCTCTCAGGTCTAAGAACCCCGAGGATGGGTTCAGGAGGTCACGGACCACTTCGTTATAGATCTGAGGGTAAGAAATGGCAGGTTGGTTTGAGACTAGTGCTGGGTCCTTAGGGTTGAGCTGATCCTGCATTTCAGTGGACAGACTCAGACACCCCACTTCCCATTACAGCTGCTCCACAGAGGCTGGATCCAAGGCAGCACAGACCTCACCTCCAGGTAGGACATGGAGACTGTGTAATCCCCCTCCTCAGCAATGGCTCCAAGGCCCTTGAAGAGGTCATCAAGAGCACGGATGTAAATCCCCGGTTCACTGTCCGTCCCCAGCATCGTGTAGGTTTTTCCTGTTCCTGTTGAAGACACAGAGAGCAGCAGCAAAGCCTCATCTTCCACATGAGAAAGTTTCCACAGCAAATGATACCTGGTTTCCTAGTGATTTCTGTGCTTCACCCCCGAATTTCCTCCAGTTACTCCAGTTTCTTACCCTGCGATGACACTGCCTGAGGAGAGACACGGTGTGTGCCACCCAGAAAGAGTGGGCAGAGGCCTGGCAGATGGGCAGACGGATAGGGT
This sequence comes from Oxyruncus cristatus, assembly GCA_013399855.1. Taxonomy (NCBI): domain Eukaryota; kingdom Metazoa; phylum Chordata; class Aves; order Passeriformes; family Cotingidae; genus Oxyruncus; species Oxyruncus cristatus. Next base: position 866,504 of record VXAY01001192.1, on the reverse strand, counting down.
AACTGCTCACCGAGGTGTTCAGAGCTCGAGCAGAAATATATTTTCATACACTCTGTACTGTATAAATGCTTTCTACAGCTACATCTGTTCTCCTGAGATCAGCCTCCAGCATTGCACAGATGCCCTTATCACCTCCTCCTTTTAATGGGAAGATTTGTCTCTACTGAATTCTACCTCAATTAAGTGACTTTTCAAACAGGGCAGCTTCACTGTTACTTTGGCATTTCAGTGAGGTTCACACTTCCCAGTGAGAAAGGTATTTTATTGCTTCACTCTTGTCCTCATAGTAAGCACTTAATTGGCTCAATATTTCTGGTTTTCACTGTGATATTTTATTCAACTGGAGCAGTACAGCTACAGGGACTACTTTACCTGTCGGACCGTACGCAAAAATGGTTGCATTGTATCCAGAAATAACTCCTTCTATCAGGCTTTTGGTCGTGGACACATAGACTTCCTCCTAATTCAGTCAAAAGAGCACAGATTTTAGGTCAAGCATAACAGCTGTCCAAATATCCTACACCTGATTGCATTCCCCATTATTTTCTCACTTTATTTTAGAAATTTCCTGGGCTTTGGAAGGATTCGCAAGCTGTTTGAATTCTGATACATCATCAAAATGAACAGAAAAGCACAGAGGCTTATTGAATTTTCTAAAGGCAGGCAAGATGCAGGAGCCTACTAAAAGAAATATCCGTAAATATGATTACTTTTTTGGACTCTGAACATGAAATACTGTGTCTTTTTCTTTGTGTCTGCTAAAGAAGGGAATAAATTCTCTACACGACCTTATCCTTTATAGAGAAGTGCCACTGGGCCTCCAAAAATGTCTTAGGTAGCATACAAGGGTGCCACACTGAAGCTGGATGTGAAAGAGAACACAGAAGACCAAACTGCTGTGAGAAGCAAGGCTGTGGTGATCACGAAATGCAGGTGCTGATTAAATCCTCACAGTGTACCTCATACCTGTCTGCGAAACATGGCTCAGTGAGGGCACCAGACCTCCCTCCACGAGCCTGTAAAACCACAGAGGCACAGGGAAGAGCTGTGTGAGCAACAGAGCCAAAAACATGACAGTGATCTCATTCCCCAGAGACCTCGGGAGACAAAGCTCTTCATCCCTGCTCAGGTCTGTTGCCCCTGGGGAGGCCAAAGCAGGAGGGAGAGGCAGACTGAACACTGCATGTGTCTCCCCCCACTTGTCTGGCAAAAGGAAAACCCTCACAGCCCTCTCACCTTCAGCACTGTCACCTTTTATCTGGGTGACATGAGGCCTCTGGGCTGTGCAGTTCTACTCACCTGCCAAAAACCTTCATCTAAGCAGGGAAAACAAATGTAGTGTTAAGCCTTTGGGTAAGAAAAAGGGAAGGCTGTTACCTGGGTTGCTGTGTGATCAAAAACCATGTCAAAAACAAAGGTTTTTTCTCGGGATCTGTTGGCTCGCAGGATGTCATCTGGATCTTCACTTGGGTCCATCAGGACCACCCCCTGTTACAGGACAAAGTCAGAAGAAGAAATGGTATGTCTGGGTTCGGTTAACAGCCTGTGGGGATTCCTTACAGCACTAACCCTTGGCCAGGGGAATGCTGCACTACAGCTTTGCCTGGAAAACACTTATAAACACAATGCTGAGGCCGACAGACTTGGTTTTGCAAGTGATGTTGCAACTCCTGTAATTTGGAGAACTGCAAAATGCTTTGAGGGTCTGTTGAGCAGTGAAACGGTCGCTGGCATTGGGCAAGAGCAGTGGCTGCAGGGACATGACACCCACCAGGCCCCCATGCAGCAGGGGGGGACTGGACCTCTTACCTCAATTTTCAGCTAAGATTCAGACAGGAATTATTAAAGAAAATAGTCAAGTTCTTCAGGAGCAAAATTGCCCAAAATCATCTTCCAAAGCCCTTCGTGTGGCAGGACTGATCGAAATATCTGCACTGCTCAGGGACAGAAACTTCATTCCATTTCTGGCTTTTATTAAGGAAAACGCAAAGGTGGGAGAGGAGTTGTAGCAGGTTACAGAACTGGTTCTGTTTCTTTTCAGTCCTTTAGGATCTATTTTAGTACATGATTATCACAGTGTATTATTACTGCAGAGAATGGGTTTCTGCTCCACTGAGATGGCTCCTAAGGAGATGTTCAAGGCTCCAGAGAAGGACAGAGAGCCCTGTGCCTCCTGCTCCAGAGCAGCTTTCACTCTCTCTCAGGTAAACAGATCATTAGAAAAGCAATTAGAGCATAGATCAACCACTACTTGACTGACAGAATAACTGCATTGGTGCACCAGGAGAGAGACAAGTATGCAGGGCAGGTGCCCATGGAGTTCAGGAAACATCAAAACTTTGGGGTTTTGTTTTAATTCTGCATTTCCCGCTAAATTCCAAATCTCTAACAAGTATCTCCTTGATTTGCAAGTTTTCAATTAGCAGAATCACTTTTTTGTTGTTGCCTTTTTATTTTTAAAATTCTTTAGTTTTGACTGGTCCAGCTCAGGCCTTAAAACCTGAGGCAACTCAAGAATAAACTCCAAAGGGAATTCCTGGTTTATCCTCAGCAGCAGGATTTGCCTGCAAAAGGCAGACTGACAGTTAATCACATGCACATGCAAGTGTGACAGGCAAGAGCAGAGCTTGGAGAATGAGGTCAGCATGATTCCCTTAGAAGTTTAGAAGCGTTTACTGACACTTCCAGGCATCTTTTACTGAGCTCTTGTAACATCCAGATTTTGCTCACAGGGTATCCATGCTGCCAAAGAGTCCTTTTCCAACCTGGGGCTACCGCCTGGTTTGCCCAGCAGAGTTCTGAAAGCACAAATCTTCTGCTATTGCGTGGAAGCATTAAAACATAACAAGGCAGTGGCAGAGTCAGTTTTGAGTTAGAGTTAATAAGCAGACAGCAGCAGCTCTAAATGAGTTCAGTTGGGAGTAAAAATAGCAGGGAACATAAATGCAAATCAAAATACATCAGGAAATCTAAGTACTTCAACTGCCCAGTCAATTAATTTGCTTTTATAATTACAGTTATTTGCATTATTAAGAGAAAAGCATTCTTATAGATAGAAGTTACTCAGACTAATGCAATGCACATTTCCTTCCCAGATTTCCATTAGAGAAAATAGATCTTGGGGCAGATGATGCGAGTCTGAATTAGCTGTATAAAAATAAAACTGATATCCTTGTGAGATTAATGGCTGCTTTAAAAATAGAAAAGAAAAAAAAAAAGGTATTTCACGGGTAAGGTGCTAAACAGAAATTGCATTTGTAAGATAATCCATAAAGGGGAAAGAGAGATTCATGTTCTCTTTGCTTTGGAGGGCTGCTATCATTTGACTATGGAGTGGAGACCAGATATATTACAGAACTAGTGTGTGTTCAGAAAGGGTTCAGAGAAAGATCAGCTGAAGCGCAAAAGAAAATAATGGGATTTACATTGAAAATGAAGGTAAACAACAAGGACACAATAAAAATATGTTAACGGATATAGCAATGTAGAAGAGGTAAGTGGGGCCTCCTGTAATTCCAGCCTCTGAAAAAAGGGGAGCAAGAGGTGGGAGATGCAGAACTGGAAAAGAGAAGTGCCATTGCACGGCAAGCTGCATCCCTGCCGTGTCCCAGCAAGGGCAGGGGTTTGGCAGGGTTTGAAAGCAGGTGCTTGCACATGAAGCAGAAGAGCCAGAGGCTCGTGGTGGCCCGGGGGATACCCACCAGAGTCCCCAGTGCCCATGGTGGGGGTCCCCAGCTCACCTGCTCGCCCAATCTGCGGGCAGCGAGCGCAGCTCCCTCCTCCACTTCGGCCTCACTAAGGGGTCGGATGCGAAGGGCCACCTGCACACACAGCACACACGTGGCTTGTCTGTGCTGAGGCCACCCAGACATACCTGCAGCAGGGCTCAGCTCTGAGCAAGCACCAGCAAGGGCTACAGCTTCTCGCTGCGTCTCTTCTGCTCATCAAACTCAAAACCTTAAAGCTTAAGGCCTAAAAGTTTAAGGAAGTTTATAAAGTTTAAATGAGTTCATTCTCTCGTGATTTGCACTTTTATCTTGACAAATTCTTCCTCCCTCTTCCCCCGTTTCTGCCTCTAACACAGCAAGACTCCAACTGATTGACAGAGAAGTTGGCAGAGTGAGCTCAGCCGTGTCATTGCAGCTGCCAGCGGGAACCTTCGGAGGTCTGGGACCGTGGTACCAACACAGTCCTAGGGCTGAGCACGATTACAGATTCCCCTGGTGCTTCCAAAACACTGATTAAAGTTATCCATGACAAAGAAAGGGAATTGCATTTCACTAAGTACCCATTTTGTTTAATCCCAGGTAGCAATTGTTATGAGCCTGTTCAACCAGATCAGAGCAAGTTGGCCCTGATCTGTGCAGTTCCCACAGGGTTCCTCAGGAGCTGGAATTCATTGCAGGACTGATTATAAAGTAGCAATTAACTGCCAGTGCCTCGTGCCACAACTCAATCAGTCAGAAACACACGGCTTTGCTTGAAACACAGACAATAATTCGACTTGAAGATTTAAAACACAATGGCACAACCTATTTGTCAGCATTAATAATAGACAAGAGCACATGTATTTCAGCCTGTTTAATCTACAGGTGAAGCCACAGAGAAAATGTGGTGTCACAGATCAGCTGTGGGGTTAATTGGGCCCCCTGAAGCTGAGGTCCTGCTCTGGCCCTGACTCACTTTGCAGCTGGGGCACAATCCCAAACCTGTGTGCCTGGTGGAGGGTCTATTTGAAATCCCACCTAACAGCTGTCCTTGAGGTCTCAGTTAATAACAGATTTGAAAAATTCTATTTTCGCTTTTCCATGGCTTTTTTTCCCTTCCATAAAACACAGCAACATCCCCTTTGCAGCTCCTGCCAGGAGAGCCGATGCTGCTAAAACACTGCACAGGAGCAACACCACATCAGGAGGGTGGGAGTTATCAAAGCAGACTTGTTCTACAGCCCCACCAGTCACAAGCAGCTAGTTTCTATAGGAACCAGATTTATTTCCACAATAACAAGCTAGGTGTAAATTAAATGAGGGTTTCACAAACAGCCCCCAGTCTTAAGCACTGTAGTAGCCACTGTTGAGGAGTTCCAACAAAGGAACATTTCTTCACTCTGAGTACGAGGTGAGCTCCTCAGCTTTGGATAGCTTTTAATATTCACAAGAATAAGTTAATTGTTGCAGCTTCATCATCTCCCTAAACACGGCTGAGTGACACTGTTATGAGCATCTCATTCCCAAGGGCTGATCTCTTAAAAGCATTTAAAAATATTACCTGGTACACCATAATCCCAAATTCTGCAGGAGGCAGAGGGGATCGTGCAAGTCTCTCTTGAACAGACTTAACCTTCAGAATGGTCCAGTTAATCACAGTATTTGTGCACCCCAGCCAGTGAGGGTAAGAAAACAAACCCAAATAAGCAGCATGTGGAGCTGGGTCACACCAAGTACTAAGGCTTTTCCTTGCATTAGAGAGGAATGCAAGGTATTCTGCATATTATTGACTTTATTTTAAGCGATTCCAGTTTGAGCAGAGGTTTCTGTGTTTGCCCCAGTCATGTTCCAGCACACTGTGAGAGCACTGCTTCAGTTTAACAGGGAGTCACAGGGTTGAAGGTTGAAACTTGGGGGAGGATTACATTTTCAAAGCATTCCTTTTACTGGGATCAACAAAGAGAGATGCAGGACTGTAATCCCAGATGCTTTTGGCTGTTTATTGTGAATATGTCAGACCCCAAAAAGACAGGCACACTGAGGACTAACTACCATCACCACCTGCCAGGTTACCCACCTCACCTGCCCTACAGCACATTTTTTTTCCCTCTGCAGGACACTTATACACAACTTTTGCTCTAAACCATGCCTGGTTAGCACAAGTCTGGTCCAGCCAGTGGAGAAAAACCCAAAGAGCCCAGGGACACCAGAAGGCAGCTGGAGAACATGATATGTAAGGATACTGAAGGATGCCAGGGCTGGGTACAGCCCAGCTGCTCCTCCTCATCCCATTTCCTCCCCCAAGCAAGTGGACTCACCATCAGCTGCTGCTCCTTCATGGCCGAGGTGGGGGACGATCCCAGCTCGGGGCTGGGGGATTTGCCCAGGGAGGAGCACATGGAGCTGGAGCCCTTCAGGCTGCAGAGGCAGGTGACTGAACGGTTCAGAGGCAGCAGCCATCACCCCAGGGATGGAAGAGAGAGGCAACACCTGCGCTCCCCCGGGTGGGAGATGACTGCAGGGCCAGGGAGAGGCAGCAGCCACACGTGGAGCCCTGGGCCAGGAAGGGGCTGCAGGAAGCAGCACCTTGCACAGGAAACAGCAAAAAGGGTCAGGATCAGCAAAATGACTCCCCTAAAAGGCCAAATTAAGGCCCAACTCCCTGAGCAAACTTCCATTTTACTGTCACTTCACACACAGTGGCATTTCACCATTCCCACATTCAGGAAGTCAATTGCCTTCAGCATTTTTAGGGTCAGTCCATTCATTACAACCTACTAAAAAAACAAACAAAAAAAAAATCACAAAAACAAGATCACCTTTTGTCTTCATTATTTATTGACAGTAAATGAGCCAAAGCTCATGAAAGTTACAGTAAGGTTTTATCAAAAATATTAGAATTTAAGTAGTTAAAGCTTGGTATAGGAAGTGGACAAAATTTGTTCTGTGAAGTTTGCATTAAGGGCGGTAGGTGGTTAAAAGGTCATGAGAATATTTATTACAAATTCAAAACAAAGACTGTGAGAGTGAAGACTAGCCCGGGATTATATGAATTGGTCCAGTTAATCTTGCTATTTAAGAACAATCATTAAAAATACTTTATACAATACTTTAACAAAAACAATGAGAGATACTATCTTAATGCTTAAGTTTTGTTTCCCCTCCCACCCAAATTCTGGACCCTTAAGGGCACTCAGCGGAGGTACAAGAGCTGTTGGAAGCCTTTTTCCCTGCCCTCATATAGCTCTAGACAGTATCTACAAACCTGCTTCTGCTTTAACCATCCCTCTGAAGCCCTTAAAAAGGCACAGGCTGAAAACCAGTGGCAGAGAACTTGAAGCTGCACAACACATGGATTGTGCAGAGGTGACTCTTCTTCCTTTCTACAATTCCTATGTGATACTACAAGATGTGCCAAAGGAACTGGTTTAATACAACCCCATAAAGCAATTTCAGCAGCACACAATTTGCAGAAAGCATTTGAAGTAAGAAACACAAGAGGAAAGATGCAACAGTTGAAAGGAGCAGTGTCAGAGATGCCAGTTACAGAAGAGAAAAGGCCTGAGCTGCTGGTCAGGACACCTTGTCAACTTTCAAAGCTCCTGCAGGAGCAACAATTCTGGGTGCTTTTTCTTTGTTATTTCCCTCCCCCCACACTGATTATTCACACTTCAGAAAAGCATCTTAAAAGAGAACTCAGTTCCTCCAACATTGCCATTACATTTCATCAGTTTGAAAACATCCAGGAATAAAATGCCAGAATAAAACACCAGGAATAAAACTTCATTGCATGGCTGGGGGTGGGGGGGAATAAATACCTTTCAGCTCAATTTGTGACTTAGAAAATGGTTGAGATGTCATCTCTTCACAACCAAAGAGTAATAAAAATGATTCCTGCTATGTAAGTTCAAGCCATCATTTTTGAGGGAGGTGAGACACTGAAACAGGTTGCCCAGAGCAATTCAGCTGGATGTCCCATCCCTGGAAGTTTTCCAGGCCAGGCTGGAGCTTGGAGCAACCTGGTCGAGTGGAAGGTGCCCCTGCCCATGGCAGGGTGGAACTGGATGATCTTTAAGGTCCTTTTCAAGCCAAATCATTCTATTATCACCAGAGATCTTTGATGTGCTGGAAGTTCTTCCTCACTGTTTTTCTAGAAAGTTTTCTAGAAAGTTTCTTTCCAGGCAAGTTGAGAAATGAGCTTGGGAAATACTGTGGACAAAACTTTTCATCAGCTATATATTTTACATGGCTTATGAACGAACTAATGCAAAACACTGGAAAGTAATACAGACTTTTAGAAAAACAACACCCACTGGTAAAGAGTGAACCATTGAAACTAGGTCACTGCCATGATTATGGAAAAATCATTTTGAAAAGTTCCTGGTGAAGGGGACATGGAAGTTAACCAAGGGATTTGTGCATTTGCTATCCCAGCAAGTTCACCTAAGGACAAAGAAAAGCGAGTGCTGAAAACACCCCTGAACCAGAGGTGCCTGCAGCTGACTGGGTCTGCCCTGGGCCCAGAGGGTGCTGTCTGCTTCCCACACTGCCAAACAAGTGAGCTCAGGGTTTAAGAAGTCAGTCAAGAGGGATGACCTTAGCAACTTCCCTGGCCAGTCCAGAAGAGGAGACAGGAATGTCCTCATTCTCCTCCTGCCCCTCCAAGGGCAAGCAGAAGGCCAATCTCTAACTGCTCTGACAACATCCAGGAACGAATTTCTACTCATAAATACAAATACAGAGAAGCTGCTGCACCACCTTTAGGTACAGTTTTCCTCACTGAGCACGGAGGCCTTTGGAAATGAAATTAGGTACTGTAACAAGGAGCACAAGGCATGTGCATAGAGAGCACTGCTCTGGAAGTTTGCAGGGCTTAAGAATAAGACAGACTAACCCAGTAATTCCTGAGGCTTTCATCAGTTTGCAAAGAGTTCCAGAAATCCAGTCATTTTCCAGTCCCTCCGTTAGAGTGAACAGGTCAGCTTGACAGATTAATGAGCTGTACCACATTGTAAAAAACAAACCAACCACAACACAAAGCCAGAAGAGTCTCGAGAAACCGAGATAAAGAAATCCAAAAGAACCATACGGTCATTATAGCAAACACACTCTTATCACTGTGGGTGTGTTTGACTTTGATCACTCAGGGAAAGATCCCCTACAAACAACGCGTAGCCAGCCTGGTTTTAGTATAGGTCTGCTTTTATTTCCATATTCAGCTCTTTGAGGGAGAGGCATCCTTTCACAATCTGAAAGGAGGAGGATATAGCCCACTGTAGTGCTGCTTCAGCACACTAAGACACATCATACAAGAAATGGTTCTGCTGACTTTTCCCCAGACAAAATGAACACCTGTCCATGCCCTCGGGACATGGAAAGAGTCCTGAAACCGGAACATCGTGTGTGTGAGACGGAGGTGCACTGGTGAATCCCACCTCACTGGCAATAGGCAAAAACTGCCAGCTGGTAAGGACTGCACAGGGGTCAGGAAGTAAATTTTGGTAGTAGTGGATTGAAAAAGAAAAAAAAAATAATCAAACCCTAAAAAAAAAAGAAAAAAAGGAAAAAACAAAAGTAAAGAATAAAGATTTAAAAGCAGCGCCTTTCCAGTATCTCACTGCAGCAGGCAGCAAGACTTAAAGGCACTACAATGTGTCAGAATGGAGAAAATCTGGTGCATCCACCCTTCCAGAGTGCAAGAATATGGATTAAGAATTCCAAAGTTGATATAGGCTTTCGGAAAATGAACAAACTTCTTTTCAGCACAAGATCTGGTGGTGCTGCAGAAAAGGAAAGAAGAGGTGAGTTAGTTACTGTGCTTTTATATCAACAGCTCAACCTCAGATGCCAGCTGGTGAAAGGCTACATCAGCTTGTGTTTCACCTCTTCCTGAACTCATGTTTGTTTAAATCCATACACTAAGCAGCTTCTCTCCCTCTCTTTTCCATAAAAAGATTTCCCATGGACAGGCCACAGATAAGCCAGATCCAAATATATTCAAAGGTATTATCCATATATATTCAAAGGCTGTTAATTTTTCCACAACTCCAAGGGGTACATGTTTCACTTGAGCTCCTTAAGATATCTGGAGGCTAAAGAGCTACAGGGTGACTTACAGCTGCAAAAGGCCTATTTCTAGTCTCCCCTTCCTCTTCCTTAAGTGTGATCCTACACATGCTTCCACTATCAAAGTAGTTTTCCTCCTCAATTAAACGTTAAGCTCCCTAAAAGATGTTTCCTACAACAGGGGCTGAAAGTAGCCTCCATTTTCAACATTAAATATATAACATGAATTCACAAAAAGCAACTGGGAAAAGCCCTGGATTAAATAAAAGATTTTGGCAAGAAGCCATGACAGTCAGTACAGCTACCATCTGAATTCTAGACAACTTCCCTAGAAAACAATAGGCAAAATTCCTATCTCATACCAACTATAATTCCTCCCACTGACAGAACCTACAGAATCTGCAAAACATTGTGTTTAGAGGTCGACCCTGACTCTGTTGTGGGTTTGATCTCTCTGGCAAGACAGGACATACAGAGTATTCTGCTCAGTACAACTCAAATCATAAAAATAATTGTCTGCAGTTAGTTTTCTAAAAGCTTCTGGTCCCTCTAACCACAGAGAAAACAAACCAAGGTAGAGAACAACACACCCATGCAACAGACTCCCTCAAACAAGTTATCCCATCTATAGCAACAGTTGACAGAAGTTTCTCTCTACTGAGAGTTATCTTACCACAGTTTTATTAATTACTCTGGTTCTGCAAGGGTAATAATTTCTTCATTGATAAAAAATTCCACAGTCTCCTCCTCCCAGTCATCAACATTGCTGTCCAGCTCATCTGTATCTACCCCTGCAATGGAGAAAAAGATTAACACTGAACACATCAAACAAGGCAGCAATGGAAAGGTTTGATGCTCTTGGCAGAAAAAGTCCTTAAACCAGCAGTGAAAATGGGAAGTATTTGGTGCTTTAAATCATAACAAATACATGCTAAATTTACTGAATGATAACCAAGGCATTACTGTCTTCCACTATAGGGTTTCTGGGGATTTTCTGGTTAAATGCAACATCCAAATCCCTTCACAGTTTTATCCCAAGGTCAAGCCAATACTTTCCCCACCCCTCCTTACATCCCGCCACGATTCAGAATAAAAAGTACAAATAACCTTCAGAGAACCGGGGACTCGCTTTAGCATGAAACAGAGGGAGAGAAGTGGACAAACCCTCAGGACAAGGTATTTATTTGGTGAGAAGCAGCAGTTAACCAGCAGCAGGCCTTCCCAAGCCCTGCCCATGGCTCACCTCCGCGGAGCTCCAGGCGCTCGTTCCGCTGCTCCATGTAGAGCTCTTGTGCCATCTTGCGGTACTTCCTGAACTCCTCCATCATCGTACGTCTCCTCTCCACCAACTCCTGCACAGGCAGCAAGAGGTTGTTAAACCTCCCCCAGTAAATCAAACCCACATGCAACACACGTGCTAGCGAGTCAAACCTTTTTCTCACACAGGCGCGCACACTTTCTACTGACTCACATGAAAGAATAAAGATTCTCTTCTGTAATCAAAAAGCTGTTTTGGTGAGTTCTTTTTTTTGACTGAATGAAGCCACACACTAAGAACTCCAAAATTTTACCACCTTTGCTCAACGAGGTAACACGAGTTCCTCTCCAGGCTCATTACTGTTTAACCTGACAGTTCAGCAGCATCTCTCTGAACTACCTATTGAACCACCTGTAACCATCTGGACTCAAACGAACACAGATGGTTGTTAGAAATAAATGTAAGTTGCATTTCACCGTTACAAAATAACTCAAGACAGGTTACAAGAGTTTCATCTACATTATAATCCAAAAGTATCTTGCCTTTGAAGCTTTGGACTGGCTCAGGCGATCCTTCTGCTCAAATATCTTCGAGTATTTCTTCAGGTCCTTCTTAATTTGCTGTAAACCAGAGAATTTTATTTCAACTAAAGTATTAAGACTAGCAATCACAACCATCATCTTCTCTAAGAACTTCTCTGGTAGGCCTAACCAGGCTATGCTTTTGTGAAAAAATCTCCCCGCTAGGCAATTTCCCTCCTCTACAATTTTGTTTGCTTTCCCTGGCATACAGGTAGTGTAAATGCTTCTGTACACATGCAACTAGTGAAGTCTGGACAGCTAAGTACAATTTTATTATTATTTATAACCTTCCACTGTACCCTAACCCTAAGAACAACCGGTAACCAATTCTATTTTGAGCTTGAAATACAGTTAATATTTACAGCCATTCCCAGAAGTGAGGTCTCGAACAGCAACATGTTTGTTCACACATTCAGGGCAGAAGGCAGTTGCATAACAAGCCTCACCCTTAAGAAGAAGGAGCAAACCAAGTATGCTTACACACCAAATCAATGTCAGCACGAAGTGGAATACACTACCTTTATCTGATCCTCACTGAGCAGGGTAGCTGGTCGTGGTCTCCAGAGCAGCTGACAGAACCTGTCTTTATTGTTCTTCTGAAGCAGACGGCCTTGGAAGGTCCATAACCAATATGCATTGTCCACCTGGAAGAGGAGTGCACCAGCTCAGCCAAAGTAAGCTATAACTTCACACTGTAGTCCTCACTCCATCTCTTAAGGGTGTTTTTGTGGAAAATCAGCACCATCAGTCAAGAGAATCAGATTGTGCTTTTGTCAGTGCCTTCCCTGCACAAGTCAAAGTCCTCAGCAAAATATTTGTTCCACTGAATCTTTTCAAGAAGATTTCAACCTTCTGGAGATTACAACAGCTTGAAATTAAGTCAAACATCTATCATATTCTAAAGTCTCAGATCCTATATTTGTACAGGAGAGGATTACAGTAGCTGGAAGCATGCAAAAGCAATGACAGGAGCAATAAATCCCACTGTTCCGTGTGGACCACCAGGAGACTGAGTTTTAAACTGCTAAAGACATAGTGAAAATTCAGAAAAAGGACACTCAGTTTAGACTCATGAACTGCCCTTCCAGAACTTATTCTGGGCAACTGGTGAAGCCAATGACCCATAGAAAGAGTGATTTCAGGTACTGATGTATGAAACTATGGGTTTCAGTCATATGACCAATGACAGGTACACACTTTCTCTTCCTAACCAACAGCCCTTTCCAATACCGCTGGAAGAGCAGGAGGGGTTGGGGGTGTAAAAAAAAAAAAAAAAAAAAAAGAAAAGAAAAAAAAGGCATTAGTACCTTGTGGCTCCACCAAGACACAGAAGTCACGATGTATCTGCCCGTAGGATCCCATTCCACGTCCGAGGCCGTGTAGTGTTCCGCGATGTTCATCATGGTGCAGTCGGACGTGTCAACAAATGCTAAGGCACCGTTCATGCTGCAAGGACAAAACAGGACAGATTGTTTTACACACTAATATAGCCTGGTCTTTTTTTAAAGCACCTCACAAGCTGCGTCCCTAAAACTCCTCAGTACAAAGATAAATTTCCACCGCAACCAAGAGACAGGTTCTGTGGCTAGGAAATAACGTGACGGATAAAAACAAAACCCCAAGTTTTGTTTCTGTGTTCAGTGACCTTTAAGACTATAAATAAAGTGGCTTAAAGTCAGAGTGAAAACACACTCTAGGCAAGTTAAAATCAAAGCTTAAAAATCACATGCTTAGGCATATCTTTGTAGTGAAGCAGAGATTAAAGAAAGAAAAGAATTCTAAGGTGAACACAGCACTCATCTCAAAGCATATGAAGGAAAATATTACTCAAATGGTTAATAACAATAATTTTTGCTTGTTTTGAAGTGAAACCCCTGGTAACTTTTACAAAATAGCACTGTCATTAACAGGTATTGCCCATGAAGGGGCACAAAGCTATGGCAACAACAAATGCATAAGAGCCACATGCATGGTGCAAACTGGATTAGCTGAGAGTCAGTATTTAACAGCTGAAAGCTGCTTCTTAATATCCACCCTTCTTTTGAAAAAATACATTCTCCATTTGATGTGGCAAAAAATAGCAAAAAAAAGTTACAAAGGACTAAGCTACTCATGAAGTTGCACCTCTGCTCTTCCTTTGCTTTTGCAAAGCTCTATCAGGATTACACAGTAATCAACATTCACGGGGACACCAAACAACTCTTGGTGAGATACTCTAGCTCTCCCTCCTTAAAATGGAAGTGATGTTCAGCAACTTCTGAAATACTCACCTTCTGAGGCCAGCCAACACTACAAACTGCCCTTGGGGACTCCAGAATATCGTGTTCGCCTGCTGCTTGTCAAACGTTTCTGAAAACAAACCAGACAAATAGAGAAAGAGACCTCAATCCAACACCATCACTTATCTTACAAGCATCAACCCCACTGATTCCTCAGAAGACATTTGTAAACTCTGCAAGTCCTAAAAACAGCCCTTAGCTCTTCACTTCTACAGCCATAATGCAGTAGCACCAGGACATCCAAAGCTGGCAGATAAAAGAGGAGATCGAAAGACCCCAACACAATCTTGGGAATAAATTTTATCTAAAGTCAGAAAAGTCTGTGCTATTGCCTCACATGAGCTTCTCAAAGCCACAAAAATTATTCTGACACTTAGGCTTTTTATTCCCAGGCACTGGGCTTACGCTGGTAACAGTTTGGTTGTCACCAGGAAGTTAATTTCTGGAATACAGTGTCAGACATAGCAGCAACTTCCACACTACCCACCACAGACAGCCATTATTTTGAGTTCACTGCATCTATTACCATGAAAAATGCTTAGTACCTGTACTTTTCACTTGTTTTTCGGTCACTTACTTATGAGTTCTATTTTCCCGTTGTTTTTAACGTGGTAAAAGGAAACTGAAATCCGAGGAGTTTCTCCATGCAACACAGCAAACTTGCTTCCATTTGGTTCCCAAGCAAAGGCTATGATGCTTTCTGTAAAAAAAAAAAAAAGTTAAAACTCTGTCAAAGGACAATAAAAACCTCGAGTTTTAAGCAGTTACCAAAGAAAGCCGCGATGCTCGAGAGAGGGAACCCTTCAGTTAAAAGACTTTGCCATAAAAACTCTCTTTTAAAACACAGGTTGATAAGGCAATTGCAGGGAGCTATGGGAAGTGTTTCCAACTATAGCTCTAAAGTCTTCCATATTCTACAAAATACAGTCATTATTATATGAATATGTCACTACTAAGATATTTTCAGTTTTGTCATTTTTCGAGTCAGTCACAAGCCCCAATAGCAACAGAAGTTTTCATTTCTCATTTTTACAGGAAATGTCCTGCACTTTACTAATTTAGCCCCAAAGAGTTAATTCCCCAACTATGTCAAATGCTGACAGGAATTTCTAAGAAACGCAGAAGTGTCCATGCAGAAGAGTTAAAGCTCAAAAGTAAGGAAATACCTTTCATTTCTACCACATCCACTGGCACCTGTTTCTCTCTCATGCGGAATATTTCAAAGTTGGTCACTACTCCCTGTAAAGGCCAAAATCAGCTTTTTATCCAGCATGAAAAGAGCAGAGTAAATAATTTTATCACTAGGCATAGAAGGACAACATGCTTTCTGTAATGTCATGATGAGAGAGTCAAGGTTTGTTCCTTTAATGAGAGCAGATATATGCCTCCTTACCAAATACATTCCAAATTTCTCTGTTCTGATAAAGAATAACTTAGTAATTGTACAAAAGCATTTGTTTCTTTTCAGACTGTTATGAAATTTAATTAGGACAGATAAACATATGGCACACTGTGCTGCATGACCTGTGGGCTGCTTAACTGTGAGCAGGAGAAGAGGTGAGGCACAGAGCTCTCACCCAAGTCCAAGAGGCCACTAAAGTCAAAGCAAATCCTGGATACAAACACTACATATATTTTCCTCTTTGCTTCAAATCCAAATGAAGAAAAAAAGAAAAAGAAAAATAGCTTTAGCATGATACAATTTACACTATATGAAAAGACAGTACCGTCAGCATGGGATAGCACCAAATTTTACCAATAAAATCAGAATCCACCTACCTGTGTGCCTTTGGGAGTTCTGTCTACCTTCACACACAGGTAGTCCCCGTTCTTCTGCCAGTGCAGTTTACAATCTACTACATTGAACAAATTCCGCACACGAATTTCTTGTCTAGAAGGCAGCTGCATCAAAGTCACTCTTGCTGGGATGTCTTTGTCCTCAGGCACCCAGAAAGCAATTATGTTACCACCTGGAGACCATGAGAAGTCTCTACAGGAACAAAGTTAAAAACAGGCCATTTTAATTTTTAGTTAAGAGACAGTACAAGCAGAAACCATTCTCCTCATTGTATCTGAATGTTGCACACAAATATCAACTCACTATAAAAGGCAGTAACTGAGGGCAATTTAATAAGCTTAACATGTAACAACACCAAAACAGATTTTTAACTGCTATTTAAATTCGCTATATCACTAATTTTACCAGGACAGTACATTTTACTGAAAAGCAGGGGTAACACACAGAGATCTAAAAACAGGCTGATTATACCAATTAGCAAAAAACCCCAAAAAACACAACAACAAAAAAACCCCAACCCTATTAATTTACCCTGGTGAGAATCTTCTTGCACCTGGGTACACTTAATTTTCTTGTTGCTTTACAGAGAGGTACTTCAAAAACTCTCACAGTGTCTCCTGTGCAGACAGGCACAAAGCAGGCAGTACACAGCACATTGCTCTAAGCCAGCACACCAACCCTGGTAGGGAGATATTCCCCAACAAACCGTATTCCAGTCTGGTTTCGGAGACAAGGAACAGGACTCCCAAGCTAGACCCTGGATTAAGCAGTACCACAGAGCATTTCAAAGCACAGAAGCTGTCAGTTGTGTTCACTGATGAATAGAGAGTTTCCCATTTCTTTTTTCCAGTTTGTCTAATTTGACCACCTCAGCATAGAAAGCCTTTTTGCTCTAGTCAACAGCCTAAAGATTCCTCTTGCCATAACAAAGCCCCAGAAAAAAAAAAGATTACAACTAAAGAGGGAAGTTATGTTTACAAAGGAGTACTCACCTTATCCCATTGATTTTCAAGCTCTTTTTGTCCAACAAACCCATAGACTAAAAGAGAAGCATGAATTTTCAAGTCAGTAGCATTCTTACATTTACACACGTACCTTCTAATTTCATTATTAGAGCACAGAAACTAGGAAATTCTGTAGCTTTCAGAGCTCCTGTATCACTATTTTTATTATAAACACATATAACCACAATCACAAACAAAATAAAAATTGTTGTAGATAATTAGTAGGTACAGCAGCCTGAATGATAAAGAAAAAGCAAAACACAATAGATTAGGCTGCAATTTATAGTGCATTTTGGGTACTCTGGCACTCAGCTGCTACCGAGGGCTGGGAGGAATCACATAACCTTGATCCTACTGATTCTTTTAAGTAATATATTGAGCTGTCTAATCCTTCTAGATATATGTGGTGTGAAATTTCCTGCCAGACTCAGCTAAAGTTTTTCACCCAGGAAAGAACAAGACAAGAGCAAATTGATTTCTTCCCTCTAAGCCCAGCTCTAAAGTGCATTACTAAAAACCACAGGGAAGTCTGACATTGTAATGCAATAAGCTTTATGAAAAAAGAAAGAGGGAAGAACTTACAGGTGTTTCATAGATGCTGAGGGTATCTGAAGTCATGCGAGCAAAGAATTTACCATCATGACTCCATCTAAGCAAAAAGAGAAAAAAAAAAATATTAATTTGGAACTGACTCTTTATTAAACGAACTCTGGGACTACAACTCTCTACTCTCATTCTGCTTCTCAACCTACTTAAAAATAGGCCAGTGAGCTGAGTTTTCACAGTGGAATCCTCGCTTCTTCTGGCCAGTCAGAATATCCCAGATGATGATGGCCTGAGGGTCATCCTGCGTGTCCATCAAAGGGCTGAAGGTCACTAAATACCTACAAAAGAAACAATTAATTTCACAACAGGAACTTCATCCAGCATGTCAGTACCAGCAGGCTTTCATCCAAGTAATATTTAAATACCATGCACTTTCAAGCAGCAGTTTCTCCAATGGGATTTTTCAGAGAGGAGGGAAAAATAGGAACAGCATGACAAAGGAGGAGAAAGCTTCCAAGACACAGTATTTCCCTGGCATCCCTCTGGGTGAAAAGACTCCAGATTTATGTGCAAGTCTTCCCATACTGATGTTACAAGGAAGGGGAACTCACCAAATACACTGTTACCTATTATATAGCTTTGACACAAGAAGTTCATTGGTTTTGAACCAAACATAAATCCATTGACCTTATCCAACCCAAACTACAGGTTTGCTAAACTTCTCCATTTAGAGATAAATAACCTCTCTTTAACACAATAAAGCATAAAACCTAACTGCTTCCAAATATCTTACTTGAAAACTATCAACAGAAGATGCATCTCAGTCCTGGAATTATTTTAGCCTTCTCTCAAGAGCTCTTTAATGTTAAAGAAGACTTAAGGAATTCATTTCAGCACTCCAGATTCGGAGGATGTGACCCATGCCTCATGCTTTTGATCCCTTAGCCCAGTGCTCCATACCTTTCACAAGGTGAGAAGTCAATAAGCTGCACTCCTTGGTGACTAAACCTCTGAATCTGCTTGAACTTCTCTCCACCCCACAGTGCGATGCCTCTCTGGTGGAACGTGGCCAAGTAGGTTCCTTTTGGGGACCAACGCACGTAGGTCTCTGTCCACCTCTGATTTAAAAAAAAAAACAAAAAAAAAAACCACACAAAAGTTTAATTTCATGTTGTATTCCCAAAAAAGTGAAAAGAATTTGTGTGTGGTTTCCAGCATCACATTTTGAAAATCCATTTAACTAAGTGAAGATCTCAGAATTTGTGATGCCTTGGACTAGCTGTGGAGTTTAATTTCATGCACATAATGTATGTGTACTTATTCTTCAGGTTGAAAACTGTCAGTTGAGACCTTTTCACCTTACTAATCACCAAAAACATATTCCAGGTACAGTGACAACCTTTGTACAATAACAACTAAACCCACCTAACAGGCCTGGGGTTCCCTGTTGTCTTTCAGCCTTGGTAACAACTTTTCTCAGAAGTAAGGGACAGCATTTAAAATTTCTTAACAACACAGCTCTTGACCTTCAGTGAAGTTAGAGAGGTTTCAGCAACACAGAGCACAGCCAGTGACCACGGTGGTGAGCAAATATTCTCACCATCCCAAAGCCAGCTTCTTTCTACTGTAATGCACAATGGCTATTAAGGAAAATGCTTCTGGGTCCTAACAGTTCTCAGCAAGTCAAGTGCCTGCAGCAGACAGACAGGCTAACTCTCCCTTTTATATGCCATTACCAAACCAGCTATTCCTCTTTAACACCTCTGTAGTCAGCACAAAAGCAAGAAGTCATCTGAAGCAGCAAATATAGACAGATATTCAGCTCTAATGACTAGTGCTCCTCAAACTCTGACTTTGCATTTCAGGTCTTTCTGAATGACCTGTAACAAAGAGATGAAGGAAACTAATAGGCATCATGGACCAGTTAAAAATAACAAACACCACCACAAACTCCAAAAGTTCACTCCACATTTCTTTTACCTAAGCAGCTAAAGTCTAATTCTACATGATGTGATTTCACCACAAGGAAAAGTATTTCAGCAATGGGAAAAAGATTCTTGTTTAATTAAAAAGCTGCAATGTCATAAAATGAAGGAAGGAGACTGACAGTGTATCTGCCATGTACAGCACTTCCAGCACACTCACTGCTCTGTCCTCAATTTGAACAGGTTCCTTGATGTCATTCCAAAAAATGGAGGTCCGGTCTCCCGACTCAAAGATCACACTGTACTGATCCCTACAATCAGGATCTTCCAACCAGTATCGGAGATTCCCCTAAGAAAACAGAACCAAGAAGATTATTAGTGAGTCAAAGACTAAGAAAACAAGTTTCCCAAATTAGTATCTACCTGGTAGGTGGAAGTTGGTCTCACCAGAGTGTGCAACTTTGCAGTCTTACCACTGCAAGCAAGTTCTTGAAGTGAAATTAAAGAACTCCAACTACTGGATAATGGAGGCTAAGAGAGCACACCAGGAACAGGTGGACCTTCAAGGTGGTTTGATGATGCTTAATATTTCTTGTATAAATACCTTATTTGGTTTGTTAGTTGTTTTTTTGTTGGTTTTTGGTTTTGGTTGTTTGGTTTTTTTTAAACCCTACCCCTTCTTCCACCAGATCATTTACAAAGCTACTGGTAACAAACACCAAAGTTTGCCTCAAACAATTAAAAATATAAAAGATGCTTCTGAAAATCTATTTTTAAATGATTTGCGCAAAACTGGGATTTACTCCTAAGCCTTACACTATGTGGAACTATTAAACAGAACCACAAAGCTCTTCCTGTCACTTCATGACAGTGAAAACTAAGGAACAGGAGCATGTGATCACTACTGCTACTTATAACACTATTAACACATCGTTTCTATTTTCATATGGACACGCCAGCAATGAAGTAACCATTTATTATTATGCTGAATACTCTTTCCACTTTTCCAGAAATTCCTTACCAAATCCTTAAAAGGCTGTTTCTCAGGGATTTCCCATTCATCACTGATTGTCATGTACCTGAAAGAGCAATCAGGTTGGTTACACTCCACACAGGCACTCTTGATTAGAAACCCCAAATCTACAGATACCCACAATGGCTGCACTCACTTATCAAAGTCTGTGAAAAGGTTGACTCTGAAGGTGTGCTGCTTATCCAGTTTGTATCCATCTGCGTTCTTCACAGCATCCACTGCATGAGATGGAGACATGTACTCCAGAAAGATGTACCTACAGTGAAGGAAGACCAAAGCAGGAAGGCATTGTTGACTACAAAAGCAGCTCATAATAAAGATAAACCAATGGGGATGAATTAAGAATTCAGTACAAAGCATCTACAAAATAACTTCTTGTCTTGTGCCTAGCCAATTAGGGTCAAAAGCAATTCATCTCCATTTTGGCCACAGGCATACAGGCACTTTTTAGCTGTGTGGGCCTGACCTCAGTTAATCAGATACCCTTTCTGAATGGGCCAGAGTCAGTGATGAATGCAAATTCAACACAACACAGGACAACAATGCGAGCCAGGAACAGGCAAGTTATGTCTGCAGCTCTTCCCAGCTGAATGACACATCATGTTTAGGAATTGTGACTGTTGCTGTCACAGGCACCCCAAAGCACCACTCTTGTTTTTCAATTACACAACTCAGCTTCAGCTTCCTTCTGGCCACTGATCCAACCCAGCCTGTAGCCCAGTAGACTTAAAACTAACAGTATCCTGAACACCATCAGACACTGCCTCAAAGAGAGGCATGAACACAGAGCCTGAATAATTTTCTCATCCTTCTTACACTGACCTCATGGAACCAACAACCCATCCACTCCAGAAAACTCACTTTTTTTTACGCCTTCCAAACTACGTATTCCTCCAATACTCAGCAATATATGCTACATGTACTGACAGCCTATTTTGCATTATTTAGTACATTCGTTGCTACTAAGTTTTTAACTCAACTGGACCTTTAACTCATTGATCAGCCAGAGCAGAAATTTAACAAAAAACCACCCATGTAGTACTGCACAGAAATCTGTCTTCCAAACCCAGCTAAACTGTTTCCATAATTAATTCCTGCCATGCTCCACACTGGAGCCTAATGAGCTATTAAGCTTCCCAACTCCCTCATATACTTCTGTCTGTCACTGAGATGAGATGTCAGGATCGTACAGACTAAGGTAGAAGAAGGTGATGATAATGACTATGGGGTCATCATAAAAACCAGCCATAAAGTATTGCCACCAACGATCAAGGGTAAGTCAGAGCTTCAATCCTGTTAGTTGGAGTTATCGTGACTTACCCTTTCGTTTTTCCATCTGCTTCTGGGTAAAATTCATTGATAATTTTACCAAACTTGGAAAATATTTTGTGGATGACATTCTTCAGTTTCTCAAGTCGGTCTGGCCCAACCTGGGGAACGTTATCCACGACGATCACCGAGTCTATCCCATCTGCTTCCTGTGGCTGATCTTTCAGTATATCACCGAGCAGTTCTGCAAAGACAGCACACACAGGAAACTAAGGCGCCCGTCTGCAACGTGAAGGTGGAAGACAAAGATGGAAAGAATAGTGAGAGTAACAAAACAGAATGACTCCAAATCTGAGGAAATTTAAAGAATTACTGAAGAAACCTGACAGTGAATGAATATTCTATCAGAGAAACAACTGAAGTGAAGGCACAACACTCCAACAGCACTTCCTGGCTCAGTGACATGATTATGTGGCTTTGTGACAAACTTCAAGCTGCCAACTCTTGAAGTCTTTGTTAAAGAAATACCTTACAGTGTGGTCATCAACACCTGCACTATTACCTTTCTCTCAAGTTGATGGAACTGGCTCACAAAGCCCTCAAAACTGACAACAGCACAGACAACTTTAAGATTTACTACCCAAACTCTGATTAGTCCCCTTGCTCAAATTATAAAAAGAAGGCTTTGAGGGGAAAAAAAAAAAGTTACCCTGTACCTCCCTCCTGAACTACACAGGTTTTAGCATAATTCAAAACTATCTCCCATACTGGAAGCTCTGCATGTCTCAGCATCACTGTAATTATGCTTAAGAGCTCGCACTCCTTCTAAACCTTTAATTAAACACAAAAATAAAGGTCTAAGACAAAACATTCAAAGACATATTTAAGCCTTCAGTGAAGATAGGACACACACCTTTTCACACTGTGGATGTTCTTCACTTATATTAATTCCTGAATATCTGCAGTAAGTTGCATGTAAAAACCACTATAAAACACAAGACTACGTAGAAAATAAGTTCATGTCACTATACTTTTGAATTAGAACATAGATAAAATTTGGAGAGTCATATGGCATCCACAGACAAGGAAAAAAAAACCCAAGCACAGGCCGAAACATTTAAAATATGAGAACAAACAAAAAAGGGTGTTGGATACGCTGATATTTTGAAGACATTTTTATAGATTTTTGCTGGTTTGGGAATCCTACAAATTATTCTGCCCAGAAACACCACTGGAAAGATCTCTAGCAGTGAAGAAATACGAGAAATATGCTTACTTTGAATTCCAAAACTACCAGAAAACCCTAGCTTTGTGTAACTTCAACCTTCAACAGGTTATTACACACAATGCTTTGTACTGATCTGGGGCAATAAACTTCACAAATGTTTAGGCCATTACCACCAAGATTATGTAGTACTCACAGAATGGTGTTGTTTGTAGCATTTATTACTCAAAATGATACTCTCCATGTGCATGTAGGAACTACAATTAACAATCTAAAATATATAAAATGAAAGCATGTCTCAAAAGGACATTTCCACAGAAGTCTAGAAGATTAAAAAAAAAAAAAGGAAAAAAACCAAAACACAGAAGGGTGATTTTAAGGCTCCATTAGTCATTTTTTCACAACCACTTCTCACAGAAGACTTTGTAGCCCTTCAGACAAGCCAAGGAATGCGTGTTAAGATTCCTGTGCAAGAATGCAACTCCCTGTATTGAATCAAAACTGTAACAGAGTGAACATAAATTCCTACACTGTGCCCTTCCTCTGCCTTAAATTCAAAATTGTGAACAAAGGAATCTTCAAAGGGTAAGAAGCTGGTTTAGCCAGCTCTTACTGCACCCAGAAGGGAAGCAGGGTGTGGTGGGTACATGGCTATCTTCAGCTGGCAGTATTTTAAGGACCACTGTCATTATCTGAGCTAAAGCTTCATTGCACCTAAGTGGTTGTCCAACACACCCCTTCTCCTGCCTTAACTTGGATCAGCTGTTCTGCCCTGCCACCACCACTCTGGGGGAAAAAAGCTGAAGGAATGGGTCTGAGATGGTCCAGTCCCAAAGCCGGTCCATCTCACAGGTGTTCCTGAAGATGGATGTTATGGCGAGCCTTGATCTGGACTGCCTTTCTCCTTGGGGAGGCAATCAGGATAAGGGGAAAGGAATAAGGAAACTCATGAAGTAACACACAGATGGGAAAGCCAGACCAGCAAGACTGACTAAACCTAAAAACTGTAATTCAGCCACTAACACTGGATTATTCATACAGCTGAGAAGTTAGCCAAATCAATTAACAAATAAAATAGGTGAGGATGGAAAATATGCCCAGTTTCTCAAGAAAGAACCGAACATAACAATCTGAGATGCAGACCAGGTGTATCAAGCAAACACTTAACAAAAAGAATCCAAGCCAAAGTCTCATTAAGGAACAAATGTACAAGTTCAAAGAGCAACACAACTATTATATTGAGAACAGCAAACACTTCTTTAATCTAAGATATTTGGCTGCTATTTTATTAAGCTAAACTCAGGCCTGGAACACTAGGAGGCAGATGTATCACCTGTATTCCACCAACTGAAATAACTGACTGATTTACAATCACGTGCCTTAGAAACATTTTTCTAGTTCTGATACGTGTAACAGACCCAAAACGTGCAGGGGACACGTACATGAGTCCCTACAACCGCATATATGCTGAACAAATATTGGCAAAATAAGTGCTTTTGCCAATTAAAAACTAAGGCAATTTATCGAGAAAGATTTATCAGAAAAACACCAAAAAAGAGTTCTAACTCCTGTATCCCGAAATGAGGTATTTCCTTGATTGTCTGTGCAGTTACACAACAGCTGTGCCATTTTAAGGCAGTCAATATTCAATGCTTTTAAAAGAACCTGGGTTGGAATTTTCTACTGCAAGAAACAACTTTTCCCTATTTCCTTGTCACAAAGTACCTATGTCGCCTCTTCACGAGCAGTAACTCTTCTCAAACTCTGTGCTATTTACCTACAGATTTCATGCACGGAAAAAAAAAAACAACAAAACACGAGAAGGATGAAAATCTAGTTCGCAACCACCGCGTCAACCATTTAAAACTTCTGGTTTTACAGCCGAGTTCAACTAATGGAGGCAAAGAGAAGGGACATGAGTTGACGACTCCCCTCTTTGAAGGGAGCCCAGAGACTGATATCTGAAGTTTAACAGTAGATTTTAAAACCCCTTTAACAGCAGATTTTAGAACAACGGGTGTTCTAATGCGATGCAGGCCGTGCTGGGTACCACGAGCATCCCCAGGGATCGGGGCACAGCGTTCCCAGCCCGGGCTCCCCCGGCCCCCCATGGGCTCCCCCAGCTCCGGGCAGGGTCGGGGCCCCCGGGGCGCCCCCAGCAGCCCCTCCCGCCCCGCACCTTCGTCGCTGATGTCGTCCACGAAGTCCTCGGGGTCGCTAAAGGAAATCTCGTCCTCGGGCTCGGCGGGGGCGGCGGGCGCGGCCTCCCCGTTCTGCTGCGCCGCGCTGGGCTCGGCCTGGGCCGGCGGCGGCTGCTCGGG
>VXAY01001192.1:809454-836086 GCA_013399855.1 Oxyruncus cristatus | reverse complement strand
CGCGGGGAGGGCGCGGGGGTGGAGGGGAGGGGGAGGGAGGGGGAGGGGGGGGCGGCCGGGCCGGGCCGGCCTCACATGACCGCGGCCGCGATGGACGGCGAGCCGCCCGCAGGCACGGCCGGCACCGGCACAGGTACAGGGGGACACAGGGGGATGTGTTTGCGGCGGGGCCGCCCCGGTCCGTGCGCTACCCGCCCGCGGTGTCGGGGCCGCGCTCCCCCCCAAAACCGGCGGGGGAGCGCCGCCGCCTCCCCTTCTTCCCCCCGGGGCGGAGGGACCCGGTCCGGGCGGGGCTGCCCTCGGCGGTGCCGCTGGGGGTCCCGTCCCCGTCCCACGGAGGGCTCTGCCCCGCGGGGCTGAACCGGGGCGCCCGGGCGGGGGCGTTTGTACCTGCCCGGGGAGGTCGCCCCGGTGCCCGGTTCGGTGCCCGGCTCGGTGCCCGCGGGCGATCAGCTCCCCGGAGCCGTCCTGCGGGGCTGGACGCGGGGCCGGGGCGCGGTCCAGGACTTCTCCCGCGGGGAGTCACGCGGCCGAGGGCTCCCTGCGCGCTGCGGACACTTCTTTTGGCCCCTGGTCCCGCCCGCCGAGCTGGACCCGGGCACGGTGACGCCGTTCCACAGCGGGTCAGTGGGCAGCGGGGCAGACCCCGCGCCGGCCCGAGCGGCACATCCAGCCTTTCCACGCTGGAGTTTTAGGGGCGTGCAGCTGGATCTGGGATGGAGAAACTTCGCAGCCAAGTGCTGCCAGCGCTTGTTGCGAAATAAGAGATGGAGGGAGCTCCTGGGTGAATTGAGGGACTCCTTAACGTTTAAACGGAGAGAAAGTCTTAGAGGGAAACAGGGTAATACAGTTCTCTAAAGTTCTCTTTAAAGTGACTGAAGTTTTGTACCTGCTCCGTGCACAGCATGTTGGGGGTTTTTTCTCAGTTTGGAAAAAAAAAAAAAAATGAGTAGAAGTTACGAGTAGGTGAGCTTAATGCAGGGAAAAATAGTTTGGTTGGATTATATTCAGGATCCAGTGGATGTGCTTTTGTTAGGCCTGTGATGCTCCTGATGCAGATCATGCTTGTAAATAAATCATTTTGGAATATTTCTGTCCAGGACTGATGTAACATATTGAGCAGCAGCCTTTGTGGAAAAAATGTCCTACTGTACCAAAGAGAGAGCTTGCTCAGGTACGTCTGTTCTGGATTTATCATCTGCTTCAGGAGCCCTTATAGAGATAAAACAGTTGTCTCCAAGTGGAGTATTTATCTGATTAACTTCTGGTGATGGTGCTTCTATACCTGTCTAATCTACTCAGCCCTGTCTATAAAACTTGGCTTTCTTTGACAAAGAAAGGAGAGAGGAGGTATCTAGTGGATTTACGTGTCAAAAAATAATGCTGTGAATGCAGCAATGTTTTTATTTTAAGCATCAGGATGAGGGTTCAGAGATATTGGAAGTTTTGCACCCCGTGTAATTTTTTTGGAGATCAGCAGCTCATCGGTGAGTGTTTTGGGAGGATCTAAATCTCTGGAGTAATGAGAGTCCTGGCAGGGATCGTTAATACCCGTCTAGGACAGCACAAACAAATGCTGTCTTTTTGATTTGACAGAGTTAAAAGTACTTTAACACAACCAAGAGAGAGAAGAAAAAAGATAATGTCCAATATATTAAAGTCAGTTTTGCAGAGTTGCTTTTATTGACTTTTTTTTCCTTTTGCTTCCATTTGAGTGTTTTGCAACGATTGCAGGGAGCTAATCCAGGTGTGTTGGCTGGGGAGGGAGGGGAGTGTCTCTTTTTTTTTCTAATGGTAAATCTTTAACTGTGTGTGCAGTCTGTGGGAGGGCTCTATAGGTTATAGACAGTGTGATTTGCACCTAAATATCTGATTTCCCCAATAGTCTTCAAGTTTTACGGGTTGGTGCAGGTTGGTAGAGAAAAATTTACCAGTTACAGACGTGTGGAAGTGGTAGAAAAGGATGGGAGCTTCGATAATTACCTTTCAACAGGATTTGGAATGTGAATGAGCTTGTTCTACCTGTGAAATGTGTGAAAAGACCACTGGGAAGCTGAATGGCAATGCCATTTTTTTACTGCTTAAATCCTAAAATCAAGTTTTCCCCCAGTGTAACTGGGAGGGTGAGAAACGTGCAAGGAAGATGAGAAGCAAAACAAAGATAAACCATTTCTTCTGATGGGATGTTCTTGACCTGTATAAGGACTGATGGTTGTGGAAACTTGCCAGTTCTTTAGTCCTTGTAAAAATTTCCTGGAGAACAGTTCTGTGGGTTGTTGCTTGCTGGGTTACCATTTTGGCCGTGATTTTTTTACACTTCCAACCTTTTTGTGAGAAGTAGTGGTTGAACAGTCTTCTGTTGTGAGCTGGGAACCTGCCCTAGTGAGCATTTGACTTCTTGTCTCTGTAATCCTTGGGCACATTCCTCCGTGGACTTTTCTCTGCTAATCCTGTTATTTCTTTAAAGTGTGTAGCTCCATCTCACTTTGTGTTTGCTACAGCTGGGGACTGAGGCCCATGACTTGTGAATGGAATGTGTTCCTTGTATTCCCAGACTTGGGAAATCAGTTAATCAGTTGATCTAACAGCACAGATCAAAAGAGCAGAGTGCTAGGCTTGAAGGTAGTTCTTTACGCACAGTAAATCTGTGTTACATCGGAAGGAGTTAACTTGCTGTTGGGGTTTTTTTTCTGCTGGAGTGTGTGACTGTGATATTTTGAGAAGCAATTGGAGGCCTACAACTGCAGGGGAATGCAGAAATGCAGGTGCTTTTAAAATGTTATTAAATAAAGCTATAGCCTCAGCTATTTTTGAGCTGTGCCATTGCTCCTCCGTTTCAACTTTAAAAGCGCCAAGTGCTGAATAACAATCTTAGACTTAGTTGGGAAAAAAAAAAAAAAAAAACAACAAAAAGACCCCCACCAAAAAAAACCCTCCAGAAATGAAAACCAAACTACGCTCAATACCTCAAAAACAAAGGGAAATATAAAAATCTAACCAAACAAAAAAAAAAAATCCCCAAAACTCCAGACCAGCTACTGCAGGGTACATATTTGACATCTGCACTGAGAAAGCTGTGGTGGTGGTGTTTTCTTTTGGTTTGCTTTTCTTTTTTTTTTTTTTTTAAAGAAAAACAAAACGTTGGAGCCTACTTTCCAACATCTAATTTTGTGATAGTTTGTGTGTTACTTTATCTTGTCTTATTTTGGTATTGGAAAGCTTGTATTTACAAGGGAATTGCTGGGAAGGAGAAGGAAGGGCACTCTTAATTAGAGTGAAGCTAAATATGATTACTTTTCTTGTACCCTGTAAGAAATACAGACCTACCTTCCATGTTGAACTCAGAGCTGTGGAGCAGTTGACTTTGTTACATAGACTGATTCCTTTGCTTTGCTCCTTTCTAAATAAGAATTCCATGATTTTAAGTTCTTTAAAAAAAACCAAACAAGTTGCATACAGTTGTCTCAAAAATTATGTAAAGCCTTTAACAGGAACAAAGTTTTGTTTGCTTTTTTTTTTTTTGTGGGACTTCTGTTTTTCTTGTGTTTTTAGAGGATTTCAAATTATGTAAGATTTTAAAAAAATAAAACGGATAAGGGAATCTATTGAAGTTTGTAGTTGAAATCTGCACCAGCTTTCAGAGAGGCTGGTGTGGACACTGGATTCTGGAATTATGGAGGAATGTGTTTGACACAATAAGGGGGAAAGGCATTTCCATAATTCCTGAGGCTTTTCATGAGAAGACAGAAAGGAAGGGGAAATGCTGATGAATGATATTTACATTGCTGCTTTAGAATTTCTGGCCCAGGAGGTTGTAGTGGAGCTCTTATTTTCTCCAGGGAGAAATCTGAGGTATTTGTGTACAAAACCAGTCAGTTTTTGTACTCCTTCATGTTTCTTGTGGGTTGGATCCCCTCTGCTCACCACAGCCGTGGTCTGTGAGGATGGAGAAGAAATCCTAGCTGTTATTCCTAAAGGTTTTGCTTCCCTTCAAACTCCTTCCTCCTTCTAGAAAATGTGCTACTAATGTCCCAAGTAATCCTATGGCACCACCTACTTAATCGTGTCTGATAAATTTATCTGATTAGCACCTGGTGTAATAAAGAGTTTGTATCAACCATCTGTAAAATGGAGATAAGGCCTCCAAATTTGATTGACGGAGCTTAAATAGGGAAGGGAGATCGGTGTTGTGATTTGTTCCTGAGCTTCCAGCCCTGGCATTGCTCCTCTCTGCTGTATGTGCTTCTGTGTAAAACCTCTGTGCAGCTGACCAGATACTTGGAATTCTACTCTGGCTTTCGTAAATGCATGATTTTAGAAATTTATATGGAGGAAACTGGTAACGGTGGAGGGCAGGTTGGTGCCTGGTTGTATCACTGGAGTAATGAACGTCAGGTGCTGACTGAGGTGTGAAATAAGTGGTCTGAAGTGGAGAAATTTTCTGTTTCAGTTGTTCTCTGGCTAAGTCTCTCAACTGCCTTCAGTCCAAAGGCTACCTGACTTGGCACAAAAAAAAAAAAAAGGTATTATGCAGTGTTTTTGTTGCTGTTTTCTTTTAGGATGTAACAAAAATTAGGCCATACTTTGAGTACTTCTTCAGACTTTTTTTTCTTGTCATCGTGTTGTCTTCTTGTTTGCATGCGTGTGTTTATTTCTATTATTTTTAACAGTTATGTTAACTTGTTTTCAGTTATACCGGGCCGCTTCCTGATCTCTTATTGACAACAGATTGAGAAACGGCTGTAGCAAGAGCGTAGCTTGCAGGCAAAAGCTGATTTTTTTTTTTTCTTTTTTGTCTGCTTCCCAGTGTTCCAGGGGACCATTCCATACCTCCTTTCTGTATTCACTTGCTGCTCTCTCTGTATAAACTTCACTAGATAATGATCTGCTGAAACCAAAGGGAATGTTTTCAAAATTAGCTGTTCTCCAGCAGAGAGTGCGTGATGGGAAGCGTTAAGTGTTCTGTTACAATGCATGTAAATCCTTTTACTGGTTGAACACAGGAGCTCATACCAATGAGTTCCCACTATTATCCACCATTCCTGGCCAGGGCTCTTGAGGCTGTTCTGGAATAGGCTCTTTGGTAAGTAGAATGAGAAATGGGCTGAGGAATAGCTTCAGTATATATTGCTCTGTAGGGTTAGTGTTAATGCCATGGTAAATGTTTCCTGAAACGGGTTAACAGCTGTTCCAAAGTCATTGTATTGTGTTCTCAGGCCAGAGCCTGAGGGTGTAGATTCATTCTGAGGAGCTGTCTTCTTGATACCAGACATGCGGAGATTATTAATTAAACAGTAATTATTCAAACTTGTTTGCATGGTTGGCTGATTTGTGTGATTTCACACATTTAGACAAGGTTGAGATGTAAAGAAGCTACGGAATATTTCAGGAGGAGCCGAATGTATGAGCTCCTGATAAAGGTGTTTCCTGTAGGTGAATTTTAGAAAGCAAAGTTAGAGAATAACTTAATGAAAACTGGAGAAGAATTACCAAGAAAAGAGCAACATGGCTGAGCTGTCAAATGTGGAGTCTTGTCAGATCTCTGGGGGGCTTCACTCTGTAGATGTCTTAGGGGGTAATGTGGGTTCAGATCAACTGTAATGAACCTGAGAGTCCTCAGCATCAGTTTGGCTGATTGTGCTGCAGGTTCTGGGGGTTACAGATGAAATACCGAGGGTTTCACGGTTCATCCTGTGTTTTCTCTTCTCCTGATACCTGCCTTTGCCACTGGGGTTTCAGTAGTTTACCAGACAGTGCTGAGCCCAAGTTCAGGGACCAGTTCATGCTGTGAAAGTCCTGCTATGTTGGTTGTCCAACAAAGAAAGATGGGAAGCAGAGGCAGTGAATCAATAGGCAGGAGAATGTTGTGTCAGTACACATTGGCCCTGCTCTTAGGAATGAAGTTGGGGTGTGTTTTGAGTAGCCTGTCATGGGGAGGCCAGCTTGGAGCAACTCCCTCTGCAGTGTGAGCCAGTGGCTGAGCATCACAGAGGGCTCTGGAATTCTGTGCGTGTGCCTTGAGGAGTAACAACATCTGCTGTGTCATGTAGCATTTCATTGCTGTGTCTTGAGCAGTTAAACCCATGAATTACGAGGGTGCACACCCAGAGAACCTCTGCTCTGGAGGTCCAGAATGCCTCGTGCTTTCCATAGTTCTTTTTGTTTGTATTTTTGACCCTTCTTCTCGATAGTGTGATTTATTGCACCTTGCTGCTCCATGAAAGGGCAGGCTGGCAAGGATTTTTTCTACACAAGAAAATCTACCTTGAATTTTCTTTCCTCCTTTCTCTTTCAGTTCAGCATCTCTCTGAAAAGTGGCTGTACAGGTGTTATCATTTATACAGCAGTATCCCATGTCAACATTGAATTAGCTTGCATTTTTTTACTGCAAATTTCTGGCAGATAGCTGGAAATTTTTAGGAGCTGCCACATAGGTGGGGTTAGCAGGTGATATATTAGTCTAATAAAGCAGAGGTGTTAAGACTTGCTTCTCTGAGTCACATTAGCAGGCATCTGAAGCCTGATGAGACATGTGGAATAAGGTCATTTGTCCTGGATTTGGTTTGGTTTCTTTAAGCCATTTTGTGGAGCAAAAAATGAAGAGTCTGATGCCATGTATCTGAGGAACTGAAGATTATCTTTTTCCCCATTTATCAGGGCCTGGAGCATATGAAGGAGCAGGTGGGAAATCCTTATCAGGAGGAGGTCGGAGTTTCAAGTTAAGGATATGAGTTCTTATCTTCCCTGAGTTTATCTCTTACACAGTTACCAACTTTTTGAACTATGTATCAAAGCTTAAGGAAATGGTTATTGCTTCCACAGTGTTACTGTCTGTCTGTGTTCTCAAAACTATAGATATATTTAGGAACTTCTACACAATGGCAAGGAAGGGATGATGAATCCTACCTGGCTTTTCTAGGCACCTTTTCATCAGTGAATTTGACTGAACTCAGGTGTGGGCTGAACAGGATCTAGGGTTATACTCACATCTTTCACACTGTTTCTTATGTGTGCAATGGGTGGGAAAAAAAGGATTGCTTTGAAAACTGATGTAAGCTTAGTTTACTGCCTCACAGTAGTGTCGTTATGAAGTCAATTTGAGATAATGGACTGTGGTCACTCACTTGATAAGAGATTACTCTGAATCATCGGCTTTGCCCCTTCTCTGATGTAGTTTGTCCTCTGGGGCCATGTTCTTAAGACCTATCTTTTTTTCACTTTGCATCTAGCTGAGGATCAGTTAGACTCTCTCTGTGCAAAGCTGCCCAGCTATGATTGAATTCACTGTCGAAAGTGTTTGTTTTCTAGCTGTGAGCAGTGGAATAGGTTTGTTTGAAGGGTTTGCCACAGCTGGCTGTGATTGAGGAATTGTTGGGTTGGTAGCCCTCATTAGGAACCCTTTTCCCCTGCTCTTGAACTTGAGCACATTGACATAGTAAATTATTGTAATTCACGCTCACTGTAGCATAGTGTCAGAGAGTTTAATAAAATTATGCCAAATAAGTATCTCCTTCCTTTGTAATGACGTGCAAAATTAATGGATTAAATTTCTGCAGTGCAGTAAAATGACAAATTTTTCTTTCCTTCCATGAGTTGTTCTAGGCAGGATCCAAAAGTGCTGAGCTAGGGTTTCGTTCATTTTGGCAGATCCTGCTGTGGTGGGAGCTGGACAGACAGGAAATGCAGGCCTCTTAGCTGATTCACAGAACAAATTTGGCCTGTGATTCTTTGCTTAGTAGAGATGTCTTTCTGACTCGATATAATTGGTGGTGCTCCTGGGTGTTGTGAGGAGGGAGGCACCAATGTCTTGAACGTGTGTGAAGCAGCATAACCTCCCAGGGGAGTGGCCTGGCTGGTGCTCTGGTTGTGTTGCACCACTCTGGAAGCACCAAGCAAGGGAACAGAATATTTTAAGGCTACTTCTTTTACTTTATTTTATCAGGTCTACTGTTTTATTCCCTTTTTGTCTTCTAGATTTGGCAAAGCCTCCAGTAAATGAACCAAGGGAACCGGAACAGTTTCTTATGCAGACGCCCCAGGGAAATCCACTGCTGCTTTCCCACACCCTACAAGAGCTATTGAGCAAGGATAGTGTGCAGGTGGAGCTTATACCTGAGAAGAAGGGCCTTTTTCTGAAACATGTGGAATATGAGGTTTCCAGCAAGGTAATGTGAACAAACACTGGGCTCGGTGAGAGTGTATCCTCTTGACAACGTCTGTGCAGTTGCTGTTGGCAAAGTCTTGACTGATTTGATAGGTGTGTTGGGTGATGCTTTTTGTAGGTTCTTCTCTTGATATAAGAGAGGATTGAAGATGATTTGCCTTTTCCTATTTGTAGAGCAGCCAGTGAAATATGTCTCCAGTAGCTCCTGTGTGTTTTTTTTCAAGGGGGAAACATGTTCTCTTCCAAGCTGACGGTGTGTGATTGACACCTCCCAGGCCACCAAAATACCAGTTACTGAGTAGTGCTTGACTGTTCTGGTCATTGTTGTACATATTCAGTGACACATTTGGGTCACTTGTCTGCAGTGACCTTTGGGGCTTTGGGTTTTTTAGGGTGACGTCCCTAAGTTTGGCAAAGACTTGTGAGGGGAAAGGGCAGACGTGGTGAATGCTCTTCTGGGCTTTCTAGGAATATGTGTTTATCTTCGCCTGTGATTCCAGGGCGCAGGACTCAGTGACTCTGGTGGTCCTGCAAGGTTTTGAATTTAGGAACCCACGACTGATTCCTTTTAGTCGCTGTCATGTCTCCTGTGTAGAATTCTCCAGCTGTAGAATGATGCTGCCTCAAAAAGAAGTGTAGCTTGGCCTTGAGCTTCATCTGAGATCTACAGCACAAATCAACATCAGATTTCAGAGCAGACTGAAGGGAGGCCCTTGGGGCTCTCTCTGTTGGGCTCCAGTCATGTGCCTCATTGCTTTATTTTGGCATAGGGCCACTGTAAGGGGTGGATGACGTGCAGTGCAAATGTAGTGAGGATGAGTAGAGGCCTGTGTAGTCTTTCCTATTAGTGGTTGAATCTGTGGGGGGGGGTTGTGGATTATTTATTTATTGTTTTTAGAGGATTTCTGCCTCCTGAATGTCTTGTTCTAGCTGCTACCTAACTCCTTTGGGAATGAGAAAACAGTTTCTTTGGCCTCTTCTACGTATTGATCCAAGAAATGCAGAGTGAAGGCCTGAGGTTCTAAAGGAACTTTCAGTCTTTGTTTATAGCTCTAACATCAGTGTGAGGTCTCTCCTCTTGTGAGGTTCACTTAAAATCAGGCATTTGGGTTAAGCAGTAACTTAACATGATCTAAGACTGTTCTGCCACCTCTGGATTTGAAACTGATTTAGAGAAAAATCCGAAGAGCTGCAGCTCAGGGACTTGCAGTACTTCAAGAAAAGAGCTCTCTAGAGCACTTCAAAAGTGTTGGCACTCCCTCCAAATGTTCTGTCTAATTTGGAAGACCAGAGAGTTTGAGGGGGTATTGCTGTGGAACCACGGCAGATTTAGGAATATTTGTAATTTTTTGGGAAACACCTTCCTCTCCATTTTGTAGTCACTTTCCTCTTGTGTGTGAATAAAACCAGATTTATGTTTTTAACTGAAAATCTTATTCTCAGAAGGACTGTATGTGTTGGGCTGACACCAGCTGGACACTAAGTGCCCACCAAAGCTGCTCTGTCGTTCTCCTCCTCCTCCTTCTGCACTGACCTGGGGTGTGCAGAGCTGTTGCTCTCACATATTCTCACTCCTGTCTCTGGGTGCGGTTTTCTTGTGCATTTTTATTTTTTCTTTTCTTAAATACATTATCCTGGAGGTGCTGCCACTGTCACTTATGGGCTTGGCCTCATCCAGCAGCAGTTCCCTCCTGGAGCTGTCCGGCATTGGATCTGTCAGACACGGGGGGGAGAGTTTCTGGCAGCTTCTTATAGAAGCCACCTTTGTAGTCCTCCTGCTACCAAAACCTTTCCTGCAAACCCAATACACTGCAGTTAGAAGAATTCCATACCTGTTGATAATCAAGAGATGGCTGCTTTTAATCTCCTCCCTCCTTCCCACCACAAGGCCTCTAAAGAGAAATAGGTCATTTCTGCAATCTCCGGTTATGATTTGTTTCTTTTCTTCCTTTTGCATTTAGGGCAGCTGATAGCAAAAAAAAAAAAAGTAAAAAGGAAATACTGCTGCTGTCTAACCTGTGAATTCACTTGTTTTCCCCCTTCCTTGATTGCAGAGGTTCAAATGCTCAGTCTACAGGCGATACAATGACTTTGTGGTGTTCCATGAGATGCTGCTCCAGAAGTTCCCGTATCGCATGGTGCCGGCACTTCCACCAAAGAGGATGCTGGGAGGTAAACCTGGGTCTTGCTTTTGGAGTGGAGGGGTCTTGGTGCAATCGTGGTCAAGGTGCTGCTGTTAAAAATGAGTGTTTAAAAGACTGAAAGGCTTTGCTTCTGCTCAGCTCACAAAACAAGTTTGACCTTTATAATACACAATTTGGAGGTGTGAATTATTCCCACCCTAGAAATTCCTATAAGTGAGACATCGATGTAAAATTTCAGTGGGGTTTCTTCCTGTGGAATGATTTTATTAATAAGATTTTAGGTGTAATTCTACACAAGAGCATGGCAGAACTGCACGTATTGGTTTTTAGACAAACATGCTATGATGATCATTGCTTAGTGGTGGACTTGGCAGTGTTAATTTAGCAGCTGGATTTAGTGATCTTAAAGTTCTTTTCCAATTTTAATGGTTCTATGATTCTATGATCTTTTTAGCATAACCAGAAGTTAAAACCTGAGGCTGGAGTCAGCGTCAGTTCATTCAAGTACACTTCAGCTGTTAGACTAGAAACCAGTATCCCAACACTGAAGAATATCAAAGCTCCTTCAGGAATGTTTTTCATTAATCTCAAATATTGACACTGATTTAAACATTTATTATTTCAAATGTTGCATAACTATGTAACATCTTGTTTAATACTTAATCTGTGAAAGAACAAACTTTTCACTGTCTCCTCTCCTGCCCATGGCACTAAAGCTCACTGTGCTTCAATAAATAATTGATTTGGGTTGAGGAGTCCATGTATTGCTACAATAATTGGTAAACAGTGAGAAGAGCAGGGTGTACAGTGAACTGGAACATAGCAAAATCCTAGCACTGAAAAGCTTCAGTGGCCTTATGTTCCTGTGATGGAATGTGAATTGTGAAGACCTTTCTTTTGGGGTTGTGAAACCCATCTGTTGAATTGAACCTGATTCAGTGTTCTCAGCCAGAGTTTCCAGAATTTCCACTTCATGCAACACCTGTGAGCAAAGCGACCTTCCCTGATTAATCTTAGTGGAGAGAGGATGTTTGAAAGAAGCCAACAATATATATATAATTTGTCAGTCAGCTGCTATTTCCTTGTGTTACCACTGTGTTGATACTTCTGTGCATTCACCACCTGATGGAATACTTATTCAGGTGGTCAGTCTGAAAGATTGTTTTGGGGAGCTGGCAGACTGTAGGTAACCGCTCTCTGTTTTTGTTGCAGTGCTCAAGCGAGGGCTCCAAGTACAAGGAAGTTACTGGACTGAGTGCTTTTCTCTTTCTGAGTAGCTGTAATGTGAGGTGCATTGACTGAAATTTCGTGTTTCTTCCTGTAGCTGATCGAGAATTCATAGAATCGAGGAGGAGAGCGCTGAAGCGCTTTATAAACCTGGTGGCTCGACACCCCCCTTTCTCAGAAGATGTGCTCTTGAAACTCTTCCTGTCGTTCAGTGGCTCAGTGAGTGTTTGTTAGCAATAGTCCTGAGTTTGCATGTCTGCCTGTAACTGCTTCACTGGGCACAGGGTTCAGAATTGCTTCTGACCTACATGTTTTTGCTCCCTGTGACGAGGAGAACGTTCTCTCAGTAGGTGTTTCTACAGCTGGAAAGTGAAAGGTAATTTCACTCAGTGCCAGGAGGGTAGTATTTTGAAAATTATAACTGTTCTTAGGGGAATACAGATTATGCTTTTCCTTAAATTAAACCTAGCCTGGGTAAAGCTGTACGTGTCTTACTGTTGAGATGTATCTGAGACCTTTGTTACTTAGTTCTTTCATGCTGATTTGATTCTGTATTTTCTCCAGGATGTACAGAATAAGCTAAGGGAGTTGGTCCAGGGAGTGGGAGATGAGTTTATGACCTGCAAATTAGCCACTCAGGCCAAGGTATGTATAGGAGTTTTTTGCAACATATTATTCTGGTTTGAATGGCTCTGTTTTCCTGGTGGATCTGTTGTGGCATTCGTGGAGTGATGGACACCTTAGGTAGGAGAGAGTTGTTTCCAGAGTTTGAAGAACTTGTAACTTTATCGAAAAGAGCAAATAAACATTTGACTCTTAAGGTCCTGATATTTGTAGCTAAATGCTGGTTCATGAATATGATAAAGATTAAACAATGAATCCTGCTCAGAACGTGTTTCTTTTAATTACTTGTACTTGCATAACAAACACACGCACAAATTGCACAATTTAAAAGCTAATATCTAGATGGATGTCTTTCCCATGTGTTCATGCCCTCATTCTGTCTGTCTTCTCCCTGTGGGAGAGCAATTTGGACTGTTAGAGAGAAGTTAGTTTTAAGTTCTCCATATATCTGTTTATCCCAGAGATTGGTGCTATGACAGGTTTATACTACTGTGTTTATTGAGCAATTTTAAAGCAAGTTGTTGTTCAGGTTCCTGCAGTGCTTGCAGAAGGTTTTGCAACTGGAGCTTAATTCAGGTTTTTACCAGTGATACACTGGTCAAAAAGAGCTGAACTTTCAGTTCATTCTTGACTTTACCGGGCTGGGTGTTACCAGTAGGATTAGATTAAAAGCTGTGAGTTTGAAACCTCACAACCCCTGTTTTAACTGCACAGTAGAATTGCAGATATTGTGAACTCTGTCTACACTGGGTGTTTGAACCTCTTTCTGCCTCTGAAAATTAGGGCTATTTGTGTGACATCTGACTTGGACAACTAAATTGGAAAGGTGATCTCTTCAGCGTGGTTACAGCGTGGTGTGAGGGAGTGAGCACAAGAGGGAAGCCTCTTTCTCTCTCTCTGCAGACAGTGGTGTGCCTCTGATTTACCCACCAGTAACCTCTCTCTACTCCTTCAGGACTTCCTCCCATCTGACATACAGGCCCAGTTTGCTGCCAGCAGGGAGCTCATCAGGAATATTTATAACAGCTTTTATAAGCTTCGGGACCGTGCGGAGAGAATCGCGTCTCGAGCCATTGATAACGCCTCCGACCTCCTCATATTTGGGAAGGAGCTCAGGTAGGTTGGGAGGAACAGGCTTTGCTGATGTGAACATTTCTGCTGCTGTTTCAGAACTCAAAACTCTTGTAAGGCCTCCAGTCTGGTAAAAATAGGTATTTCAGAGCATGCTGTAGGTCATAATCAATTTTTCCTACTATAAAAAAAGGAAATGCACACTTTCCGTTAAGGCTGCATTGCCTAGAACACGAGGAAAGAAAATACAAATACATTGACATTCAGGTACTGGTTTTATTGTCTCTCTCCCCAGTAATGATACAGTTAACTCTGCTTTTGTGTTGGGGCAGTAGTAGCTCAGCACTGTGAGCTGTTTAGACAGATTTGAAATTCTGAACTGCTCTCTGCAAGTAAGTTTTATCTGCTCAGTGGAATTTGTCTCCTAGATGTGACCATTACTTATCTCCTTCCAGTGCTTTGGGCTCAGACACTACCCCACTTCCTTCCTGGGCTGCTTTGAATAACAGCACGTGGGGGACTCTGAAACAAGCCTTGAAGGGTCTGTCTGTTGAATTTGCACTTCTGGCAGATAAGGCTGTGCAGCAGGTGAGTTCTTGACTTTTTCTTTTTTTGTTTTGTAACATGAAGGAGGTATACCGTGCTTCCGATAAACTTCATCTTGAATCACGAGCTCTGTGGACATAAGCTCTTCAAGAGTTAAGAGGGAGATGGTGATTCAAATTTCTGTCCTCAACCACCAGCCTGCTTGTTCAAGCTTGAATGAAATACCTGGACTCTGTCTAAATGGGGAAAAAAAATATAATAGGCAAGGGAAAAAAGGGAAAAACTGCTTTCTTTCTTAATTTTAAAGGGTTATTGCACACGTTAAGTTGTACTACTTCAGCGAGCTGTCCGAAAGTCCTGCGTTCTGTTTTATTAATCTGCTACAGAGAATCCAGAATAAGTTATTTCTGAATCAAGTTTTGACATTCGTATACTTAAACGTTGCATGAGAGTCATTCAGACAGAAGCATCGTATTCCTGTGTAAGTGTGCAGTGTGGTAATGACTGTCAGAATAACGTGAGAACGTAACAGTTTGGGAAGGAAAAGTAATAATTTTGTCTTCGGTGCTCTTCATCTCATTGTGGTTAAAAGACTGAGCAAGCTTTTGTAGATCAGTCAGACCAGGTCTTTTTCTCCAGAGTTTACGCTCCAGAGAGCTCTATTGATACAGGAAGAAAAGGGAGTATTTTGTAAAATAAAAAAAATAGTAGTGAAGTTTGGCTTGGTGTCTCACTTCTGCCTTCTGATGCATGAACTATTATGGGGAACATGCAGGTATTCAGAGCTTTAATGGATTAGTTATCTTGTAAGAAGGGAAGATGAAAGATTGGAGGAATCTGCAAGAGCAAGAAATTCCAGGCAGAGCGCGCTGAAAGGACTGACACGCAGGGCTGTGAAACCAACTCCTCTTGTTATAGTGATCAGTCAGTTGGAAAAGCTGTTCCTGCCTCAGTCAGGTCTTTGTTCTGCACACTGAAGACTAAACACACTCCAGTGCCATCTGAAAGCTTTTTGATGCAGTTGTGTAAGCACCAATGTGCCCTGGAGAATGCAGCGAGAGCCTGCGTGGTGTGAAGAGGTGAAGGACTGGGATGTTGGTTCTTGCCAGGCTTACGTAAAATGTACTTTTTCCTTGTTTTCTAGGGTAAACAGGAAGAGAATGATGTGGTGGAGAAGCTGAACCTTTTCCTGGATTTACTCCAGTCCTATAAAGTGAGCTCTGCTGTTCTTCTGCCAACGAGAAAGTTGTTTAGAGCAAGCTTGTGCTTTTTAGAGGGTGTAACGCCAACTGGATGGAAAACTGTCTGGGAGGCCAGTTCAGAGGCAAACTGGGCATCTGGCAGAGGGAGGGGAGCGGCTGTTGGCCCTAACCAGCTCTGCAGCCTTACTGATCAGCTCGTCTTGTGATGACAACTTGCCAAAGAGCAAACCCTGCAAGGAATTTCAAAATACAAATGCTTGAACTGTATGGATCAGCTAACTTTTTATTTTCAGATTTGGCTGGTTTTGAGTCAGAGCAGCAAACTAGATCACTACTGGTTTGGAGATACGAGCTGAGTTACAAATTAAAGAATTTTTGTTAATACTAATCTATGACCAAAGGTACTTTTTATAGAAGCACCTACTGAAACTGTATGAGGCAGCATCTCCTGACATTCCCAGGCCTGCACTGAAATACAAGGACACTGGCAAGCTCTTACCACAGTTAATTGCCAGCACTCAATTTTGAGAAGGTCAGAAAAGATAAGAGGCCGGATAAGAGCTGAAGTGTTGGCAGAAGTGATGCTCCAGGTTGCCTCTTAAGCTCACTGGTCTGGGTTCAAGCAGGTTTTTTTATTTCCTTGAATTCTAAGCTACTGGCAGTTTTTGACCCTCTTGAAAACAAAGGAACAAAAATCCGCAGCATGGAAGTTACACGAAGCACGACCACGTGTTTGTGTTCCTGATGTACTTGGCTGTGTGTTTGCTGACTCTTGGCTTCCACTATGTACCTGTTCTTTTCTTTTCCCATAAGGACCTGTGCGAAAGGCATGAGAAGGGGGTGTTGCACAAGCACCAGAGGGCATTGCACAAGTACAGTATGATGAAGAAGCAGATGATGAGTGCCACTGTGCAGAACAAAGAACCAGAATCGGTGGAGCAACTGGAGTCTCGGATTGTGGAGGTAGGGCAGGCTCCTGGGAGAGCAAGGGGTGCTACTGGGCTCTGTGGTGGTGCTGCTCTGTCATATTGGCAGAAAGCCATTGGGCTGAAAGGGGAGCCTGTACTTTGGGAGATCTGAGCTACCTGCTGTGTCACATGGAAAAGGCGTTTGCTTTCCTCCACGCTTAACTACTGGCCCTTGGGCAGCACGTCATTTGCAGGAGCTGTGGAAACCAGCAGTCGGCAGGATGGAAAGTGCAGTTGCTGTTGTATCAAATGGGTCCAGGAACTGCCTTTTTGGGTTTTTGATATGTGTTTGAATTGCTGGTGTGGTGAGGAATGCTGTTTTCTCCTGCTGTAAGTGAACCTCCTTGGCACCCCCCTCCGGGTGATGCATTTCACAGAGCTCCTCTTGTTTCAGCAAGAAAACGCGATCCTGACCATGGAGCTGCGGAATTACTTCTCCCTGTACTGCCTCCATCAGGAGACACAGCTCATCCACATCTATCTGCCTCTCACCTCTCACATTCTGGGGGCCTTTGTCAACTCCCAGATCCAGGGTCACAAAGAGGTGAGTTCTTCTGGACTCTATCCTTTTCCCCAAAATATGAATGAGAATTTGAATGTATTTGTTTTCACCCGTTGGCCTTTGTCCTCTAATCATCTATCCAGCTGGGCTCTTTCATAACAGAAGAAGTCATCTAAGGTTTTTCCAGTTTGGAGTGAGGATCAAGGCTGGCCTCTAATTCCTCTAAAAGACTCTATCTTCTTGCAGCGAGTTGCTGGTTTTTCCTTCTTTTCTTCTCTCATCAACTATCCTATGGGCAGTTGAAGAAGACTATTCTGTAATGAATGATGTGTGATTGCTAAATGAATCTGCTTTTTTGTGGTGCTACACAGAAATTGTATGACAAGGAACAACCTCCTTGGTTTTGCTCTAAGAGCTCCTTTTTGTTAACCCCTAAATATGGCCTTTAATATTTCCCATATACAGACTTTCTTGCATTTGTTGAATTACAAAAGTCTCTCCTCTTTCAGCCCCTTCCTTCCCTTCAGTGAAGGAATTTGACCAAGGTATGCGAAATCTCCATTCCATGCATGCTCAGGAAAATGTTCATGGTCCTGCACGTAGCACCAGTCTGGAAGGGACAATCTGGGTCCACTGAACTTCCCGAAAACACTTCAGCAAATTTGTGTTGTGCTTTTGAGTACCTGAAACTGCTGCTAAAATTCAGTGTGGTGAGATTATTACCTACCGTGTTGCCATGTCTGTTTTCTCTCCTTTTCCACTCACAGATGAGCAAAGTTTGGAATGAATTGAAGCCGAAGTTGAGCTGCCTTTTCGTGGGATCTAGCAATATGCCAACTCCACCACTGTCACCTCCAGAGGGAAATTTCTTCTCCAGTTAATGCTCTGAGCATGGAGCAAGAAGGGCAATCAACGAAGGGGTGGGACCTCTACCTCCAGATGTTAAAATGAATCCTCCAAACATCTATTTTATTTTTTTTTTAATACTGCTGCTTTGAGCTGCTCTCTGATTTAGACAGACTGGATGTGGGGCAGAACATATGGATATAAAGACAATCTCTGAATTTTGCAGTGCTCTGGGGCAGAGCTGACGTTCCTTGTCCTGCAGACACTCTCCATAGGGTCGGGATGTGGCCTGTGCTGTTGCTGATGCCTCTGCATCTTGTACTAACAGTCCTCCAGTCATGTTTATCTGCAGCTGTGCTGACACATCTCTGCACTGAAGTCTCTGAAGTGCTGAGATGAACGGGATAACTGAAGCACTTGCTTGTAGTGGAGATAAATTGCCTTTCACGCCTTGGAGGGCCTGTGTTAGGGACATGTGTGCACAAGGAAAGCTGAAAGCCACCCCCCACCCCCTTGTAGGTGTCTGCATTTGATTTCTTACTGCTAGACCTTAGCACAAAATGAATGAAGTGGTTGGATTTTGTAACCCAGCTGGGCAGGGGTCAATGCTGCTGTGTAACTGGGGTTTTCCCAAGAGGCTGGATGGACTGTATTGTCAGTGTGTTTCCCTTCATGGTTGCAGGGCAGCCTGGGGACTTGCTCATATTTTTCAGTTTGGGGCCAAAGACAGCTGGGTTCAGAAACTCAGAGGAGTTTGCCTGGCATAAATGAGAAAATAATTGAATAAAACACTCCTTAATTGTAAACCAGTCCTACTACATGAGCGGAACAGCTACAAGGTTGCTGTTTTCTTCTGGAGGTTCTGACATCCCTCTGCTGAGCAGCTGTTCAGGTCTGTTGGAGAGCTGCTGACCCAAAGGCTGGTGCTTTCTTTGGTCTAATATCAGAAGTATCCTGTTATACCAGCAGGCTGGGACACAATGCTGATAAAGTTCATTTGCAAAAAAAATCAGTATTTATCAGGATGTTACTGTCATTCTTTTTCCTGACTGTGGGTAACACTGGAGTGTTTTTGTGAAGGACAGGAGACAAGTGACAGTTCTCATCTCTAAAAACAGCTCAGCCCTTGGTAATGGGGTTTTCAGAATGATTTGTGATTGTGATAAAGGGACTAATCATTCTCCACTTTGTACCTCCAGTGACTTTTCCTCGGGAGCCAAAGGGGGAGGAGAACCTTGGGGGAAATGGTGCACATCCTCCACAGAAACTGATAATCCAAGGAACTGCAAGTGTTTGCAGCAAAACTGTTCAGGGCTCTCCTGAACCTGACTTCTCTGAGGCCAAAATAGCTTCTAAAGGGGAATTTGAGATTTGGCTTCTTAGCATTTTCTCTGAGTGGGTAAAAAGGAAGCATATTAACAAGGATGAGTGCTCACTGTCAAACTGGAACCATTACAGTATTTTTCTACTGGGGAACTTCCCCATTAGCAGGAAATATATTTAAATCCTCCAATCACAAAAGCTGCTTTTTTTTTTTTTTTTTAATTTAGAAAACTCAGTACAGCATGAAGCTCTTCCTAATCCAAGTGGAAATTCTGGATTAGTTTCTTCAGCTAAGAGCAAGATAAGTTACTTGCCCAGTTTCACAAGACTGGAATAACCATTCCTCACATCATCAAAATGGGGTAAAATAGAGTGATGTGGGTGAATTCCTTGGGTGCTAAGCCTTAAGCAGTGTGTAGCCAACCTTGCTGGGAATGCATTAAGAGCTTTTTCCAACAATTCAAATGTTAACTCGCTTTCCCCCTGTGTATGGGCCTTGTGCAGTGAGACACATGAACTGCAAATGGCTGTGACAGATTTGATTCTCTCCTGAAGATTTCCAAACCAATGCAGAGGAGATTCTGCTCACAAGGCAGAGTAAACTGTCAGGGGAGGGAAATGTTTCTACAGTCCAGTAACAAAGAAGATTATTATCTCAGGAATGGCACAGAAGGTTTCTCCGCTTGACCTTGTCTTGATTAGGAAGATGGTTTGTGGTTCAAGTGCAGAAAGCAGGTTACCAGATTTTTACATGCTCTTTACCCCTGGCATCTTTAGAAGGTGTTGGCTGTTTGTGGCTGGCATAGTCTTAGCATCCATCCTCCCTTGTTTATCCTTGTGGTGAGCAGTCAATTTGAGAAAATGCTGTATGTTTTGGGGCAAGATCTGATACCTCTGGTGGATCTTCTAGGTAATTTGTTTGACTGGGCAGTGTTCCATAGGAGGACTGGCAAAGCACTAGCCTGAATGGAACTTTGCACTTCTCACTTCTAGAAAGAATTTATAATTTTGGACTTTATTTACAATCAAAAAACAAACATCAAAATTACATTTGGGCTCTAG
This sequence comes from Oxyruncus cristatus, assembly GCA_013399855.1. Lineage (NCBI taxonomy): Eukaryota > Metazoa > Chordata > Aves > Passeriformes > Cotingidae > Oxyruncus > Oxyruncus cristatus. The sequence goes on along the minus strand of VXAY01001192.1, from coordinate 816,407 downwards.
ACTATCTCCTCTTTCCTGTTCTCCTTGAAAACAAGAATTCTACAGTCCAAATGCAGAGATTGTAATAATGATAAACTCAGACCACAGGACCTATAAAGGAACTGGAATTACATTGAGAAAATACCCATTCCTCCATTGTCAGCCCTTGTCTCTTTGAGGAGAGCAGTTTTAGGGATGGGTTTTTCTTGTTTTGGTTTTACTCTCTTCACCTGGTATTTGAGAACAGAGGCCTTGTATTCTCAAAGCTGATCCAGCTGTTGGCACTTTCAGAGTTTATTTCATACTGGACTGTCAAGCTTCTGTCTCATTCCTAAACACATGCAGACACTATTTCATACAACCCTTAGTTTCCAAACCTTTCCTTTGGGAGACTGGTCAGTGTGCAAATAGCACTGTTATGTTTACCTCAGTATGTGAGGGATTTCCTTACTGTCTTTGTTTGTTCAGTTTATGGATCTGTCAGACTTGGAGGGCAGCATCAAGCACAGCTTCCTTCCCCTGGAGGGATGCAGCAGGGAATCCAGGGGATCCATCAGGCTGACTTCAGCTGCCTGTCTGCCCTGGTCAGGGTGGGGGAAACAGCTCTGGTGACCTCCGTGCTGTTGCCTTCTGCAGTAAACACTAAGCAAACCAGACCGAGGAGCATGTGCTGCTGATCCAGGAGCTGATGCTCCTGTGAATGCCTTTGTGAATGGAAGCCTTTCTCTGTGTGCATGAGGTCAGGGGACTTTCATGTGTTCAAAACAGTGAGGGTAAAAAAGGCCTCCAGTTTTTCTGTCAGGTCTGTCTGTCAGGTGTGTCGTGTAGGTACCAGGGTGGTCAAAGCCTGAGACCCTGAAAGCTGCCTGAAAATTGTTCTGTCAAAAGGGCTATATGTTTTTGTCACTCCTGAGGACGTCTCCACTTCCAGCTGTGAAGTGGCTTTTTGTCCAGTATCACGTGTTGAAAGACTCCAAACTGTATTTACAATACAACTTTAATCTTTGATCCTTCTTTCTCTCTCTTTCCATCCTCCTTGCAAGTTGCTCCTCCTAAGCTGTAATGTGCTCAGTGGTGCCTTGCTGCATTCCAGTGCTTTTACTCTCCTATGATCGTGCAAGGGTGTAATTCCTGGAACTTGGAACAGGCTAATTTACACCCTTCAGTTTGTGCTGTTTCTGAAAAGACAAAACTCACCAGCTGGGGACAGAACTTAAACCATGTCAGTCTCACAACAGCAGCAGGAGCAGTAACATGCCAGCTCTTTGACATGACCTGGAAGTCAGGGCTGGGGAAAGCATCATCCTGAAAGGACTGACCTCACTGCAGAGAGGGGATGGCAAAGAGAAGTGCAAGCCCGAGCTGTGCCTGTTCTGTTCCTTCCTAAATCCTGGAGGAGCAGACAGTAATTCTGTGTGGTTCTGTGATGTGCTCTCTCTCACCCAGCAGTTTGCTGTTCCCACCAGGAAATAAATCCAGATATAACAGGTATTGGCTGCCAGTCACTCCCTTTCCTACCATGCAGTAAGGTCCTACACCCTGTTAAATCTGCCTGTCCTCCTGGGCTTATTCTCTCTCCTGCTTGCCTGGAGCCATTCTCTCTGTTAGAGCAGCCAGAAACCCTCTCTGCCAGGTCAGAAGCAGAGGTGGGTATCAAAACCTCTGTAAATAACTCAGTGTGCTGAACAAAAGAAAAGTAAGGTTTTAAGGTGTTAATTCCTCCTCTAAGTCTGAGCTGTGGCTTACTGAGCAGATGAAGAAGGGCATTTTTGAGTGGTATAAATTATTCAAAACTGCTGGAGGGAGACAAGAAGCAAATTTTGTTCAGAGGGTGTGAATTTTGCCTGCCTGGAATATCCTGTATCTTTGCTTTGCTCAAATAGCCTTATGTATGAAGCACTTTATCCCAATGCAGGAATTAAAGAACTATTACTACAGCTGGTAGACTGGAAATGTTTACAGATCCTACTTTACATTCCAAGATTCTATCTGTAAGTGTTACATGTTTGTAAAGGTGTTAAAAAAAAAAAAAAGAGAAAACAAAAGTTGTGTAAGAAGCTACATATGTGATGTGTTATTTCTAGCACAGTTGGATTCAACTTTTGCTGGGTTGGGCTGACATCAGTGCTGAGCAGTCACCTGCTCCTGCCCTGTGGCAAAGTGTGCAGCCATGAGGGGGTGGCACTTTGCAGCAGGGACTTGCTGAAAGTTGGATTTGTTCAGCATATTTTCACCTGAAATGCTCACAGGAGTTCAGCTTCACAGCAGGAGCTGCAAGAGTGAGAGCTGGGCTTGAACAGGACTATACTTCTAACTTCTGGTTTAACTCTCTTTAAGCTGGAGAACCCTGAAGGAGTCTCTATCTGGACTTTTCAAAAGGCTTTCACAGCACTGTTACAACAGAACAACACAAGCTTTTACTAAAAAATATATTTTTAATATTTAAAAGAAAAAAAAAATTGCAGTCACGAGGGAAAAGCCTGAACCATTAGCAAGCTGTGAAGAAAAGGGGTTAACACTAAGCTTTTAATAGTTGTGATCACATAACCGCTAAAGCCTACCACAGCCAGGGACTTCACACCATGGAAAATCTTGGTGCTTTCACTTCTGCTTTAAGAAACCCCCTTGTTTTCCTTTCTTTCCAGGAAAATAAGTCTCTGGAGAGCTGAGCAAGGAAACCCTCATAAGTTGTACTCATGGTGTTGCAGCCCAATGTGGGCAGTAGCACTTGGGCTGAATGCTTCCCTTTTCTTAAACTTCCTCCACTTCTTTCAGGCTGTGCTCCAGGATGGTGTCTTGTCCCTGGAACTTAAAATAGCCACGAAACAACTTTCTCTGAAGCACCAGAGGAAACCAGTAGATATCATCAGGCCACATGCAATTGAATGGCACCTCGTCCAGCTGAAACCACTGGGGCCGCATTTCTGGTGGGAGAAAACAAAAGAACTTGGCATTGGACTTTCTTCCTAGACTTTTGCTGAATACCTGTCAACAAGCAGCTTCCCTCTACAGCCCAGCTGCCTCCCTTTTGGGGGGCGGAGGGGCATTTTGGCCTGAAAATTTGGTTCTCCATTTCATAAGAGCAGTGCTGTCTCAGAAGAGCACACACATCCTGCCCTCCCCTCCACCAGCTACCTACCCTCACTTTCTGTTGGCTCTCCGTGGAAGTGATCTGCCCGGAAAATGTGAACGTCCATGAGTTCAGAGTTGCCCACAAATTCAAATGTGATCTGACCCATCTTCTGCAAGGTGTCCACAGTCAGGCCGCTCTCCTCCAGGAGCTCCCTGAACAAGACACAGATTTCTTTACATGAAAATGGGAGGAATAAAAAAACTGCAGTCAATAGCTTGACTTGCACATTCAAAACCCTTCCAGTGAAGGTGAAAGCTGTACAACAGAGCAGGGTTCTGACTTGCACCAAACGATGTGTCTACTTACACCACACGGGAACCAGGTCAGATGGGATCATGTTTTAGTTCAGGCTCTGAGGCTGGTAGGAAAATAGTCTATGTTGGAAGGGGAGGATTCAGGAAAACAGATCATTTAGTGTAATTTACAGTCCTTGCTACACGCTGATCTTTGCTGAGATCAGTGAGAAGTGGGCGTGTGAAGTCATGTGACTGTGGCTGGATGTGTCTTCAGAAGTCAGAGATACACTCCATTTAGGCAAAGGGCTTTGCCAACTTCAAGCTAAAGCTTTTAGAATTATGTGGAAACAGGTGATAAACACCAGAACATCTGTACTTGCTACAAATCAGCTGCTTCTGAGGCAAACTGAAGCTTATTTAAATTACACACTACATAAAATCACTTGCATACACAACGTTAAGAATTCCGTCTCCCATTCAAATGCAGTGTAAAAGAAACACAAAGCAATTGTGTAAACTTTCCCTTTCCGCTCCTTGGAAGCACATTGAGCATAAGGAGAGGCCAGAAGGCAGGACTTTTTTAAGAGCACTTGGAGAGACATGCCAGACAGCTCCTTGCCACGCTCCACCATGCACAGCTACTTGACGCACATCCAATCATTTCCTCTCTTTATGCTCCACGCTCAGGTTTGGGTTTTTTTTTTATTTTTTTATTTTACCTTCCTCCAACAGAAGCAGCGTAGTTCGAAGTTAGTCATGGTTTTTCTAATGTACAAAAATAAGGAATACTCTGAAACCATGTACCTTCAGTTAAAGTTAATAATTAATGTAGTTGCCTATTTGGCAGTAACAACAATTTTAAAATGTAATGGAAATCATTATAAGGCTCCAGTTTTCTTTGGCATTGATTTCACGGATCCCACCCTTCAAAATTATATTTCAACTTAATGTCTTGGCTAATTTTAGTTTATCTTCTGAGAAGCTATCTATGTCTAAAATAGAGGCAGTTTTCCAGCAATGAATCTAAAAGCCTCCTTTTACAGGCAGTGATAATTGAAGAACAAAGCACAACACTGCTATGGCTCTCCAGGCAATTTATCCATCAGCTGCTTGGCTCTGTCTGTAGCAAGTGGAAACATTACAGGTGGCAAATTAGAAATAACCAACTCTCCCAATGTGCCACTGAGGAGCTGTGGGTGCCCAGGTGCTCACAGGAATGTGCCATACCCAGCCAAGGACAGAAATCTTACTGGTACTGGGAACTTTAGTTCATGTTTCGCCTTAATGTTTAACTATCTGTGCTGTGAGGACTTCACACCTTACACCACTGCCAGCCCAACTGAGACAGAGCAACATGGAACCACAGCCTAAAACCTCAACTCTGAGTGCAAGGGAAGTTTGATTTGGACTGTGTGATGCTTCCTGGAGGAGAACTGTGCCCCGAGGCAGCAGTGCACCAGCCGTGTTCCTGCCAGACAAGTGGCCAGCTGGTCCTGGCTCTGGGGACAGCTTCCTGCACCGCTGACCTTGCTAGGAACTGGTTGTGTTGTTCTGGAGTAAACTGCAGGTGATGGGATGAGGACAGACCCAGGCAGCTGGTGCTGGCTGTGCTGCGAAACGTTTCATTCACATCTCTTGTGAATGAAAACCCCGCTGTCGGACTCTGGGCCAGCACTGGTAAACACACACTCAGGAAATCAAATCCCAAATCAAATAACTAGATTTACACCACAGTGTAAACCTGGCAAGTGAAGGCTGAGGTAAGTAACAAAACTGATCTCCTACCCTCCGCTCGGAGATGATAAATTACACGAAAAGCCGCGATCTCAGTGTCAGGTACGTTAATGCCCTGCACTGCTGGGGGAACATCTGCACAGAGACCCTTCTGTCCCCAGGATCGGCTCACCACAGAACCCAGGCGGTTGGGCTGGCACAGCTGAGGAGACTGCTCAGGGCAGAAGCTGCTGGGTAGCAGCTGAGCACACCAACACTGATCTTCCTGCAGGTGCAAGGGCAATTTTGGGTTTGTATCAGGAACTGAGGAGATGGCAAAGTGTGGCTTAGTAACAGCAATATTCATGTAAAGAACAAGATACCTGATTTTTAGAGTGTAGCAATTCAACTGTGATCTGCTGCTTCATTTCAGTGACCAGACAGAAGAAAGAACTTCAAGAAATCAGCACTAAAATTTTCAAAAATTATACTGTGTCCTTTTACTGATGAAATTCAATTCCCTAACTCAGCATTAGCGCTTTAAAATGTCACCATACAATAAACCAATACATTTCTACAGTGCCTTTCATAATGGACCTCTAAGAATTTCTGCTATTTTGTCACTTCATTTTCACTCAATACTCAAAATGCTACTGGGAGGTGGCATCTGTTCAACAGCTTCAAAATTTAAACAATAAGCAGTTTGGCTTAATTCTGTAATTCTGCTATATAGCCAAAATTAAACCCTGCACCTCTCTGAACAATGCAAGAACGTCTGTCCACCACACGTGGACTCACTCTCAGTTTAGAGTCCAGGGAGGACATTTGGGAAGTTCCAGTTGCTCACGGATTGAATGACAGTTAAAGATTTGCAGATGACAGACCATGGGGAGCAATCCTGTCTCTTTGTACATGGGGACGATCCCTCACCACCTGTGGAGCAGGTGCCTCTGTTTCAGAGATGGCTCACGGCTGCACTGGTGGGTAACACACCGGGGTGTTACTGACCAGCCGAGCCGTGGTGCCTCCACCTGCAGCCCACCGCTGATGGTCCAACACCTCCACCACCACCCTGTGCCCCCACAGCTGTCCCTGGGGCCGAGCCCTCACCTCCGGGCAGCCTCCTCGATGCTCTCCCCGGGCTGCACCTTCCCCCCGAAGCCGTTCCACAGCCCGGCGCCAAACCCACGCTTCTTCATGCCCAGGAGGACACGGGACGGCTGCACCACCAGGACGAGGGTGAAGAGTCTGGACGTGTACATGGCTCCTAGGAGAGGGATGAGGAGGGCACGCTGCACCAGGGGCTCCTGAAACCCCTCATCAGAGCGGGCCTGGGGGATGCAGAGAGTCCCTCACCCCAAAAAACACCCACCACCCTCCAGCGCCTCGTCCCTAAACCCTTGGTCCCCCAGTGCCTCTCCCAACACCTCTTTAACACTCCCACTGACCCTCGCTCTCCTGCTCCCCCAGCACCGCCTCCCCAAATCTTTGATCCCCCCTCCTCACATCCTTGTTCCCCTAAAACCCTCTCCCTGAATCTCTGAGCATCCCCAACACACCCTCCCTGAATCCCTGACCACCCTCAGCACCCCCTTCCCGAATGCCTGAGCCCCTCAGCGCCCCTCCCCAAACCTTTGATCTCCCCTCCCCAGATCCTTGTTCCCCAAAACCCCCTCTCTGAATCCCTGGCCCCCTCCCCAACACCCCCTCCCTAAATCTTTGATCCCTCCAGCACTCCATCCCCAAATCTTTGATCCTGCCTCCCCAAATCCTTGTTCCCTCAAATCCCACTCCCTGAATCTCTGAGCATCCCCAACACACCCTCCGTGAGTCCCTGACCACCTTCAGCACCCCTTCCAGAACGCCTGAGCCCCTCAGCGCCCCTCCCCAAT
>VXAY01001192.1:508070-809281 GCA_013399855.1 Oxyruncus cristatus | reverse complement strand
TGCTGTCGCCGGGGGCAGGTGCGTGGCGGGGCCGCTGAGGAGATCCCGGGACCCCCCCTGGGGGGTGGTGGTGGGGTGTCCTTAGTCCCGGCGCCTGGAGTTTCTCTCAGGAATGGGTTAATGGGCTCGCGGGTGTGTGGTTGCTGGAAATGCCGGGCGGGGGGTCCCCCCGGGCAGTGGCTGTGGGTTGCTGCGCCCGGAGCTTGCAGGAGCTCGGGTATCCCCCTGGTTCCTCTGAGGGGCTCTCGGAGGCAGCCCCGGACCGTGCTGGGGTCACTCTGCCGTGTCGTGTCCTTAAACAGCAGAGCTGTGCTGGAGCCGGGACTCTTTTCCCCCTTCCCTCGGGGTAACCCGTGAGGCCTCATCCGAAACATGGTCCTTCTGTTGTGGTTGGACCTGATAGCTAAAGGTGCCAAAAATCTCAAATTTGGAGGCTTCTTTTTAGAATTGTTAGTGTTGGAAGTGACCTCGAGTTCAATCATCCAGTCCGACCCCCATGCCAAGGCAGGTTCACCTGGATGCAGGAACACAACCAGGTGGGATTTAAATGTCTCTAGACAGGGAGACTCCACGACGTCCCTGGGCAACCTGTAGTCGAGGTTGGAGTTAATTACTATAGAGACTTTTGAAATACACAGTCGTCATGTATTAACCAGTTAACTTACCTTTCTTCCCGGGCACCTGTTGGCGTTCGGTGAGCAGATGTCTGCACACCACAGTCAGGTTTCTGAAGAAAACTGGAACTGAGCAGCTGTGGTTGGAGAGGCACTTGAAGGATCCCTTTGTCAAGGCATCGAAGCAGCAGCATTACCGTTGCAGAAGTGCCTTCAAATTACTGGAGATCGATGACAAGCTTCATATTCTTCGGCCGGGACTTTCCGTTCTCGACTGTGGAGCAGCACCTGGTGCTTGGAGCCAGGTCGCTGTGGAGAGGGTCAATGCCTTGGGTACTGGTACGTGTGTGTTTTTGGCAGGCAAGGATGGGGATGATAGTGAGCAATCTATGAAAAACTATGAAATCTAAGAAATACTATGATGGGAGTGGTGTGGGGAAGGAACGTGAGTGCTGGCTGTGTCAGTCACTGATACAAACATGAGGTGTGTGCCTAGTGAATCTTCATACGTTCTGAAGAAATTGTGTTTGTGAAATAAAAGCGTATCATGTGTTATTAGTGTTCTGATTAGCTGTTGTGGGGAAGATCAACTCATTCAGTTCTGAAATTGGTGTGGCCTACAGTAGTTACCTTGGCTTACCTGATTTTTTATTTCCATTCTAGAAAAATGGAAGTAACCACTGTGCCTGGTTTACGTGGTTTAAGCCATTAATACTTACAAGATAAGGTGTTATCATCTGTACCGTTGTCCAGGACTGTCAGCCTTCAAACAGCAGCAAGAAAAATCCCCCTTGCTTATCCAAAGTAGCCGAGTTTTCATGTCTGGAATGGATGAGCTTATAGCAAACCCTCCATCCAGATGCACCCAGCAAACTGCCAGGGGACAGGAAGGCAGTTTTGCTTCCTGAGCTCATGCAGGTGCAGGTTGTTTGCAGCCACTGTGAGTGTTTGTGTGTCCTTCATTCTTACAGATCCTGCTGTCCCCACTGGCTTCGTCCTTGGCGTCGACCTCCTGCGGATTTCTCCTCTGGAAGGAGCAGTTTTCCTGTCAAAGACTGACATTGCAGACCCCGGCGCGCTGAGGACAATCCAGAGCCTGCTTCCCGCGGGAAAGGCGGATGTTATCCTGAGCGACATGGCACCTAACGCGACGGGCATCAAGGAACTGGATCACCAGAAGGTGATCAATCTGTGCTTGGGCCTTCTGAACCTGTCCCAAAGCATTTTAAAGCCAAAGGGAACGATGCTCTGCAAGTTCTGGGATGGATCTGAGGCCCGTCTTCTGCAAAACAGACTGAAGGAGCAGTTCCAGGACGTGAGAACTATAAAGCCCCAGGCCAGCCGGAAGGAGTCTGCAGAATCTTATTACTTGGCAAGGCTGTACAAAGGGAAGTGAAAGTTGAGAACTGCAGGTTCGCAAACAGGTTATCAGACACTGATTGGAAATCTGAATTTGGTAGGTGTTCAAAGAAAAATCTCACCATGGAGGCCCTGGGAAAACCTGCCACGATTCTCACAAAGTCCGTCATGCTTTTCAAATAGTTGTGGAGGAAATGGTTTGGAATGGAGAGGAATAATCTGAAAGGAAACCTCTGGGGCTGGAGTAATGGAAATGAAAATAAAATGGTGATATTGTGAGTTTTTAATGCGTGCTTGGAAATCATTGCCCTGTTAATGTCATACATGAGACGGACCATAAAGGGGGTTGTTGGAGTGTGAGGCAACAGCGAGGGGAGTTTGAGCCAATTTAGTGCCTCTTAGAAGCTGTTGCATTTTATTAGCACATGTGAAAATAGGAAATGTTTCTGTGCACATCAGGATCTGCATCCTCACGTTGGGATCTGTAACCCAGGAGTGCGGGAGACACGGCTGGCTCGGGAATGTTCAGTCCAATGCCTCTGCTGCCCTTCCTGTGGACACAGGCTATATTTAGCAATTGCTACTTCATAGCACTCAGAAATCGTGGCAGTGGGGCCAGGTCATTGCTATGCAGATCATTTCAATCATGTTTCAGGTGTGGTGGTTCCCAGGTGAAATGACCAGATGTTCCCAAGATCCTGGACAGGGAGAATAACCAACTGAATTGCTTGAAATCTGTTTGCACAAATGAATTTACCCAATGCCTTATCTGAAGTGGCAACTCTTAGAGTAGATAGTGCTTTTATCAGGCTGACTGTGGCATGGGTTATACAAGGAGCTGGTAGCACTGGGTGTTTTTAAGGCTTCCAGATCGGAAACAGCTCATTTTGGACTACTTACAGGTTTATTGTTTTTAAGTGATTTGAAACCTTCCAATCTGGATTTCCTTACTGAAGGGGGTGTGTGGCAGTGTTAACCCAACAGCCTAAACTGGGGAGCACTGTGTTGAGTAGTAAAAGAAAAATGAAGTCAGTTGCTCCTTGAAAAACATTATGAGCTGGGATTTGCAGTGGGAATGGGAGCCAGCAGAGCATGTGCCTTCTCCTCTGCTTCTCCGGCTGCAGCTGCGGAGGGGCCGGGGGGCTCTGCCCGAGCAGGAGGGCGCAAGGAGATTTTTGCGGGGGAGTGGGGGATGAGTTGCCCAGAGGCCGAGCTGGGAGCTCCTCCGCGCCGAGGAATTACGGTAGGGCTGGGATGCGCGCCTATTCCCGTCGTTACGGCGGGCAGGGCCGGCGTTCTCGCGAGAGCGGGGCGTGGAGTTCCCGTGAGATCCCGTGGCCGGGGCGAGGAGGGAGATCCAAGCGGGGCGCGCGCCGGTGAGCGGGGAGGGACAGGGAGGGATGGGGATGGATCCCACCGCTCCCGCCCCTCTGGAGCCGCGCGGGCGAGCCCCCGAGCAGCCCCGTGCCCGCCGCTGCGGCGGGTTCGCTGCCGGGCGGGAGGGTCCCCGGGAGCCCCGAGGGTCCCTCGGCCGCGGGGGTTTCTGAACCGCGGGCGGGACCTGCGTGTCCGTATTTTCAGTAGGTTTAAGGACAGGCTTGCCTGCCTCAAACCCCCCGGGGGCAGGGCACTCTCCGTAATTCGTGTGTACGCTCTACCCAAGTGCGTGGTTTGAATAAGCGCTTTCTCCTGGGTTTTGGCTGCTCTGTTGCCCGGGTGCTGCTGTTACGCCTCCTCCTCGTGATGATATAAATCCAAGGAATAACTGAGAGTGCAGGAGCCTGCAGTTAGCCCCAGGACTGTGTCTCCGGCGCTACAAGCCGTGTGAATGTGGCTGCCTTTCATGATCCTGGGGCTTTATGGAGCCCGCAGTCACTAGAAGAACTCCCTTAAAATTCCCTGAAGTTTCCTGGGAAACCTTGCTGGCGTTTCGGAGCTCCAGGCTTGGTTTGTCTTCGGCCCTTCTGAATCTGAAGGATTTGCAGAAACTTTAACGTGAATGAGGAAATGCAGTTTTACTTATAGAAGGGATCTGTGAACTGGGGAGGACTTCTTTCTGGAAGTTAGTGCTTCCAGAGTGCTTTTGGGAAACCAGCAGCAAGTTGAGTGGAAGGAAGGGTTTGCTGCTAATGTGGCGTTAGTTCTCCTCCCCCATCAGCTTCAAACGTTTGGGGGAAGAGTAATGAGTTTTCTTTGTTAATGTTGCCTGCTTTAGATCTTCCTGTCCTACAGTGTTAACTTGTCTCCCAGAAAAGAAAATTCAATTTTTCGTGACAGCTCTTATTTGTACATTTATAGGCCAAGATTCAGGGGAGAATGTATTTAAGTAAAATCAAACCATTTTGGGTAGAAGGCTCAGGGGAGACCAGCCTGTCTTGCATCAGTTTCTCATTTCAGAGACCTGTGACTCTAGACCTGGGTTGGGTCGTGTTTCTGTGGGTTAGGGTGCACCTGCAGTGATTTGCAGGTTGATTTTTACCCTGTGAGTTGGAAGAGCTTGCGTGGAGTGTTTCCTCAGGGCAGTGGTGTGTCTCTCCTCAGCGGAGCAGCCAGGGTACAGCAGCGTGCTCTGTTTTGTGATGTCTATTTCTGTCTGTTTCCAGAGCCATGGAGGACTTGGAAAATAACACCACCGTCTTCTCCACCCTGAAATCCCTCAACCACTTTATATCTCAGCGTATGGAGGGGGTGTCTGGGCTGGTCACGCCAGCACCATCTCAAAGCTCCTTGCAGATCCAGTACCAGCAGAGGATGCAGGTGAGGTGTCCTCATCAGTGTGCTTGAGTGCTCCTTTTGATTCCAGGAACCCGGTCTGATTTCATTCAGATCTTACTGAAACTGATGTTCACACAAGCTCACTATTGGAAGCTTGCTTTTGGTCAACATTCTGAAATCTTTTCCAGAAAATATTTAATTTTTTTAAAATGTCAGACATACTTACTTCTGTTTTGTAAAAGTATGAGAAAGGTGCTTGGAAATTATTCCCTGCAAGTTATATCTGTGAACCAGCTCAGGAAATTAAATTGTAAGTTGTTTTCATATTGCTGAACAGAGGAGCATTAGATCTGTTAACATTTTTCTACGAAGACACTTTGTTACCTTTTTTTTTTAATCATAATTTTAAGGTTTTTTTGCCTGGACACATACAGAAGTGTGACTTTGTTATGCAAACAGTTTGTGCTTTCATATCCACTTATGTTTGCATCCACCTTACTTTTCTTTTAGCTGCTTCATGCTCATAAAGCATAAAATAAGTTGACATCTTGGATCCTAAGAATTGTTTATTAGGCTGGAATGAAGTTTCTCTGTTCTGTATCTTAATATAATTTCTATTTCAGTCTTTAGGTACAAAATAAGCTTGCTTTTTTTTAATGTAAATCTGCAGGCAATTTCTGTCTGTGTTACATCTCTGGTGACAATAATGGTTAGAGGAGGCTCTCTCTGGGTGGAGTCTCCATTACCTGTGTGTTGGATGTACATCACCAGGAGCTGAGGAATTCTGTTAGTACTGTCTGTGCTCCAAGGTAATTTGAGTGAAAAAACAAAGTGTAATGTTGCAGAGGTCATAGAAAAACATGTTATTTTGCTCAGCAGTTACATTTTATTGGGAGCATGATCTGCACTTTTTGGCCAGCTGCTTTGACTTTTATGGGGCTTGGGGAGTTCGTGATTAGACTTTTTTTAGATAGAGAAGTACATTTTGTCATAGTATCTCTAGAGATGGAAGGAAAAGTTCTGACTGAAGAACTTGAAATAAATTTCTTTGCAACTCACCTTGATTTGATGTGGGTTTCCGGGTGTGGCTCCCCAGCTGCAGCTGGTGTGAGAAGTACCACAGATTTGGTGGTAGTCTCCTGGTGCTTTGTAAAATGGCACATAAAAGTCAGCTGAAGCAGCCTGGGGTGGCAGGCACCACCCTGCCTTATTATTGCTGTCCTGTTAACGGGGTGCAATGTCCCTTTCCACTTTCCCATGAACTGGCCAGTTGGAAGAACAAGCTGGGCAGATCCACTCCAAGTCCCAGCTGCTGCAGGTGGAGCGGGAGAAGATGCAGATGGAGCTCAGCCACAAACGAGCTCGCATCGAGCTGGAGAAGGCAGCCAACACCAACGCCAGGAACTATGAGGTGAGTGTGGTGGCTTGGGATCACAGGCCTGAGTCAAAACACCTGTGGAGCGTCTACAGTGGTGTTTTGGTTTGGGTCAGGGATATCCTCTCCACTTCTCACGAGCTGTGCTTTGCAGTGGAATGTCTCAGAATGTGTGTAGTCAACTTTTCTTTGGAATGAAGCTAAACTGAGAGATCAAGCCTGGTGTTCTCCAGCTGCTAATAGACCCTGCCTTCAGAGCAAGGCTTCAGTGAAGCTGTAGTAGATGCTCCTGGAATGCATTTACTGTGTTTGCATTTACTGCAGAGCTGGTGGTGGTGGTGTGTGTGTCAAGTTCCCAGCACCAACTGTTTGGCTTTACAGATCTCCTTGCAGTGCATTGCACCAACTTGCTGATGTGCACAGGAGTGTGAACTTGAAGCCTTGTTAGGTTGACAGACTCATGATCTGATCACTGGGTTCTATTAGTTTAGTACTAAAGTTATCATGGGTAGCAGTAATAAAAGGGGTTTGCTATTTGTTTCCCCCAGAAGTATTTAATAATTTTTCTCCTAGCTGAATTTAAACTTCTGCTGGCGCAATTGCAAGCATTTAGTTTGTGTGACTGTAATTAATTGGAATAGCAGCAGTGCCAGCCATGCAGGGTCACACAAGGGAACCTGCATTGATAAAACAGTGAGCCTCACTCAGGGACTAATAGCTTTTATTGGTTTCTGCTTTTATGCCCTCATATGTTTGCTTAATAAGCAGTAGATCAGTGGGTCTTGTAGCATAATAAAAGTCTCATATGTGGCTGATTATAAACATGTTGTTGTATCTTACAAGGATGCTGGGTGACAGATTTAGTGTAGTTGTGAAATAGTGAGTCAGTGACTAAATTCCTTGTTCCTCTGAAGTCGGGTGATGTGAGATTAAGCCAGGAAGAGTTCAAACTGGAATGTAGCTGAGTCAGTCACAGAAACCCTTGAAATACTGGTACAAAAAAAGGGAGCAGCACTAATCCAGCACTCTGGTAATTACCCTGCTCAGATTCTGTGTTTTTCTGAGTCATGTGGATAAAGGTTTTAGGAATGTGACATTGCTTTGCATAATCCTTGTTTACTATGTAAATCCATGTCTCGATTTGCTTTGATTAGTAAAGCAATTTACTATGCATTTTTTCAATAAGAATTAATTTGTGATAGGAATAAACTGAAATGGTGTATGAAAGGTGGTCAGAGCACAGAAATATTTATTGTATTAGTTGATGAAAGTGTGCATTTAAACCCTGTTTCTTTTCTTTTAAATGGCCTCATACAGTTTCCAGAGGTTGCAGAGGGAAGTTTATTAACCCAGCTGTTGAGATCTGAGTTTCCGAAAGTCAGTTTGCTGTGCACGGGCCAGCTTTAACTTGGAGATCAAAATGTTTTCTGCTGGAGATCTGCTGGAGAGTGTGCAGTGGAGTCTGTGAAGCCACATTTGTATTCTAATAGTCATGACTTAGTGTAAGAGATTTGGAAGACTCTCTTAATTTTCCAGCGCCATTGTCCTGGGTAGCTCTTGACACTGAATTGCTGCTGGTAAGATTTTTGTCCTTGCCAGTGCAACAAAGGTTAGAGGTTAAAGCTGTGGTCAGAAGATGCCTTGGTGACCATGGTGATGAGGTATGAAGATAGGAGAAGGGAAAATAGCTTCAACTTTGTGCTACTTTCTTCTTATGTCTCTTTACATTGTATTTTTTTTTCTTGGTAAGCGAGAGGCCGACCGTAACCAGGAGCTGCTCACACGCATAAAGCAGTATCAGGAAAGGGAAACAGAAGCTGAAAATAAACTGAAAGAACAAATGGAGATGAACAAATCCTACAAGAAGAGCATGGAGACAATGAGTAAGAAGCTGCAAGAGAAGGAGAGCAAATTAGCTGAAGCCAATGAGGTAAGAACAGAGTAATTTTTAATCTGTTCATAGCTTCAGGTGACTTTGCAGTTCCTGTGAATTGAAAACGCCCTTTTTGATTAAAAAAAAAAAAAAGCCCAAACAAAATAATTGGAAACACTGCGTTCATCACCTGGAAATTAATAAACCCTAGTGGTGTGTGTCTTTGCTGCCAAAGTTTAGAACCAAACCAAGCCCAGACACAAGTGAACAGGTTGGAAAGAGAAGAGATTTCTTAGACAAGTTGATGTGGAGAAGGAGGAAAAAAAGTACAAGGCAACATACAGCACAAGGATTGAGAAGTCAGGTTACATGATCCGTGGACTTTTCTTTGGAGTTAATATATTTAGAAAAAAATCCTAAAAACCACTGGCCTCTACTTCTAAGGAAACTGTAATGCCTCTGGTATTTGGCTGAGGCAAACCCAGACATCTTAAATTTTGAAACCCAGACAAAATACATTTGGAATGGCTGTGGGGTAATTTTTTACTTTAATATATGTACTTAGGTTTTATCATCATCTAACTTTGAAGCTTGATATTTTTCATGCCAGTTTGGGGTCACTGATGTAACAGGTAGTGGAAATGACAATTTGGGTGACAGATGAAAGCTGCTAGATGCTTTTCTCTTACCTTTGTTTGAGGTAAATTTCCCGGTCTAAAGGTTTGCAAGCATGGGATTGTTTCTAGATTCAGTGTTTGTACTCTTTGGTTGGAAATGATTAATATCACCATCCATTATATCCAGCTTGGAGAGTCATAGCCTTGTGTGTTTCTCCTTTTTTTCTTCCATTAATTCAGACAATCACTGTATTAAAAGGAAAAATATCAGAGCTGCAATGGAATATAATGAACCAAGAGATGCAGATGACAAGCCAAGACTCTCAGAAGCAGGAGCTGATGGAACAGCTGGATGTTGAAAAAAAGTAAGCAGGGGATGAATGACTGTAGGGAGAAAAAGGCAGACAAAACTCGAGTCTTGTGCAGGTGTCATCATTCAGAAAACTTTCAACAGCACTTGATTTCCCCTCTTCCAAGGGGTTCTTTGATCTGGACGTGCAGGTTATAACTGTTGTTGAAACAAACTCTGAAGTGCAATTTAATTGTACCTTGAGGATAAGAACCACAAACTTGAGCTTTGTGATGTCTTGTGTTCCTAGTAGAGAGTTGACAGAAGGCACGTGGGTGGGAAAGGCTAATGTGAACTTTAGGGACTGAACAGAACAAAAATATCAAGACTTAAATCATAGTGGAGGGGTAGTTGAAAGCTACGAGTATGTTTTTCCTTGCTTACTAACTTGAACTCTTCAGTTTCAGGGATTTGAAGGTTTATTTACTCTGAGTGTATTTGTTGTTTTCAGAGTTAAGGTGGCTTGATTTTTCTCAACATGCATCATTGTTAAAATGAATGGTTGCTTTTGTTTCTAAGTTAGAGGGAGACAATATGAGTCAGAAACTGTATGAGACAAAATCTTCTGTATCTATAGCATTAACAGTTACCTTGTTAGTGGTGTTTGACTACGTTTGTCAGAGACTGCTGCATGCAGGTTGTTTCTGGTACAGGATTGCTGGGTGCTAAGTACCTTTTGTGTCTGCATTGAACAGGAAATGGCAAGAGGCAAGTCAGCAAATCCAGACCCTGCAAGCAAACCAATCCTTACTGGCAGAATATGAACAGAAGATCAAGGTAAGAAACTTTGTGACCTATGTAAAGCTTTAGTTTTTGATGTCCTTCAGTGGAAGAACAGAAGTAAAAGGTTAGTTTGTCATGTATTTGAGTTGGTGGCCAGCAAGAGCTGAGGTTGGGTGGACCAGGCTGTCCACAATTAGCTGTAGCGTGGCACTCTTTACCTTTGCTGTATCAATTGATTGAAAAAAACCCCTTTTCTCCATAGGAAGGTGATTTATATCCTTGTGCAGGGTTCTGGGGGGAATGCTCTTTTTGGTCTTGTGCCACAGCACAAATCTGCTTTGCGAGAGACTGCTTCTAGAGTGATCTTTTTGCAAATGGTGGTGGATGAGCCCAGCAGCTACAAGTACTTTTCTGCTTCCCGGAATATCCATCCTCTGGGAAGTTGGGTTTAGCTCCTTAAGAAAGTGCAATTACTTGTAAAGCTTTCAAAACCACAGTGACTGAAATGTGAGCATAGAGATGCTTTACGTCCTTCCAAAGGTTGTGGGATTGTATGTTTTTCACTTGTCTTCCTGGCAAAGGTAGTTGTGGAGAGTTAGTTTGGTTTGAGCCTGTGGTGAAGCCAGACCATTGTCAGCAACAGGAGACTTCCTCCACTGAAATGAAAGGGTGGAAACCAGGATATCACTCTGCAATACAGCTCTAAATAAATTTTTTTTTTAGTGGAAACAAGTAGCAACATAGTGCTAAAATGCACATTTGTGTTTTTTCTTGTTCTTAATTCTTTCAGGCTATTCAGTGCCCCTCTTTGCACTTCACTGATTGAGGGATAGAGGATAAGAAAATCACGGATTTGGTTTAGTAGATAGGAAAAGGTCTTTTTGATGATTAGCAGAGGGTGTGTTTGTTATGAGCTCAGGGTAAGCAGGTGTAACACATGGGCTGGTCTCTTCTCTACAAGTGGAACAAGAGTCATCCCTGCTTTGAGCAGTGAATTGGAACAGATGTTCCTGCTGAGTTCCCTTCCAACTTCATTCAAGTCCTTGATTTGCGCTTAAAATGCAGAAATAGTTCTTACAAGTTCCAACTTAATCACTGATGTCCTCTTGTCATCCCATGTTTTCTAGGATCTGGAGCAGAAGTTGTCCCAGCAGGAACATGATGCTCTAATTGTCAAGAACATGAAGGCAGAACTGGCTCGTTTCCCAAAAATGGAGCGGGAATTGCGCCAACTCAGGGAGGAAAACGCCTACTTCAGGTGAAAGAAAGGTTCAGTTGTTGAGGGTTATCTTGTGTTCTTCTGTACTTGCTACAGCTGCACCATATGCACTTTCAAATCCCTCTTTTGTGATTCCACATGGAAAGTTCAGAAGCAAGTTTAAATATTTCCTATAAATAATGCGTATGAACTGAGCAGTGTTGTGATGGTTACTCTTGGAGAGGATTTGACAAGATCTGAGGAATCTTCTTGAACGGAAGAGCCTCCCAGAATGTATGTTGTTTGTTCTAGGTGGTGATTTCTGTTTGTTAGAACAAAATTCAGTGTTTAAAGTGATGAACTCCATACAGGTTTGGGAAAGAATTCCCTGTAGAGAAAAGAGACAGCTGAACGTATCTTTAATAACTGGTTTTGCTTATCTATTGTTGCCACTATTTTAAAGGCCTGTTGTTCCAGCAGAATGTTTAGAAAGTGTTTTGTTTGAGTTTCTAAAGTACTCTGGTACAGCCCTTGGTGGAGTAGGCTTTCTGGATATCTGAAGTGGCAGTTGATTTGAAAAAATAAATAAATGTACTATGTACTTGCCTAAAAATGTTTTGTGTGTGGTTTGGGTTTTTTTTTTTGTTTGTTTTTTTAAGTTACACAAGTCATCCTGCCAGCTTTTTCTTTTTCAAAATTAGTTGGTTTCCCTTGTTTTTGGTCTTGTAGAGTTGTTTCTTTGTCATTTTGAATTGTTTATCTTGGAATTTTTTTTCTCATGCTTGGTTTTTGTGCACGGAAATATATCAACAGATTAAAGGTCATTTGTTGCTAAATGGTTTTACTTCACCCTTGCACACCTCTATTAAAGTAAAACCCAGCAGTCCTAATCCTTGCTCAAAAGCCAGGTCTGTAGTGGTTGCTGTGTTCCAGCCCTGTATCCAGCTGGACTGAACAGTGGAATTGGGAGTCTTTTACTACCCTGATTTTGTCAAATAGTAAAGCAGATATAAAAATTCGGGTTGTTTGGGCTTAACTAGGACGGTGCTTAGAGTAGACAGAAATAAGTTCAGTAGAACTCCAGAGGTTTTTGGAGCAGTGGAGGTTATAGAAGTGAAACACTGAGTGTTCAGTGTCATGGTTCCCTGGTCATTCCGTGTGTATCTGTGGGAGGGAATTGGGTTGCATGGCTCTTGAACAGTTGTCTGTCTCTTCACCACAGGGAAATGAAAGAAAACAATGGGTTGCTTAAAGAGGAGGTAGAAGGTCTCCAACGAAAACTGGAACGCTATGAGAAGGTCCAAGCACAGCTGGTGACTGTGGAACTGGAAAATGAGGTGAGGAACTGGGAACACTGAGTGGAGGAACGGAACAGGCAGTTTCCTTCATTGCCTGTCCTGACTTTTAGGCTCTTCCTGTATCGTGTTAGTTGAGATGTGATACCTCTTTTAACTAATGGGCTCAAAGCAGGCGTTCCCAAACTGAAAAGTCAGCATGAGGGGAGTTATGGCAATGAGGGTGTAAAAGGCAAAAGGATTTCTGTTGTTCAGCTGGAGTTTTTGTGTAAAGAACAATCTCATCATAGTGTCTTCTTTGGCCTTCCTGTTTCCCTTTCACGTTTCTTCTGCTGGAAAGGCTTTTTATGATGTCAGGCTCTGCCCAGACGTGGTGGCGTCGAACAGGTGTGTGATGAGAACCTCGAATCCACTTTGATCACCACAAATGCTGTGGGGCCAGAATGGTGTCTCAGATGAATGTCACAGTGCTAGATGAGAGCATGAAATCCACAGAAGAAGGAATGACACTGGCTTCGAATGGAGGAATCTGAGAAAACTGGAAAATTGGCTACTAGAACATTCATCTGTGTCTAACTCTACTTTTCATCTTTGCTTCAGAAACTTGTGGCGAAATTACAAAGCTGGGAGAAACTGGACCAGAGCACTGGCTTAAATATCAGGTATGTTTTCACAGCTCTGGAGGGAGGTAAGACTTTTAACCACTTCCCTCTTGATCTTCAGGACTTTGAAGTGTATTGGTCATGCTTGCTTGCTCTCTTTTCTTCATGTGTAAGCTCTTCCAGTACTTTTTACTATATATGAGAAGAAAGTAAGATATACACTGGTTTAAAGTGTCTTTACAAATGTTTTTCACTAAGTCAGCTTGACCAGTGTCTCTGAGGCCATGCTTCAGTTTTGAGTTCTTTGAACTTATTGGGTATAGCTGCTTTCAGTTTAATTAGAGATTCTTCTTGCTTAGTAAGTGGATTTCTAAGAATTTTAGGATATGTCCAGAGAAGAAAATGTGTCTTTCTTGTGACAAATTGTTGTAAATATATTTCCTTTGAAATCTGGATGTCAAATCAGCTTATCAAAATAAGCTGCTAGATCCTGTTGTGCCTTTTCTTCCCTAGAACAGCTGAAGAACTGTTGGTAATTTAGTTACTTTGTCAAACCCCCCTCCCCAGTGGTGTTAGTAACACCAGCTGGTCTGTGTACAGGTATGTAACAGCTCCTCCTGACATCTGGAGCAGGGAAACGGATTTTTTTTAAGGTCTCTATTGTGTATGTGGTATAAAGAGGGACTGGAAATGGTGCATCTTCTGATCATTCCCTTCCATTGGAGAAGGTCTTCTGAGTAGCTACGAAGCTTTTGTGTGTCATGTTTCAACACTGCTCCGTTTTCTCTAAATACTTACATTGTTATTACACTGGAAGTGGAGATGCTTCTTTGTAAATAACTGTCTTGACACGAGCACCATAATACAGATCACCTTTCATTTTGGGTCAGAGCTGAAACTTGTGCAGCAGAACCTCCTTTTGCCACTTCCCTCTTTATTCATTCGTTACATGCATCCAACAACAGAGCAATGTCTGCACAGTACTGGGGTTGTTTGGATGTGCACATATGGTTGGGGCACAGCATTGCTTCTTGTGAAAGGTCCTTGTGTTCCAACTTGGGAAAGCCTGCTTAACTTTCTCAGTGTTTTCTGTTTAATGAGGATAACGAAGCTTTTCCAGAGGCAGGCTGGTACGTAGCATGCTTGAGGTTCTCCCCTGCATCTGCTGAGGGACACCTACATCTAGATGAAGATGGAATTGTGCTAAATCTCCTATGGACAGAAATTGTAGGAATCCTTTTCACAAAACTTCCCTGTCAGACATTGGAGTAAAAGCTTTTTACTTACCTCAAGCTGTTAAAGGTTTAACGAGGTAATTTCACACTGGGAGAGAAATGGAACCAAGTGATTCTGCCTGTTGAAGCCTAATAACTCCTTCATTTAAAATCAGAATATTCTCTGTGAAGTGTTAGGTTTTTGATTGGGCCATATTGTTTAGTGCTATTAATGTCATCTTCTCATACAGAAAGGGGAATTGCTCTTGAGAAAAATCACCTTTTGTATGCAACTGGAGCAAGTGGGACTGGATGATTCCCCCCTGCCTCCCTCACTGTTTTTTTTTTTTCCTTGGCTTCTTTTTGTTGTTGCTCAGACTTCTTACAGCATGAATTATGTTAATTTTCAGTCAGGACGATGAAGATGATGAGAGATCATTGTCCTAGTTGGTTCCTGGAGAATGCTGTTGGTGAAAGTTGGAGAAGAGTTAATTGCCCATCTCATAGTAGGAGAAAAAAATAAGAACAAGTTGGCTGATTGTCCCAAAGAGCTGGAGCAATGTGCTGTTTGCTAATAACCAGATAAGCAAGGAAAAAGGGAACACATTAGGATTTCTCATCTTTTCTTATCAGGTTCTTCATTGGTACAGAGGATGTAAGGGAAGTGCAAGCAGCGTGTGGTGTTTCAGGAGAGGATGATTTTTCATTTCCTGCAGCACTTCCACAGGGCTTGTTCAGTGTCTGCACTCAGTGGTTTCTGTTCACTGATTGCCTGCTCCCAGCAGGCTTTTTGTCAGATTGGCTTACGATCAGCCCTGCCAGTGTAATTTTATGTAATAATACTTGGGAAGGAGGTGCAGCTTTCAGGAGTGTAGTGGTAATCCTACTGTTTTTAGTACTGGTCTCTTTTTGGTGACAATGAAAGAGCGAACTAAGTGTTTATAATGCTTCACCTTGTGGGGGGAAAACAAGTTCATTAACAGTTTACTCTGGCTGATCTTATGTTTGCTAGTTCGGGATTCCACTTGTAAGCTCTCTGGCTTTTCCCTCTCATAAACTGTGGAAACAAAGACAGCTTTAGCTCTAGAGCATAATACCCCTGTAAGCTGCACAATAGCCAGATAATAAAATAGTACACATCATAGTTATATATGTGGTTCATGTGTACACACTATAAATCTATATAATCTTTTTTGGTGTTCAGTTACTTTTGATTTCCTGAGCTTCTCATTGCCTACTTTGCAGTAAAGTTGGCTCTGGTTTTTATTGTGGATGTAGGACTTTTTTGTATGTTACTGCTATGCTGCCAGGGATTTTCATGCATTTGTCATGTGTTGCTCTGACTTGATATTCCAGCTGTAGGATTGGTTTCAACTCTAAAGGGAAAAAACCATGAAATGTTGAAATTCTTGCTCTGAAAGTAGAAAGTTTTATTTATTTTGGAGTTTACTGTCCTAGAGAAGTATATTTATGCATGGCTCTTATAGGAATTTGTTATTAAGAAAGGCGTGTGTCAAGAAAACAAGCTGCTTCTGTCTCTCCAGGATGTGCTGATAGTGTGTATTTCTTCAAAATCCGGTATTTGTGTAGTTGAGTTGTTGACCGACTTCACTGACAAACCACGTTAATCATGACAGACTCGGTTGTTTTTTCAGAGTTGGTCTAGGAGCTTAGAGATATTTTTCCAGGTAATTCCTTGACTGCCGTTAAACAGCACGTAATTTATCAGAAAAGTATTTCAGGAAGGTCTTGGGTGAGAGGCGGCAGCGGCTTTATTTGGGTGACAGTGCACAAAAGCTCCCAGGAGATGGCGCCCTTTCTCCTGCTGCGGGAGAAACGGGATCCCTCTCCAGCCTGGGAGTCTCATCCTGATGGGAATCAATCAGCGGGGCGGCTAGCCTGTGGAAAACTGCTAATTGCTGCTCTCAGAACTTCTAAAATCTGTTTAATGCTATATGCATGCAGTCGCTGTCTCATTGCCCAGTACTCAGGGTTGTAACTTGGTATGAGGAAGACTTGTGCTGATTTGTGTAATGGAATACAGAATAAAGTATTTTTCTGACCAACTCTGGTGATAGTCACACCCCATACTCCTCATTTTTATCTTGTTTAATAGGAGTTCTTCACAGCCTGGTTTTTTTCTCCCCACCCCAGGCCTTGGAATTCCGTTCTCGGAGCAGTACTGTTGTTGTTCTGACTTTGCCTTCTGCAGCATATAGAAGATGCCCAAATAAAAAATGGGGATTCTTGTTCTATGAGCTATTAATCTAGACAAGCCTGTTTTGCTGCTGTCTGTCTGTGTTTGGTTGATGTTGCTCTTGTCCTCTAATGAATTAGCCAGGTGACTTTGCTACCCATAAACAGATACAGCCTGGAGTACAGAATGATGCAAAAAGATGTACATCAGTTATGGGTTAAAGATGAGGCAGTAACTCAAATACTGATAGTCATTGATAGCAGCTTACAAGGTTTAATGCTAAATTTGTCTGTGTTTTTCCAAAAGTGGCAGAAGATTGCAAGTTTTGAAACGTTGAAGTTTGGCTGAAAAGCTACACAGATTAGTGAAGGCTGACAGGTGGGCCACAAACAACAGCTTCAGAGGAGTTTTAGTCCAAGCATTTTTTCCCTTTTTGGATAGAATAAATAGTAATGTGTGAAGTGGGGTTTTCTTTGGTGGGGTGTTCTTTGTTTGTGGTTTGGGTTTTTTTCATTTGGAAGTAGCGACTGTTTGAGGTTTTTATGTATTCACCTACTGGGCTCAAAAATCTTTGTAAACACAGCAGAATTATTTTATATCAGTGATCAAATATATTGATCATGACTTAAGTGGGTCTTTACTTTTTGGAGCACCACTTTCTGTTGCCAGTAGCACTGTCAGCTCAGGCCTGGGGTTTGTGTGTGGGATAAAGCAAAAGATCTTTTTCACAGTACTCCTCAGAATCACTTCATTTTTTTCCATCACAGGGGCACAGTGGAGAGGTCAGATATCTTTTTCTGAAGGGCCATGGAATACAGTAAGGAAATGAGATGAGGCTGATATATCAGAGAGAAGGGTGCTTGGGCTCTTCTGTGGAGCTCTGAGACTCCAGTCACGAGCTTGGACGTTCTTGAGTTGCACCTCATTGTGGTTCTGTTGTAAGGCAGGTCTTGGCCCCCTGATGCTGATGGCATGAGGCTGATCTGGAGGGACTCTGAGTTTACTGAAGCCTGGGTTTGGAGAGTGCTCTTAGTGTCCTTCAGTTTGCAGGGTCAATCCAGCTGGCTGCAGCCACGCTATCACATTCAGCTGCCATGGCTGCTTGGTGTGCTCCCTGTCCAGGCCTGTGAAGAGAAGTGCACCTTTGACAGGAATTCAGGCCAGTGCTTAAGGACCACTTTCTCGAGGTGGAGCCTGCCAGCTGCAGACAGCAGACACTGATCTGCTGACCTGTCGCCTCCAGCAGAAGAAGTGAACCTGTTAATGCTGACCTGGTTTTCTTTCTCAAACATCTGTGGGCTGGCTGGCTGACAAATCTTGGGGACTAACTTCCTGCAATGTCTGAGACCAATTAAGAAGAGGAGATAGCGTGAATGTGCATGCATTTCCTCTCTAAGAAAGGGTTTAATTAAGTGGCAGGCATCTCTATTTAGTACAGTGGTTTGCACAGTTGTAATTCGTAATTACCCAGGTGCTACACTCAGTACGGGAAGTCCTTCTATGCACATTCTGCTTTTGGAGTTGGGGGAAGGGAGGAGAGAGGGTGGGAAAAGGGAATCAGATTTCTTGATTCTGCATTTAGTGGTGGATTAGTGCTCTTTTTTTTTCAGTGAATAGAAGAGAAGGGAGAATATTGGAGTTCTCTACTTTCCTTTTTGAATCTTGATTAACTATGCTTAGCTACTGTGCACTCTCTTCCATCCAAGTCATTGAATATCTTTGCAGTAGTGAATGAAGCTCATAATCTTTTCCTTTCTCACAAGGTAGTAATTTGTCTTTCTCTGAATGTCCATTATGAGTAAGTGGTTACTGGTTTTAAAAAAAAAAAAAAATCTGTTGACAGATATACAAAGCAGTGCATGTTGAAATAATTTGAATTACTCACATTATTCTGGATACTTAATTAACAGCAACCAATCGAGACAAGACTGGGGGTTACTGTTGCTAGTTCCAGTAATGCCGTAATTCTGGCATGATCTCTCCATAGTGGAGCAAGTATTTTTACTGGATAGCCTATTGTAAGCCTGTGGTCTTTTGTCACTGAGCAAGAGATCAATCTAATTAAAAGCATTTGATTCTGGCTGCCCTCTGTAACTGTACCACTGACCTGAACTAAAGTACTGATTTCTGTTTTGGGGGGCAGTGAGGGGTTGGGTTTGTCTGGGTTGGCTAGTGGCCCCCAGCTTTAGAGCTGTGTCCCTAATTGGAGGATAAAATTAGGATTAGCATAGTATGAGGATGTTGAAACTTCATGTTGTATGTCTAAGTTTTTTATAAATAGTTGTAATTTATGATCTGTGAACAGACTGAAAATTGCATGAATGCTGTTTACGAGATTCCCAGTGTAAAACAAACCATGTCCTCACAGTGGGGATTCCCAGGGCACCCAATAGGGAGATATAAACTCTGCAGGGGGGAAACACTAATTTAAGAACCCCACAATAAACAAGAAAAACCAAAACAACACCAAAAAAAGCACTATGCTTATTAGAGAAACTTTCATAGTTCTGAGGTATCAGCCTAGCTCACGGACAGGTTGTCTGCTGTTGTCCTCTATAAGCACAGTATTGCATTTTGGTGTTTGCGTTCCACTGAAGCTGAAGGTTTGAGAAATGGTACCTTATGGTTCTGTGAGCTCTGCAGCTGAAAGAGGTGGCCCTGCAGAGCAAAAAGCAATCTAGAACGGGAAACTGCCTTCCTTTCTTTCATCAGGTTTCCTCTGTGGGTGCATAAATACTTGTGTGGCTCCAAAGCAGGGAAGGGGAGGTGTCAACGAGCAGCCAGGTTTGGAAGGGATGATGAGGGCAATTATTGTTTATATAGAAATAAAGGTTATGTGCTCAGTATTTGTAGGACTCATGTATGTGTGACAGATGAAAGCACTGTCTTAGCAGCATTTAAAATCTTCGTGAGGGCGAAGTACCCTGTGATGTCAAATCTGTGCTTCAGCCAGAGTTTAGTCTTCTCCCATTCTCATGGGGTTGTTCTTCTTAATTTTAACATGGCAACCATCTGGGCCTCTTTTCATAGATACCTTAATATATTGCAGGTCTGTGCCTGACCGTTCTTCACTGAAATGCTGGGCAAAACTTACTGCTGTATTTTCCTATCAGATATTAATTTGCTCTAAAAAAAATGCTGTACTTATCTCTGATGTTCAAAATTATTAGTGTTCTTTCTCCTTTGCCATTAATGCTTTTATTTCCGTTTTAATACATCAGAGTAATAGGTCTGGAGGCTAAAGGAGAGACAGGAAGGGTGTAAAACATAAGGGATGAGCACCTGACAACGGGGCAGACTGAGGCTGTAATGTGTAATCAGAGAATCAGAGCAAGAAGTAAGCAAGCTCAGATCAAAAATATCTCTGTCCTTGCTTTGCATTTCAAAGCTCTGGGAACAGTTCAAGAGATTGTCTTCCCGGGATCACAGATCCATAATTCTGGAGACAGAAAACAGTGTTGAGCAATAGCTCAGCACACTGTGCATCTTCTTTGGTGGAGGATGATTTGAGGAACTTGGGTAGTTTGACTGCAGGAGTTGGGTGGAGAATAATGCATCAAAGAAAATATGAACCTATCCTACTAGGGGTATAAGAACTTTATTTTGGAAGTGCAGATGCCAATAGACCATTTTTTACTGAAAATTATCACTTCTTTTTCCATTGTCTCTTTTTATTAGAATATAGAGCATTACCCCAGCCTGAATATGGGGCGCATTCCACAAACCAGTAAACTCAAGGCTCTTTTTTCACTAGGATCAGGAGTGGTTTTAGAAATGTGTGCTGGTGTTGTCTACTGCATAGCAAGTGATTCATTTGCTACGGGGGACTTGCCAGTCAGACACTTCATTTTGAGTTCCTGCCATATTTCTTACAAGTGTAGTTTGAGACACTGTTGGAAAACAGTTGGGTAGAAGTTACTTGTTTCCTTCCAGGATGTAGTGACCCATGTTATGTGTAAATGGCTTGAACTTCGGTGCTCACTCTGCTGTGAAGGAGAAGCTTTCAGAAATACAGACACTTTTATAAAGAGCCACTTTCCTTGCATTAAGCAGCCCTGTTTGCCTTAAAGTGAAATTATCATTTAAATAGCAGAGACTAATCAGCAAGGGGATGGTTTGCTCCTGTCAGACAGCTCAAATGCTTGTGCTTGATTTTTATTCAGCCTCTCATTTGATCATTTCCACAAACCCAATAACCACTGTAATCTCCTGCTCATTTTTAATTTTACCTTTCCATTTCCATTTTAGCATCTTTCAGTATTTCAGCTCTAAATTTTCTGCTGGGGCTGTCAACGTGCTCTGCCTCCCCTCTCCCTTAGACGTTCGGTGTATTGTACCTCATTTAGCCCCAAAGTTTTGGGTTTGCAAGGAAACTTTTAAACAGAAATGAACATCCTGTATGTACTTACTGGGGAGGTTTTTGTTTTAGCATAGCAATGCTTTTTCCAAAGCCTTTCTCAAAGTGGACAGGTCTTCTCGGAACAGAGGCAAACCCAAATGGAGATGTAAGGATTCAAACTCTTGTATGGGCTACTCCCTTGCACTCCTGGGCATGGCCTTTAGCTACAGGTCAAGGAATCTCCCTTCTTCATTGGATCAAGAAATAACAAGATGGATTGGGCCAGACTAATGTAACAACCTCCTTTGTCTAGAGAATTGATTATCTTATGGAATAAATCACAGTAGATCTTATTTATTTGAACTTCATTGAAACAAGAGAACCGCTTGGGGAAGTATAAATCATGTGGGAGAAGAAGGAAATTAATAGAATTGTAGGATGTATAAGGAATTGTTTAAGCAGGGATAGATTTAGTATTGTTGGAAGGAAAATGCAAGGATAAGTAGAATTCCTCAAAGATTAGCCTCAGGATCTGCTTTATTTAGTATTTCTATTAATGGATTTGGTGCAAAAATTTGGTGTGCGCTGATAAAACTTGGCTAATGATGCCAAGTTCAGAGGATTCATAAATGCACGAAAGCTGGATATGCAGAACTGACTGACCCTAAGGATTAGAGTGCAGAAGTGGGACAGAATTCAAGGAAACGAGGCACAATGCTCCACGGAATTGGGAGCTGAATGTAAACATCATTTGTAAAATGGAGCACATGCACTGGAAAGAACTGGAAGGGCTTGGTGGCTGTTCTTTCTCAGATAGGATGCACCAGGAGAAAAAATTCCACGGAGGTGAAGGTGTTCAAGTGCCTCTGTGAGTGGTCTGGCAGATGCTTCTGGGAGTTCTGGGGGAAGACAGTGGGAACACAGAAAGGGACTGCTGGAAGGAGCCTGGGAGCCCACTGAACCAGTGCTGAATGGAACAGCCTCTGGCAGGGTCTGGTGGGAGATGAATTTGCTGTCAGGAAATACATAGATAGAAGGGAGGAGAAGGAAGGGGGATCCATACCAGAGAGAAAAAGAAGCAGCTTTCCTTAAAAATTGCATTGGCATTTAAATCAAGTCACTGTAACTCTGCCGTGAGTGCAGCTAGAAGTAGTCTTGTACACAGACTAAAGTTCTGAATGTAGCTTCCAGTGGAGTTAAAAGTACCCAAACTGCTGCTCCACAGGATTATGGAAGAGATGACTCGAGTTCATAACAGCAGAGGACTAGACAGGACCTAAGCTAGAACGTCCTTTTGAGTCCCACTTTCCTGTGAATGTGTATGTGCCAGTCTGTAAGCAAGGGAACGGGCTCAAGAGTAGGAAGAGGGGAATGGTGCATTTTGGTTTGGAATTGCAGGCTTTATTTAATACCAGGGTTCTGAAAACTGGAGGTGGGGAAGGGGAATGTGGGGGCTAATGAGTAAAAGCAGACCATGCCCATCTTCCTGCCCAGGCAGAACAACAACTATGGACAGGGACCTGAAGCGAGAGAGCAGCTGACCTTTGCTCGTGTTGAGAAATAAGCAGTTGGCTGAAAAATGCGCTGAACTATTAAGAAGAACTTATCTGTCAGTGCAGATAAGACCAAAATATGATTTGTATCATCTGAGAAGCTTTTCTGAGTGTGTTTGGTGCAGATTATCTTGATGGTGTTTTGAAAATGACTCACTCCTGGTTAGTGCTTAACCTCATCAGTGTTTCACCCTAGAGCATGGATTCGTCCTTCTGATGGGAGCTGGGATGGGGCTGCTTTAGTCATCTGGTTTTGTTAAGTCATTGGTGCAGGAGGAAGTTCTGCCCTGCATCAGCCAGGAGGGGTCTAATTTTCAGTTTTAGTTCTACTTTACAGCCAGCATAACAACACCAACAAGGGGCAGGAGAAAATTGGAAATGTATGAACATTAAACTGCTTCAGCTTTTTAGCATTGTTTAAATGCTCCTGTTCTGACAAGCTTGCTTACGTGCCCTGTGATATTATTATGTAAGCTTTGTCCTTAAACTCCAATCTTTCCTCCCTTGGGACCTTTTTGCCAGTGAATATTTTTGAGCAAAGCATGTATTTACCTGGCCTCTATTCTCTTTCCTCACAAGCTGCTTTACTAGAGGGAATAGGCTTGTAAATATACCTTTGTCCATGCACTGCTTGGAGAGAAGCACTGCACAATGTTTTCCAACATTTCTTAAAGGGCACAGTGAACTTGAAATGTTAGTGAGTTAAAAGATTAATGTGATAAGTGCCTCAAGGTTCTCTTGAACCAACTGTGATTACATAAGTGTTGTTTGTATTTTAAAATAACTTATAGCATGGAAATTAGCATGGTGGATTGGATTATTTACTCATCCATCTCTGGTCCTTCGTCTGTGGGATCCTGGGCTAGATAGGAAAATCCAGACTAATGTGCAAGACCTGAAGCAGACTTTTTTAGAAAGGAAGTTTTTTAACTCTCAACAGTATGAATTTTACATAAGCATAAAGATTTTTGGTTGGTGCCCTTCACTGCTTTTAAAAAGTAAAAACTCTGACAGATTGGAGCTATTATGTGTTATGTGCACCAAATAAATAGAAAAATGTTTTGCTTTCAGCTATAATGTTTCTTATTTCAAACATTGTTCAACGAAGCTGTAAGGTATCACAGAGAAGTGAGCTTCCTAAATTGCCACTGTTTATATAAATGATGCCTTTTTCAGTTTGAGACAAAATGAAAAGTGTTTTTTGTCTTACCCTAAAAGCACCGGCCTGAAGTGAGCTGCCTGAGTGAGGGCAGACACTGCATCAGGCTGGCAACAGCACTGGGCCTGTGATAATTGGAAAGTTTCCCATTTTGAAAGCAAAGGTGGGAGGTGTTGAGGGCCGAGTGGGTCCCTGTATTTAGTGGCCACCCAGAATCACTGTCTGGAGGTTGTTTTCAAAGTGCTGACCTGGACACCTGAAATAAGAGCTCAGGGGTCCGGTTTTCAGGTGAAGCTTTCTGTGGGGTTAGAACAGCTTGCAGGAAATGCAACCAGGCCTTCCCAGCAGAAAGGAGATAAAACATGCCAACTATTCCACATAACCAAGGCAGTTAAGAGGTGTAGGTGAATGGAACCTTCTTTCTGTCCCTGCCACTGAAGTAAAATTCTGGGAGTGCATTGGCAGAGCTTGTTTTTTGAAATAAATGTTCTGCACATATTTTGGTCATCATGTGGCAGTGAAGTATTTTTTTTTTAATGAAGCCATGTCTTGCAGAATGGCATTGTTGTAAGAGGATGATACATTTTGAATAGTATGTTTGAAACCTCTGCACAGTGAAGCTGCTCTCAACTTTTGTTACCTCTTGCTTTAAGCAGAAACAGATCTGTCAGAGAGCCTAACCTTGCAACATGGGTACAGCTTTGGCATTTCTAGAAATGTATTTACTTGAGATTTCGAGCATCTCTTCTCTCCTTTTCTAGTACCACTTGGACTCAATTCTTACTGAGTCCCTTTCTCTGCATTATTCTCAACTCTCCTGTCAGCAGAGTTAACAATTGCTGAGCTTCTTTGCGGGGAGTAATGGGCAACTATTGCAGGAACCATTTTCTGGCACAAGTTGTTCCTGTTGGAATTGCTTTTGAATTCTCATTACGCATTTAAACTCATTTCCAGAGGTACTCTGATATGAACAATGTGAAAGGGAAGATCAATCTTTTGGGTAGGAAGGAATATGAAATTCTGGATTTTCCCTGCTGACCAAGTTGATTTATTTTCTGTTTCAATGAAACAATCATCCTCTTGCTGTGACACACATCAAGCTCTTCAGTAAGGGCTTGAAATCCTGCTAACTTTTCTATAGAGGACAGAAATAGGGCGTCTGGCTTTGACTGAGAATATGTTCAGTATCAGTATCCTCAGTTAGAGAAGTCAGCTGTTCATCAGTTAGCTGGGACAGCTTTCAGGGATCCTTCACAGCTCTGCTATTGCCTCCCTTCAGAAGATGGTGCTTTGACCTAGTTATGAATTTTGTTTTCCTCAGTTTTGCCAGTGTGTTTGAAATTAACATTTCTGACTCTGTGCTCTTTGTATTCCCAGAGATAAAGCTTTGTGGCTTCAGGTGGTTTTCTGCAAATGTAGCAGCCAAGGTTGATGGCATCAAGCCTATTTTGTGACAAGCCTTTCATTTAGGCCTGATGCTTTCCAGTGTGACTTTGGCAAAGACATCACCTGCCTTCTGGAGAGCTGGCCCACTTGTCAAGGTCATGCAACACCTATTGGCTCACCTGCCTGCAAGGAGCTGGCAAGGGGAAATGCAATTGGCACTGTGTAATAACTGATATATTTGCAAGGCTGGTAGAGAGGAAGAGTGAAAAAGTGGTCTGAATTAGGTTTTTTTTCTAATTGGGTGGGCATAGGTCTTGGAAATGTGTGTACTCCTGTCTTTGTGGCTTATGGCAGGTGCTAAAGATAAACATGCTGTTTCTCAATGTCTTTTGACTGTAGTTAGATAGTTAAAATAGCTTTTTTTCCTGAGATATCCATCTGTTTTTTGTATCCTATTCTGTTCTTTTCAGTGTCCAGATCAGCAGAGTTTCACAGAACTGTAGAATATCAGGTTGGCAGGGACCTTGGGGGTCCCCTGGTTCAGCCTTTCATGGCAAAAGCCTGGTCTGGACAAGATGGCCCAGCACCATATCAAGCTAAACCTTAACAGTGTCCAGTGTTGGGGGAAACTTTAAGTAAACCCTTAACTTTGCTGTGGAGTCATTCTGTTTTGAGTTTTCAGGATGTATATCGGTCAAGTGTTTGCCAGAAGTGACTTCCGTGGTGTGATGTTTCGTAACGAAGTGTCAGACACATCTGGTGATCTACAATGCTAAAAGAACTGCGTTTTTGTGTCTAAGCCTGTAAGGGTTGCAAAATAAAAATTGAGCCCTTCAGAAGTGAAACACCATAAGGATAGTTACCAAAGTTCTAGCATCTGTGGCAGTCCATGGCTTTTGTCAGGGAGAACGGGGTGCTTCTGGTATTAAGTTGGGACTCAGTTCTACGGTGGGATTAAATAACTACATGGAATTTGATGGAATTGTATCTGACAAGAATCTTGCTGACAGCCTCCAATTGTACCTGGGTTTTCATAGTTTGAAGGAGCTGTCTCTCACTAGGTTATTTCTCACCATTTTCTGTGCTTGGTAATTTGGAATTGTTGGGTTTGTATATGCTGTCCCCTGCATTTTCCCCCCTTGCTGTGCTGGGGGAGTGTAGGGACTTAGCTGAAACAAGAAGGAAATAACTACCTTCTCCTCCTCCACACTCTGCTGCGTTTGTCAGAGGCAGCTTGAGGGCTCAGGTTGTCCTGCTCTTGTGGAAGAGCTGCAGTTCTCTTCTCTCTGAACAATAAGCTTTGTATCTGTTTGTACAGTAATGAACTGCTTTTGTTTCCTTCAGGAACGTGCTCTGCTGTCTGGAGCGTTTCCATTTACAGACAACCCCTTGCCAAATTAATTTTATTTAATTATCTCCCAGGGCTAAGCTTGAATACATTTTGTGTTAAATTCACCGTTTCTCCCTCTTCTGAACGAAATGGACTTAATATCCTTGTTAAAATCTGATTAAAACTAAAATTGAGTTTTTTGAAGTCTGATTATCCCATGAAATGGAATTTTTAAACCTAATTATGAATGGATTTGCATACATTCTTAGCACCATTGAAAAGAAAGTTGAAATAAATTTATTAATGAAATCTTCTGCTGTCTCTTTGGGCCATGGCGATTGCTGGAGAGTGAGGGAGGAGGAAGGAAGGCGAGAATGAAAACTCTCCCTCTTCTGAAATCTACCCTCTCCCACCTCAATTAATTCCAGAGCTGGTTTGACCCTGTCTCATTTTTATGCCTCTCTGCCACACAGCCCAATTTAGGTAATTGACGGCCTTTCAGAGGGTAACTACACAGTTGAGCTGGTTTCATGTATTTAAAGCCTTTGTGCTTTCTGAAGAGAGGATGTGGGGAGGCAACATTTGCTTCAGCTGTTTTGTTCTCTCCCTCTTTCCTGAGGTGGCCCTGACAGCAAATCAATAGGCAGCTCTCGTTTCTCCTTTCTGAGGAGCTGGATATTGGAGCATTTATTTTATACGTGATAAAAAAATGCATCGTTTTTCAGACTGCGGTGAACGCGCGCGTGGGATTTGGGATTGTTTGTGTAGTTCCCCGGGTTTGCAGCAGAAGGTTCCTCTGTAGGATGTATTCAAATCTCTCACTGCAGTAATTGTGCCCATCCCTTCAGGATCTTGTAAGTTCTCTGTGGGAGAAGGAGTGCCAGTGGAAGTTTTGTCTGCTTGTCTGACTTCAGCTCTTTGAAGCCAGTGCAGAGGGATGCCCGTGCAGGGGGGTGTTTTGGCAATTCAGAAATCCTGGTCTTGATACATGGCTCTGCAAAGAGTAAATACTCAGCATGTGGCCGAGCGTTCTGTAACCATTTGCAAAGTTATTTTCAAGCAGAGAGACTTTCCATATGCCTTTGTGCTTTCGTTTTAATCCTGTCTTTGCGCAGGTTAAGTACTGAACATACTGGTGGTATCAAATTCTACAAGAAATGCGGAATTCTGGCACTGTTTCTCTGTGATGCTTCTGAGGTGGGGAGTCTTAAGAGAGAAGCTGTGGCTCAGCAGAGGAAGGAGAGTTGAGCTGAGATTGGAGAATGCTTTCAGCTGGCATACACTCAGGTTATAAACCAGAATGGATGAAGCAAATTAAAAATTTTCTTGGTATGTACCAAGAAAACCTGAATTCAGACAAGCTTTGGAAGAAAGTAGCTGACTGAGGTAACTCTGCACCAGGGGCTTAAAATTATTTTATCGTTTAATGACTGTGGCTTTCATTTGTGTTTTCTGAAACTATTGTCCACAGACACATTTAGCATCACACTTATTGTGTAAACAGAACTCCCTCTACACTTGGGTTTTAAATGCTCTGCAGTATCTTCCCAGTCAAGCTCAAGTGGAACTTGAAGAGTTAGGAGTATCTGATGCACCTTTTTCTCAGTTGTGGAGCTGTTGTACAAAACAACTGAGTTTTTTTGACAAAGTCACAGTAGCAGCAAGCAGAATGTGAAAGCTGCGGATCCTGGAGAAGCCAGGAGAAGATCTCCAGGAGGGTGGAAGCTTTGAAGGCTTCTAGAAGACTGATTTTTTTAATTCTTTTATTGTTTTCTGGTTGGTTCTGTACCACACATTCACCAAAGGAAAAGTAACTGGTTGTGGGTAGTCCTGCATTGTAGAGCATGATGAAATGAGATCTTGAAGGTCAATGTGAATGCAAGGAAGGATGTGAAAATGAAGTAAAAAAGGGGTGTTTGTTTATTTTAACTGAGAGAAAAGAAGCTCTTTCTCTTCCATGGATACACTTCAAATTTTGACATCTAATTTATCATGTAATCTTATTAATGCCTTCCCTGGTAGCTTCAAGTGTTACAAGTGACCAAAGCTTGATGATAGCAGCAAGTCAGGGTGGTGTCCGAGTGCCTGTGTCACCAGTGCAGTCCTTGCCTTAATCCCAGTCGCAGGAGCCTGTGGCAAAGACACAAAGAGACAGGACAGCCATAACTGCTTTTGGCTGCTCTGAACCGGGTGTGGGAGGAGGCAGCTGAGCTGGGCAGGGGATTTTGAGAGTGAACTGGCAAAAGTGTAGTGATTGCTGAAATGCCACTGTTTACAGCTTTAATGCAATTACACTTTAGCCGTTCCACTTTCTGTGGAGAAGTCTTAAATTCTCCTTGTTTCCTTCAGCCATGAATTATTCATTCCTTATGGATGATGGTGATTGGGGGTTGGCTTTCACAGGCAGGTTCATTATACCCACTTAGCTCTGACTGCTTTGGCACTCTCCAAGGCTCAGTTATTTTCCCAGCATTTGTCCTTAATGTTCATCGTTCTTCTTGATGTTAAAACTTTTGGAGTATTAATTCAACTGTAGTCGTGGGAATGAGTGTCTGAGGGTATGGAGTGAGTTGGATTTTTTTTTGTTGTTGTTGT
This sequence comes from Oxyruncus cristatus, assembly GCA_013399855.1. Classification (NCBI taxonomy): domain Eukaryota; kingdom Metazoa; phylum Chordata; class Aves; order Passeriformes; family Cotingidae; genus Oxyruncus; species Oxyruncus cristatus. The sequence continues at coordinate 780,788 of VXAY01001192.1, read as the reverse complement.
ATGGGTTTTATTTTTTTTTTTTTGGGGGGAAACATAAGAGCGTTTATTTAGATCTGTGGTAATTGCTAAGTCTGAGGGCAACTGTTGTATTATCACCGTGTGTCAAAGAACTTGAATATGAGACACTTCATGTATGGCTTGGGAGATTTGGTTGTTAAGGAATTAAATCAGAATTTCAAAATGAGGTGGGATTGATGTGCTCTGCCCTTGAGGGAGAGTGGTTCTGAGGGCTGGTGAGATTGGGATTTTGTATGGTCTCTTTGTAACACAGGAGTGCCACCACCTCTGTAGCAACAGTGACACTCTGGGCTCTTCTGTTCTGACAACTTGTGTCATCTGGTTTGAAGTGGGACTGCAGCACTGAGGTCTTGGTGTGTCTCATGTTAGTAGAGGCCTAGAGCTGATGTGCTAATGGGCTTCCATAAAACTTTGGGTTTGAAACGTTATTTGTCCTTCACTTTGAATATTAAATGTCTAGAAACTTTTTTTAAAAAAAAAAAAAAAGTAAAAAAAAAAAAAAGTATGAGAGAGAATTACTGCGTTTGTTTAAAGTTCTGAAAGCTTTTTTTAGCAAAACAGTTCAAAGAGCGCATCTCACTAATCAGAGGAATATTTTTGCGTCCCCGGGGTGGTCACAGTGTTTTAATTGGAACTCGGGCTTCTTTGAAGTCCTTTTTAATCCTCCCTGAGCTGGGGGAGAGGGTTTGAAGACAGCTCTGTAAATCTGAAATTTCTTTGGTTTATTTACATGTGTCTGGGGACGCGTGTAATTCGTTTTCCTGGAGTGAAGTTCACTTGCCCGCTCACGGACAGCTGAGTGGGAAATGGGCTTCCTTAAGTGGGGAGGCCTGAGGCAGAGGCTGGGGGTTCTGGGCAGTGAGCTCATGTGCTCCTGGATTTGTTAGAACTAGGAGTTGAGCAACAAGCTCTGAATGGGGAATGAACTCGGCGGGAAACAATGTAGCAGCTAAATGTGAGGCTAAACCAAGCAAAAAGCTAGGATTTAAACTCATGTTTTAGGATTAACTAATTAGTATGGCACTCAAAAATGGTATTGCATACTGATATTTGACTGCTTTAACACTGGGGACACAAAAGATTTAGGAGACACTGCTTAGGGTTGATAACTTTAACCATCTATTAAATCAGTATGGGGTTTAATTTTCTTACACTGGAGTTGGGTTAGAGGTTTTTGGGTGTCCCTAGCCAGATTGCTTAGTCTTTGTGCCTCAGTGTCTAAAATTCAGGCCTTTCTTTGGTCTGGTTTCTGGAGGATTCTAGTGTTACCTCAGGTGTATTATGCACTTGATGTATCTACCACGAAAGGAGCCCCAGTGGCAGCTGATGCCTTTTCTGCCATCTTAATACAAATGCCTTGTAGGAATCTGTGGCTACACTGACAGCACAAGCATTTTCCTGAGGCATTTTCTACTTTATTTGTTCCGCTATTGATTTTCATGATAAATATAATCATTTATCAGCCATGTACTTCAGTAAGGCTTTTAACCTCTCACACTTGCTGAAACTTGGATGTTTTATGTTTTGCTTCTGGCAGAGGTGAGACGTGCTGTGAAAAGCTTTGAAATCTCTGATTGAGTTTGGATAGTTTTTAATTAATTGAAGCAACAGGCTTAACCTCAATTTTCTGTCTGAAAGAGTAAGTTAGTATTCCAGCTGAACATAGAAGCAGTATGCTTTTCATTCTTTCTAAAATTGTTATCATAAACTTACCTGTGACTGATGTTATTGGCTTGATATTAAAAAAAGCAAACAACCACAGTTAAAATAATTCTACTGTGGCTTGAAGTTGCAGTTTAAAGTGGCTGTTCCTGCCGTGAGATTGAAGCGGTGTGTGATTGTAATCAGAAGTAAATAAGAATAATATATGGGATGTCAAATCACTTTATATAAAAGTAGTTGAAAATATGGCCTACACTCTCCCAAGGACCTGTAGCCAGCCATTAATAGTATTTCCTCTTGCTCAAGATTAGGGGTTTTGTGTTACTGCTGGCTAATATTTTCAGTTGATAAGGGTCTGGGAAAACAAGGTGATCAATAAAGGTGTGGAAAACATTACAAGACCTTAGGTAATTTAATATTCTGCAAGGATTATCTCAGACAGGTGTCAAAAGAACAAGACAATCAATTTAGTGCTATCTGTAAAACAGTCAAGTGTGTGTGTGTTGTGAGTACCCAGCCTTAGTTGCAGTTTGAGCTCTCTTGTCAGACAGGAGCCCTGGCTATCTGGAAAAATGATGTCTCTGTGTTAGTAATTTCCATGTGGGTACAAGTTATGCCAGAAGGGCGTGTTGCATACATGGGAATTGTATGTGTTTTTAGTTTTTGGAGGATTTTTGTGTCTTGTCCCTAGGTCCCACTCCTTCCTTGAGAAGAAGCTGGTGGTGTCTGTTTCTAGGCTGGTCCAAGTGTCTTCAAATGTCTTGAGAGTGACCTCATGGAACGGAACCAGCAGAGATTCAGTAAAATTGTATCAGTGTTGCTAACTTAGACTGTTTAGTTGCATAAATATTGTTGCCGAATTTGAAAGCTAAGGAGATAAATAGTTACTTCAGATCCTTCCATTGTAGCCAGCCATCTCTGCTGGCCCTCAGCTCGGTGAGGAGCAAATCTCTGAACGAGCTTTTATTCACTGACGTGAATGTTGGAAAGAGAAGCTTCTGCCTGATCTTCTGCAAGTTTCATTTATTACCTTTATTTTTTGGCTGTCAGAATGCTTTCCCAGCTTTGTGTAATCCCAGTAATTGACCTGGAATAGTTTTCAGGGTTTCTATTGATCCTCTGTTGAATATCTCTTTGAAAGATACCACATTTGTCTGTTCAGAGTTTGTTTCCAGAGAGCTTATCTTGTCTTCCAGTCTGTGGTTTTCAGATATTAACTTTTTATTACCATTTCCAACTATCAAAATGACTTGAAAATCTTGCAATTCTAACCTACATGGTTAGAATTAATAATTGGTATTCTGCTGTGATTCTGTTCTTAAGATTCATTTGATTTCAACCCCACTCCCCCTCTTGGCCCCCCCTATTCACACTGTCCTCTCTGCCTGGCCCCAGATTGCCACAATGATTGTTCCAACCCCACTGACAAATGGAAACTATAGGAAAAACAACCCTACTTATGACTCCCTAAGAGAAGTTTTTATTCATTTCATGGTGTTCTTTTACCCTTTAGCTGTTGTTTTTTTCCTTCAAATTAAATTCGTGATTGGGAAAAACACTTAAAATAGCTTTTGCTGCTGCTGCAGTAAAATGAAACATTACATTATTAAATGTGTTTACATTTTGTGTTTGAAGTCTTAAGGGCAATAGGTATGAAATTGTATGCCACAATAATTTCCTTTCAACATCATCATTAATATATAATTACATTCACTAAATTGCAAATTGAGAAAAAAACATTTGCTTCTCTAATTGTAAAGATCGTGCTGATATCTATGTTAGTGTGAGAGCAGTAACAGCTGTTTTTTAAAATCCTTTTTGATCATTTCCAACTTCACTACTTCTGTGCTACTGCTGGTAGATACCTGAAAGGTGCTTTAGAAGTTTGTGTGGTTCTTTCTCTTTCTTTTTTTTTCCTTTCAATCTCTGATCTGTTGAGTTTAAGACCTTAAGAACTCTTTATTTTCTTCTATTGTAAAAACATAGGACACAGAATATTTCATAGCTTTGCAGATACACTCCATGTTTCTTGAGTTGTATGTTAAATTCCTTCTTGTTCCCTTATAAATGGTTTCATTTTATGCAAGTGAGTTTAAGCCAAATTAGAATTCATTTTTGTCACAGCATGATTGAACTATGTGGACTATCTCTCCCTTTTATCTTGCTTTTCCCATGGGATGAGGCATAGCAAGGCATGCTGCAAGAAGGAATTGATCTCTTCTGTATCATAATACCAAAAATACTGGGTTCTTTCGGTTTTGCCTGAGGAGACAGTCAAGAACAGGGCATGGCAAAGTGTGCTTTGATTGTTTTGAGAATGCCAAGCATAAATAAGAATTTTAGAGTCACTACATTTTTTTATTTTATTTTAATTCCATGTTTATGCTACAAATCATTAGCTTTTGTGCCAAAAAAACCCCAGAGTGGCAGCTGAGTGGAGAGCCAAGCATGCTTTGCTCTGGTTGAACCCTGTGGTCAGCCTTGTGCTGTAATGTGGAACAGCAGAGCAATTAAAGGACATCCCTGTGGTCTAGCAGCAGTACAAATGGAGCTTGTGTGGGGATATACTTGTCATTAAGAAGAGCTCAAGATAATTTATTCTGATTTTCTAGTTAACTCTCTGTTTGCCCTTCTTCCTTATGTGCTTTCTCTGGTGTAGTACCTTCTGTTTAAAGCGTAGGTTGGATTTGACTCTCAATGAAGTCTAGTCTTGGCAGTACTAAAATAAATCTGTGAGAGGTAGCACAGCATCTATTCATCCACCCCAAGACCCAAAATAGTGACTTGATGGTGAATCTCTTGCAACACAGGCAGCAACACTGACTTCTCCCCACTTTGAGAGCCAGACTGACAGTTCCCACGTCTCACCCTTAAACTCCCTTATCCTTTCCCTGTGGCTGACGTTACCTGACTCCTGTAGCCCTGTAAGCTCCAGGAGAGCTCATGTTTTATGAGAAGAGAGCTGAGCCAGTCAACAGCTTCTTGAAACTTTCTTGAAAGGGGGAGTTCCAGCAAGATGATTCAGACCTTCAGTGGCAGAAAATGAACCGGGCAAAGCCAGTGGTGGCCACTTCAGTGGCAGCAGGCTGTTAGATTTATTCTGCTACTCTCACCAAATTGCACCAGGATTAGAGAAGCCTGGAAGTCTACAAGGATGGTGTGTGAGCTGGTCCCCTTTAGGAAAGGCAACTCTCTCTGTGTGGGAAGTGCAGCCATGTACTCTGATACTTTTCAACCAAACTAAAGAAAATTAGGCATTGGAATAAATTGCCCGGGGAGGTCTCTGGATGTGGCACTTGGGGACGTGGTTTAGGGGTGATTAAGGTGGTGCTGGGTTGATAGCTGGACTGGATGATATCGAAGGGCTCTTCCAACCTTGATGATTCTGTGAAAATTGTTTTCGTTTCACCATGACCTCTCAAAGCTCTAAATTACATGTCATGTGGTTGAACATGCAATGACCCGACTCCTGTGTGAAGACTAAAAAGAACTCAAAAGCTGACTGTTTTTAAGTTCTGGATCAGCAGGGTTGGCACTACTGTGTGTACGTTCCCTCTGCTTGAGGGCTGTTAAAGACTTTCACTGATGAGGTTCCGTTCCACTGTGCCATGTCTGTGTTTATTGAGTTCCTGTGGTTTGTTCTGTGCTTGCTCTTAGAGCAGTGGTAGGGATGAGAAGGAAGTTGGGACTGTTGAAATGTCTGCCAAATGATTACTTTTTGATTTTTTTTTTTTTTTCAAAAGTGAGATTAATGTTATCTCCTTGAACCCATAATTGTATCTTTAAAGTAGAAGTGAAACTTAGAAGATGAGTTGTTATGATGCCATATCGTTAACTTTGGGAGGAAAAAACCCTTTCTTCATTAAAATCTATAAAACTATTAACTGGAATCTAAGACAGTTTTCTTCCCTTTTTTCCTTCCCTCTTCAAATTACGGCTTGATTGAATTAATTGCTAATTTTGCAGTTGCTTCAAAAGAGACGTATCAATTGTCTTTAGAATTGTCAAGACACTTATGAACACTTAAAATGTTTTCTTACAAATAAGTTGTTCTTCTGCTTCAAGTGGTTAATGGGGACATTTGCTTCGCTAAAAAGCAATTGGATTTGTTGATTCTATCTGTACACAAATAAGAGTTTTCTAAATGAGGGGAACCTCAGAGGCTGAGATTGTTTATTGTTTATTGCTTTCACTTACACTTCAGATTTCCTCCGTTTACTTTGTACATAAAACATTAAGCAGGCACTTTACTGGAGAAACAGTCTCGAGTATACCTTTGAATGACTAAAGATATGTGACTGCTCTTCAAAACATTTTAATCAGTGGTACAAAGCACTAAATGTGCCCTAATTGCCTAGAAATGTTGAGAATTTGTTTTTGTGACTAATGTGTGTAGGAGATTCCACACGATATGGATTAGTTAATGTAGTCAGGAATGGAAAGGGAGGATCTAGGTGTGGAGATAGGAACAAATGAGTGTAACTACCTGGTCTGGAGCTGGCAGGGGCTTTTTTTTTTTCTACAGGAGAAGTGCTGTTGTGAAACTTAACTCTCAGAACTTCCAGGTCAGGACACCAGATTTTAGTGGCAATGTTTTCCTCTAGTCTGGTGAAGGAGAGCTAAGGAATGCTCCCAGGGAGGTGATGCATATTTTGAGGAGAAAGGGATGTTAAACAATTTGTAGCTTTCTCATGCAGACTTGGAGTTCATACAACCAACTTAAACTTAAGGACTCCGTGTTGCTGTGTCCTGGGAAGTCTGGATGTGCTGTTGGAATTATTATTATTTGCTGAACTTTCTTGAAGGGCGAGTCCTCCCAGGAACTGAGCTGCTTTTGGACTTGGTGAAGCTTCAGAAAGAAACAGGAGTCCTGTAAACCAGAGATAGAGGAGTTAAAGCAGTGGTGGAGCTCAAATATACAAAAAGGATGTTTGAGACTCACTTCAGACATAAGGGAAAAGACTACTACAGACATTGCACGGCCTTTCTAATCATACAGAAATATTTAAAACAACTAAACTGCCTTTCCAGAAATCTTCTGTTGTTGTCATGTTATCATTCTGTGTTTTGTTCTTCAGATGCTGTTGTTTTCCTGCCTGGGAAGAAGATTAAATTATTTTTTAAAAGTAGAAAATGTTCTTTTTGAGGAGAGGAGAATTTCAGTGTCTTTTTATGTTTCTTATGCATAATACAAAAAAAAAGATAAGGAACAAAATAAATATTTTATACTTTTAGGAGATTGCCTTTAAAAAAACAAACCAAACCCCACAAAACCCCCTGGAAATCGTTTTTCATTGAAAAAAACAGATATGGCCTCTCTTTCTGTGCCTGATTCTCTTAACAAGCAGTTCAGAAAGACTTCTGTCTCTGGGCTTTGTCAGTTTGTTGTGCTGAAGTGTAAAACCTAAAATACTGTGCCAAAAATCTGCTAATGTTCCATTTCAATTTAATATGACTTAGTGGAGACAACCAAATCTGTCATTGTATATTCATACTGAGTTAAAACTATAAAGAGAAATGTTAATCCAGCAGGCTTCCAAAAATAAGTAATTCTGAGTAATTTGGTATTATAAATGTGATATTAGTTTGGTAGTTTGAAGGAAATTTAATTAAAAGAAAAAGCATTGAAGAACTCAGTTCTCCAAACATAGTTGACAGAGTGCCTGTTTTTCTCTTTAATTTTGCTTTTGTTTTTCACTTCTATTGTTAAACCTTAATGTTGATCTCTAGCTACAATGAAACCTCTCCCTTTGCTGTGCATTTTGAAACATCTTACAGAAGCAATGAGAAGCTGACATTCTAATAAATGATAAATTAAAAGTTTTTTTTTCTTTAACATTTTCATCTGCTCACTGAGTCTTAGTTTAACGTTCGTTCAGCAGCTAATTCTCAGTGTGTCACTGTCACAGTTTATACTGAAATGGTAATAGATCCTTAATGAAGAACAGAGCTTTCCTCCAAATCCTGTGAAATGTCAGTTGTGCGCATTTAAAAAGAGGCATACAACCCAGCAAAAGCTGTTTTCCTTGTTAAAAAAATGTGCCAGTGGGCACTGAAAGTCATTGTATGACTTGGTTGGACATCCCATTAAGTTAATTTTTCACTTCATTGGAACAGTTTTAGGTTTTTATCATTCTTAAATTGCTCCTTTTCAAATTACCTGTGCTCCAAAGGAAGGCAAAGAGCTTTGGTTAACAGTTTTGTGCTTCTCCTGCCTTACTGTGCTCTAGGCTATGCTGGACTAATTTGCTTGTTTAGGGCAAAAAAAAATCTTGTTTCCAAATCAGGCTTAAATTCACCTGTTTGGGGTTTTTTTTGATTTTTAGTTAAATGTTATTGCAGAAAGAAGTAGGGTCTCAGGGTGGGATGGTGGCACAGAGGAAAGACATCGTAGCTTTTGGCTCCTTTTGCCTTGCCCAGGAGAAAGGATCTGAAGTCAGTGATTTCTTCTGCACCTGCAGTTTGGAAGCCACTTTGTCACTTGTTGTTCATGTTATCTTTGTATTTACAAAGCACGTGACTCAGTTCTAGTAACACACTGCTCTCAGTCAGACCATCCCCTGGGTCCCTTGGCAGGATTTTGCACGGCTCATGCAGACTAGGTGTGGGGTGGTTTTGTGGTTCCAGGGGCTCCATCATTCCTTGGGAAAGGAAGCTGTGCCTGCAACTTTGCAGGGCAAACGGTGACAGTGCTCAGCTTTTCAGGAAGGGAGTTCTGGGTCTCTTTCTGTCAGGAGAGGGTTTCAAACTTCCCCCAAGGAGCCGGGGTGATTCCAGTAGTGTTGGTAAGCTGTGTTGTCATACAGATGCTCTTAAAGCAGATTTCTTGGCTTTCTAATACTGGTTTTAATATCAACTGGATATGGAGGGAGCTTTGCAAAAATTATGTACATCAGACAAGGCCAGAACACGTTACTGTGTGTTGGGGTGCTGACAAATGTCTCTTTTTACTTGGCATTGTTTTCAGAAACTTGTGAAATGAGAGGGCTGGTTACAGCTGGTTGGTGTTTGCAGTGCTGTGGGACTGGACCAACTCTCTTCAAATTGAAAGCTCTGATGTAATGTTAGTGTGCGTGCAGTGTCATTCCACTACGTGTAACTGTGGAAATTTGGCTTTTGCCAAACTGTTGGTGACCAGGGTAGGATGTAGACCTCAGAAACAGGCTTTGAAACCTCCCAGTAGAGGTATTTGACAGCAGAGTGCATGCAAGGGGTGTCTGTCTCTGATCACCTGACGTAATTTAGCATTATAGAAAGAGAACTTTTTCTTTGGAGGGTGTTAATACCCATTGCCTTTGTTTTATGTATCTCTGCTGCTCCACTTAAAAAAAAATAAAATAATAAAAGATATCTAATGCCAATAAAACATCTTCCAGAATTAAATGTAAACTTAAGCTGCCAATTGCTGGAACTGAGATTGGAAGCTGATTGTTGGTTAGAATGGCCAAACAGATGAGGATGGTTGTTTTTTATTGGAAATCGGTCAGGAACTCTCATTACTGGAAATCTGTGGCTTTTATAGTCCTGTCTCATTTTACTATTGGATTAATTTCAGTTCCCTGTCTCAGTCCTAATACATGATGGTATGACTTTCTGAGAAAATGAGTAAAAAATTGAGGCAAGTACATTTTTTTTGCACATTAGAAAAGGAGAAATCTGTGATGTTTTATTGATGCAGGGACCAAACACTGGTATGGGGGACTGGCACTCAACATGGCCAGAGAGATGCCCGATACTAACTATCCTTGTGGTAAATCTGCTATATTTGGGTGAATTATGAGAGGTTTAGAACTGCGTTTTTCAGAGCCTTGTTGTCTTGGCATTACATTGTACAGAAATTGTTCCTCTTGAAATTGGTGTATCTGCTTAGAGCTTCTCTTTGCCAAACAGACTGAGCGTGCCCAGTCCATTTCTGTCTGGTGGTTTTTTTCTTTTTTTTTTTTTTTAACTGGTGAAAGATGGTGAAGTGGAAAGGGAAAACATACTTTGTAGTTTTTTTTCGCATCAGTCTTAGTACGAATTTGCCTTTATCCTTATCTCTAGATTTTTCTAGTTAGAAACTACTGCAAAAAGAGAACATCTACTTCCTTAATTATTGGGGAAAAAATCTGAGTCAGATATCTGTTTCCTGCAGATAGAACCCATGTTGAAATCACATTGTAGCTTTACAGATTTCTCTTATAGGTTTTTTGCTGTTATTTTCTCCATCATTCTACAAAACCAACTGTGTTCCCCTCTCTGGCATATGTCATCATTTAGTTCTCCATTTATGTACCAGTAGAAGGAAGCAGAGTCCTCCAACTTGGAAGACAAGGTTAGAGCAGTGTTGGATTTGAGCTCTTCAGAGCTGAGAGTCCCAGAAACCAGCAGTGTTTTGCTGTTGCTCCTGGATTATGTGGAGATGTGACTTGTGTCAGACTGGGTTGAATTAGTCTCCAGTGCTCTGATGCCCAGCCATCAGATACCCTCAGTAAAGAGCTGGGGAACTGCCCAAGTTAAGGATCCCTCCAGTCTCACCACAGGAGTCTGAAGTGTTATTTAGTGCTGCAACACATTAGAAAACCCAGGTGCATGTTAGCTTAAAACTGACTTCTCTCTTCTACCAGAATTTGAATTTTAGATGTTTTAGCCAAGCCATCTCCAGGTTGTGTCTTGGTTTCTACTCATACTTTCCTTGGCCATTGGGTATGATGTCTTTGAAGAATAGTTTCATCCTGTTCTGACTGGTTTCTTTGCTGCAATACGTGTCTCTGTTGTCTGATGGGAGAACATGTCCATCTGTTTTGTTATATATCGACTGTTAAGACTTGGATGTAACACAAATGGTATTAGAGCCCTCAAAATTGTCTGCTGAGGAAGGATACAAGTGTGCAGTTCTGAAAGTGAAACGCAGGAACTTTTCAATCGGGTTTGCCAGAATTGAATCCTATCTGCATCAACTCGGTGTTTAAATAATTTCACTTGACTGGAAGTGACAGATGATTAAAGAGAAAAAGTGATACCTTTTCTGATGTGTATAGTTGGCTGAAAAGTGTTATCATCAGAGAAATTAGTCCTAGATTCAGTCAGAATCCCAATGGTCAAGATAGAGGCACTTCTCCCTGTTCAGTTTTTGGAGTGGCAGGGGCCTTGTTCTAGTGCTGTATTTGAATAATGTAAAATCTGACCAGGCCTAATTTCAGCTGCCAGCAACAGTGAAACCTTGACTTGCATCATGGGGGGCACATCAGACTGTGTTTCTACAGATTTCATTGCTAAAAAACTGCCTGTCCACTCGCTCCCTGTGAAAAACCCTTTCAAGGTTTGGGTCACTTTTCCCCTTTGTGGGTGGTGCATCTTATGGAGCAAAAGGATGGTTGTACCTGGTACATACAGGGATGCCCTTTCCAGCTTCCTTTCCTTTGCACGAGTGTGATACAGATGCTTCTCTTTTGGAATGGGAAAACCTTTCTGATGACCCAAGACAAAAATCTTTTCCAAATTTGTATAAGCTGCCTTCATTTAGAGTGACTTAAAGAGACTCGTTACTTAAAGAGAGACCTCTGAAAGAACAGTTTCTGATGCAGAAACTCCTGCAGAGACTGCTGATGTGGTGTCTGAGATTGTCAGACCTTTATTTGATGAAAAAATAAACCCATTCCTGAAAACTGCAGATCTGTAGAAATCTTTGATGTCATTGACAAGGAAAGGTTGTCAGTGATACTTAAAATGTTATGTAGAGCTCTTGGATTTTTTTTTTTTTTTTCCCCCCCCCATGGCTCTGGAGTCACAATATATATGAAGGACAGTGGTAACTGTGTGGCAACACTGCTTTGAGTCACCTGTGATGTACCTGAACATCTACACTCTAAGTGTGTTGAGCAGTAGCCAGAGTTGTTGAATTGTACAGTCTGTATTTACATGTATTTCCTCCTTTTCTTACCCTCTTAATATTAATCCTTTGATGATGCTGTGATGGCTTTAAGAACACAGGATTTTGTGTGAGCCAGACAGGATGCAGCTCTGTGTTGTTCTAAGGGACTGCAGCAAGTTTGGCCCTGGGATATTGCCTTGGCTGCCTTTGGTGAGACCTGTTTTATGGTTATGTATGGAATGTAGCTTTTTAACCAATGGTTTGTTAAAAAATTCTGGTTTTGTTTTAATTAGGACACCTGATGATCTCTCGAGGCAAATTGTGGCCCTTCAGCAACGGGAGCTTGCACTGAAAGAGCAGAACTCCACCTTCATGAACAGGTGAGTGATACCAGTGGTGGATGCTGATAGCAAAACTCTGCTGTAATAAAGCACTTAGAAAGGAAACAAGGACTGCAAACTGAGAGACTGGCTCTCTAAATATCCTTGCTCTTCCATGGAGACTTCTGCACTCTCTTCTTTCTCGTGCTGATTTGGAACTTTTTGCTTACCTAAATCCTTCAGGGGAAAAAAAAGATGAAGAACTGTGAGTGGATACAGTGAAGAGTTATTCGAGCTTTGTGTTATGAGCTGAAGTGTTTGCAAGGGGAAATGAGTTGCTTTCCCAGACCATTTCATCTGAAAAGGGAATGCCACAGCAAAATGTACAAAGTAGCCACCTGGGTATGGGAAAGGGAGTAAGGGCTCTGAGGACTGTGATTTGACTTGTAAAAGGACCAGTTTGTTGAGATGCTGGTGGAAAAGGGTGTTTGCAGTTTTGGTGGCAAAGTACTGCAAGGCTTTGGGAGGAGCGGTCCATTTATGGAGTGAGATATATATTTGAAATATGAGGGTGTTTAAGCCATTGCCCTGCTGTGGGAGTGAATATCTAATGGGAAAATGAATTTGTCTGCCAGAGCTTAACTTTCCAGCCTGCACTGGTTACACAGCCTTGCTGAACACGGCTCCTTAGCGTGACACAAAGTGCTTCTCTCCCTCAGCACACATATTCCTGCTTCCCTCACCGTTTATTTCCTCACATTAAGAACCCTCTGTCTGGTTTTGTTAAAAGCAAGACCCCTGTCTTTCAAGAAGGCTCTGGACTGTTTGCATTGCAGGACTGTAGCTGCCTTGTCTAAGCAACAGGAGTGTGGAGAATTTCAGCCTTGGGTGTAAAGGTGTTGAATGTAAAGCAGTCAAATACCCTGTGATTGAGCACAGGATGAGCACGCACAGCTTGACGTGGGCAGCATTTGCTAATGTTTCTCCTGAGGTACATTTTGGTTCAAGAGATGATTGTCTTTTGGACTCTGCTTTACTAATGGTGGGCAGGATTCAAGCTGGGTGTTAAAAGCTTTGGTTGTGCTGCTGCTGTTTAATGAAACTGTTTAGTCAGTTGTAAAATGGTTATCTAGGTGTACATTCCCATCAGTGAGCCAGCCAAATTGGTTTGTGTTTTTTGCTGGGAAGTTTACAGTGGGGGGAAAAAAATCTCGCCAATATAAATCCCACATTTCTTGTGCTAAAAATAAACCAAGAAAACCCTCAAACCCACAGCTGATTCAATGATCAAATAAAATGATCAATAAAATGGTAGTATTCGAGTTACAGATTTGGGTTTGGTTTTTTTTAGGTTGCTTCTCACAGCCTCTCAGAGAAGTGCTTTTCCTAAATTTATTAATGGCCAAGAGGAATCATCTGTTGAAAAAGCAGCTTTTTGGTAGTGCCTGTTCATCTAGATGTAATCGTGCCAATTTAGTTTAAAAATAAAAACACGATTAAAATTACTTTTTGATTTCGAGTTAAATGGGCTGTAAAGCTGCTTAAATTAAAATTCTAACATTTTCCTGATGCAATGCTGTGTGTCACTTCTGAAACTGGTAATTTTGACTTTCTTCTGTCACATACTTTATTCCACCGTAAAAGGTAGGCAATAAGATACATTTTTAAAAACCTTTCATTACAGATGATTTGAAAGTTCCCAGGAGAAGGCTTTGAGTCTTCGGAAATAAAGCCTCGTTAAGGAAGAAAACCTAATTTTCTCCTTTCCCTGAATCTTTTCCAGACTTAGCTGATGGTCTTCTCTTTTATTTGTTTCATAATTGTGTTCGGGATTGTCTGTGTATTGCAGTAACTTAATATGTGGTCGTGCCTCCCTCTAGTGATGGAGCCCAGCACTTATTCAGCTTTCTATTGTTTTTTTTTTTTCCCCAGCTACAAGCTCTTTTGCCCTTAGTTGAAATATGTTGTCTTCAGTGCTGATAGTGCAATGTTTGATTTATAAAGTCAGTGGTTATGTGTGTACAGAGCAATGTGCAGTACAAACACAATCACAGTCTTGGATTAGTCTTCTCCATTAAAATTAATGATTTCGTAGATGCTTAAGAAAACATCAGCAGAGGCTGGCATCTAAATTTATTTTAATGGCTGTGAAGTGGAGAATCTCAGATAGTCCTGGGTTACCTGTTGCTACACAGTGCAAAATTCAGCTTAGTAGAAGAGGTTTCAACGTGAAGTTACAGACGATTATATGACCCTCGTCCCTGAATGGCTGATCACCAGGCTTTCAAACACAGGCAGAAGAGTGCCTGGAAGGTAATTTTTTTGCAAGCTGATTATTCTTTGTCTCAGTCTTTACACTGCAATGATCCTGGTTTTTATTCTTAGTAATGGTACCTTTCCAACACTGTTCAGTGACTCTGATAGACACTTGCCAGCTACTATTTGTCTCATAAAGTGACAAACAGGCCCCAGTTTCTTTTTGATAACAGGAGATGCTCAGGAGCAAAGCAGGAGTTAATTGCTAATGTAGGGGTTTATGAGCAGGAAGTGACTTCAGAAAACAAGAGAGGTGGAAAAGGTACCACGGGGGAATGATTTGCTACGTAAGGTGCCATCCATTTCTGTAAAACTGGAGACAGATCTAGCTGGCTGCTTCTAGTGTCCCTTAGTTGATCTAAAATGGGGAGTTATGATTAATAAACACACAGTAACAACTTTTTCCAAATGGCATATGGCTTTGCTAAACTGAAAAAAATTATTTTATCTCAATCTTCCATTCTTCACCCGCTTTCCACTTATTACTGTGCTCTTTTAGAGCCGATGTTATTGAAAAGGCCTTAGAGATCACCCCACCACAAAGAAGCAACATCATTACAAACCCACCTTTGTGCTGGTATTTCCTTGCAGTGCAATCTGTGTTCTGTGTAGCCCGTGCAATTGCCGGTGTCTCAAGGCCTCCCAGAGATCAAATGATGATGCATATCCTATTTGTTCCGTCACCCACCTTGGATGCTTTTAGACACGGAACCGCAGGACTGAATTTCCTGAACCGTAGGTTTAAATCGATTTCTTTTAACAGCAATTGTTTACACGTTTGAGTTGTGTAGGCTCCCTCGGAGCTTCCTATTTTTCCTGGGGCAGAAAACCTTCCTGTGGTGCCAGCGCGGGGAAAGAGGAGAGGGTCCCTTTAGCACTGAACACGTAAGCAGCAACTCACTTCTCTTGGCAACTTCAGGATGGCTGAGTAATGTAGCTGAAAGTGCCATTAATTGTGCGTGATGGACTCTCACTGCTGGTTTGGAGTGTGTTGCTGGAAGTCTTATAAATAGAGTAAATTATACTTTCAGCAGCAGCAGCAGGAAGTAGTAGTGTGGAGCTTTTTAACTGCAGAACAAAGATAGCAATCCAGTGGTTCAAAAGCTCGAAAGAAGATTGCCCAGGGTCACTTTGATAGCACCAGTGTGCCTGCTCTGCTGTTTAGGAAAAGGTGATGAAAGGAAGGTGTTTAATTAGTGGTCAAGTTAACGATGCAGCCACCATTTGTTAAAGCACATTTTCCCCCCTGAATGTGAATGCTGTAGGCATTGTGCTCTGAAATGTGTTGATGGTTGTAGTTTATAACATGGAAAGTCAGCCAAGTGGTTCATAAGCTTTTGTCTTATGGAAAAACGATGTAGTAGTTGCACTAATTTTTTTTTTTTTAAAGTGAGAAAAGCTGCATATTTATTTTGCCTGCTTTCTGACTGCATATTTGGAGTCTCTGGAGAGATTTTCTAAAACAATCCTGGCAAAGTATTTTAGAATTTGACATGTAGGGGGAAACTTCCCTTCTTTTACAGTGTTGTCCTGTGAGATAGTTAATGTGAAGGAATGAGGCTGCTTACAGCTCGAGCTTTGCTGCAGTTCTGAAAGACAGGCAATGGAAATGGACTTCTTTGGTTACTTGTGGTACCTCCCAGAATGATCATCTCTACTTTTGCTCTTGTCCAAGTGCAATATTGACTTTGGACCTTGAGATGTCTTGTGGAAAGTCAGATACAAGGAAACACGCAGGTGAAGTTGGTTCAGGGCAGGATGAAGGGCACAAAGGAAAATGGAAGAGCAGTAGATCCTTGGTTCTGGTGGAGAGATCCTGGAGCTGATGGCTTATTCCCATCACCTGGTGTCAGAAACCCAGCCACGTGTTTTGACATATTGTTTCATGTGGGAAAAGGGACACATAGAATGTGTTTGAAAAAGTATTTTCCTACTCCAAGTGCTCACAGAGCTGTGTTAAGAGTCATGGTTGTTTACCACTTTTACTCATATAAATCATGTTAAACTGATTTGCCCAAAGAACCTACTCTGTGTGTTGCTGCTTAAAATGAAATAAACCCCAAAACCACTGAAGACCATGGAATATAGATTGCAAACTGAACAGAAAATGCTTTTGAGTTGGGCAGCAGGGATTGTTTGTTTGGGTTTGTTTGGGTTTGTTTTGGTTTTTTTAATTAAAAAAACAATGGGTGAGTGATGATAAGCCCAGAACCGTCCGTCTCCATGAGGGCTGTTAGCTCAGAGGTGTTGTAGATCTATTGCCCATCTTCTCTTTTCCTTGGATGTCCCAAGGTGTGTCAGTCACAAAAACAAATAGAGCCTGGCAGACTTCTTCCCCTAATCTTCTGGAAAGTTGGACAGAAGTTTAATTACAGTGAAGTGTCTTTTATCTGACAGAGAGAAAAGTGCTAGCTTTTTAATAGGCTTTATGAGTTATTTTGTGATCAAAAGAAGCACTTAATGTCTAATACAGGGCGAGGTAGGGAATTTTTTTCCCTGCCTTTGTTCATCTATATGGCACATTGCACCTTGATTTATATGTGGAGGTGTCTGTGTACCTAATACCAGACAAATGTTTATTCACAGTGCTTCAGGGCAATATTAACTCCTGGCAGGTTCTGCATTCATTTACAGAGTGAGGTTATGAAGAAGTGACTGGAGGTATTGCTTTTTTGTTCTCCAAAATGGATCTTTCCTTCAGTTTTATATCAGAAGGTACTTGACAGTGTCCCGTTAAGTGACCTGTCTACATATTCAAACAGTAAGCTGCTAGAGCAACATCTGGTTATTCATGGCTCTAATTGGGTAGATACAAATCTTTTCTATTTTTTTTTTCTATCATATAGTTAGCAGAAAATAGGAAGGCAAAAAATAATTTAACCAAGACATTGACTTATGCTTCCAATTCAAAAAACATGGGATTTTGCCCAGACCTTTGCTTTTCATGATTGTGCCATTTTTAGTCTGATTTCCTGAGGAAGTGAAGCTTATTACTGTGCTTTGTGTGTATATGTAGATGAGATTGTCTGTGCCTACCCTACACTTTTGAACTTGCAAGTTGTGTTCTGACAAGTTTGGCAGATGGTAGAGGTCTCAAAAATAATAAATTTCAGCAAGTCTAAGGAAATCAGGTGTTCATCTCCAGGGGAGACATCCTGAGGTCATGTCCTGTTTGGGATCAGAGCCCTGCAAGCAAACAGACCCTCCTAAGTGTCACATTGTCAGTAAGGCTCCTTTGAAGACCAGGCCTCCTTGGCCACCTTGAGCCTGACACTCAGGGAGCTCTGGTCTGGTACCCTGGTAGCATCACAATCCATAATTCCTGCTATGCCATGCTTTCTTAGAGGCTTGTGGCATTTGATAGTACCATGGCAATGTTGTTGGCATCGTCGTCATGCTTTTCATGTTTGATATAATTTTGATATGAGAAATAGAAGTCTACTTGAGTCAATAGTCACCTTTGGAGAGAGAAACCTGTAGGAAACCAGGCAACTTCGTTTCTGGAGCTCATGGAACTGCTCTTTCTGTTTGAAAGAAAATATGTAGGGGAAAGCCTAAAAAACAGCCCTAGAGGGGACAGACTTAGTGGTACCTGTATCATCTTCTCAGCCTGGAGCTCTGTAGAAACTGTGTAGTGCAAAACCAGTACAAATATTAATACTTGGTTCCTTACCTTTTATTTGACTGTGCTTCTGGGAGAACATTCAAGGATAATCTGTGCAGTGCCTCTGTTCAGTGCTCTTATCACTTCTAATCATTGAAAATATTTGTAGAAACTGTTTAACTCTGTTCTTAATAGTTCTTGTTCCAGTGTTTGTGATTGACCCTGGGCATTCCTACCAACATCCCTGGTGCCTGTGCATCTCTTTATTTACTAGAGTGAACAATAGCTTTTATTTGTTAGTGCTCACCTGGAGATGCTGATTCAGCATTGCCTCGGTAGCAGTGTGCATTATTGACCAGAAAAATGGGTAAAAATAAACAGTTAGTTTGATAGGAAGCACAGACTGTTCCTGGTGGTGTGTTGTACAGCAGAACCTGGGTTTCAACTCGGAGCTGCGCTGTAAAAGTTAGGGAAGGAGAAGTCAACCTCGCATCTCTTCTGTGCATGACTCACATCTGCACTATAAATCTTTCGCTTCTGTGAGATTAAAATTCCTAAAAATTCGAGATGAAATAGATGTATCTTCATACTAGTCAGGAGTTCTCAGAAACCAGAATGAATGTTTAGAATTATTGAAGTAATTAGAAGTCAAAACTTATTATCTATTTTCATTATTCTGATTCTTTCCTTCTTAGCAGAGGGATGCTATGATCAAATTAATGATTTACAGGAGGCTGATGGGCAAAGGAAGAGTGCCCCCCATCGGTGTTACATTTGTGCAAGGAATACAGAGGGAGGAATTGTAATCTCAGCTGTGCAGTAGGCAGCAGTACAAAAATATTCTACTTTGAAACCAGTAGTATTATGTAAAACCATATATTCAGCCTGCTGCCAAGCTTTATGTAGAGCTTTGGGAATTGTAGTGCTTTAAGATTTCCAGTTCTTAGGGATTTGTCTTTTATTGCCTCTGCAATGTGGCAGTATGCCTTGAAAAACTGGATGAGAGTTGGAAAGAGGGGGGCCCATCAGTTTGGTAATATCTTGAGAATCAGTCTCGAAGTCACCAAGATGGTTCCATGGATGAGGTAGATGAATGTAGCCAGAGAAGTCTTGACTTAGTTTCTGGAGCAACTTTGTGTTTACCTGGGTGGGTTGTGCTGAGTCATTAATACAATGACCTGAGTGTCTCACGTTCTCACACACAGATCCAGAAGACCACAGGAATGAAAACAAACACCTCTGCTCATATGTCCTGCCTAGTCTGCACCTCATTATTTTTAAGGCAGATAAACCAACATTAATTCCTATCTATCAAGAATTTTTTTTTGTTCCCTTCTCCTCCAAAAGCATTTGTTACACATCGATTTCTTCCCATATAATATCTTAAAATGATAGTCCTGGCCATGGCTCCTGAACTGTTGAGGTGTTTCATGAGAAATTGTCAACAGTCAAACAAGTCTGTGTTTAAGTTTTTTTTTTTCCTCTTAATATGTAATGCTGGAACAGCAATATAGCTTTCCTGATCAGCCATGGGAAGCCAGAGGAAGATTGGTGGCAGAATGCAGAATGAATTTTCTGTCTTTTTGCACTCATTTACCCGAACACCTACTGTAGTTGCTGTAATAACAGGAGTATCGAAGACTATGGATTTTTCTAAAGTATTTTAGGGTACTGTTTATATTGTTTATTTTAAGCCAATTGATGGGGACAGGCAGAAGACACCGAGACATTTTACCAAGGTAAATGTGAATTCTCTAGGATTTTGTAACTGCTGTAAAGTGGTGTCAGTTCAAATACTGCACAGAATAAGGTTATATCTGAAAAATAGATTGTCTGGCCTGGGATGTCTCAATCAGTTGATCATATCTGCATGTACTCTTTGTTCAGCTCCATAACTAATGGCCTCTCAAACAATTTCTCATCTGGATCACATCATCTCTACTGCCTGCCACTTTCAGCCTGCTGTTATTGGTATTTTCATTATGTGTTTTCATTTTAATATTCTTCATGGCTGCTTGCGTGCACATGTGAATGTACAGAGCGAAATACTGCATGTATATCACTGGTGGTGGTTATAAATATTCTCCTACTGTCAAAGTTTTATCATCTATACAAAAGACATACTGCTTGGAAAGTTTAATAAAGAAGTAAACTGCTTGTCTTTTTTAGCTGTGTAAGGCAAAAAAAAAAAACTTGTCATAAATTGCAGTCAACCCCACTCCCAAAAAGCAGCTTTCTCTTGCTGCTCTGAAAGTTAAATGACTAATGTGCATAATTTATTTGAGCATCTGTGCTAAAAACTTGCATACCAAGTTTTAGTTCAATGTGATCAACAATGGCGAAAATTAGGATTTATCATGGAAATGCTGACGGATGTGAACATGTGTAGGCTAAACCGGTGCCTGACAAACCTTCTTATTGTGCAATGCTAATGGTGAAACACATTTATTTTTTTTTTCTGCTGTAATTGCATTTCCCCCCCGGCTGCTTAATTTTCTCCTTTTCAAATTCGGTGGTTTTAGCTGCACTTCATATTTGGATTCCTGCTTTTTCTGGAGTCTGCATAAAACCTCCTAAGTTGTCCTGTGATATTTCTAAGCATAAGATACCCTGAGCTGCCTGGGTGAGCGAGTGGAGTGTTGGCATCCTGAGATGGGGCTGGTGCTTTGCAGTAACGAGCTCAGAACAGGAGATGGTGCCGGCAGCCTTGGCAGCTGCTCTGCCTTCCCTCCCCTCCTCCTCCACCTTCTCTGCCTTGCACAGCCAGGGTGTTGTCACCAGGATTATAAATTCTGGAGCCAATTAGCTAAAAAATGTTACAACTGAAAGGAAAGAAAGAAGCTGTAGAACATCTTGATGTGAATGTGCCTCTCTCAGAAACTCTCTCTGTGGAGAGCTCAGATCACAGAATCACAGAATGGTTTAGGTTGGAAGGGACCTTAAAGACCATCTCGTTCCAACCCCCTGACGTGAGCAGGGATGCCGTTTACTGGACCAGGTTGCTCAGGGTCCCATCCTACCTGGCCTTGAACACCTCCCGGGATGGGGTATCCGCAATCTCTCTGGGCAACCCTATGCCAGGGCCTCACCACCCTCTGAGTAAGGAATTTCTTCCTGGTATCTGATCTAAGCCTTCCCTCTGTCAGTTTGAAAACATTGCCCCTTGTTCTGTCACTGTCTGCCTGTATAAAAAGTCCATCTCCCCCCTTTTTATAAGCCCCTTTAGGCACCAGAGGACCACGATAAGGTTTCCCTGGAACTGTCTATTCTCCAGGCTGAACAACCCCAGCTCTCTCAGCCTGTCTTCTTAAGAGAGGCCTCCTGGCATCTTCATGGCCCCTTCATGGCCCAGTCATAGCCTTTTACTGCAGTTCTGGAGTGGCTTTTGTTGCAGCATCCGACACTTTGGAGGCATCTGGTTAAGGAAGGAGAAGCTGGTTTGGAGGAGTCAAGCACAGGGAAAACAGCACAAGGCCTTCTTAAGAAATTGGGCTTGTGAGTAGGGTCTTCTGTTAAACATTGGGAAGATCCTGAGGGTTTGTGCCTTGAAAGATCCTGTTGGTGCCTTGCCAGTGCTTCCTCCGTTCTCTGTCCACAAGATTTCCTAAATCCCCAAATTCAGACTGATTGCTTCGTTCCTGCATGAGCGTCAGAGAAGGGAAATGTGTTTATAGTCAGTTCCTCTCTCTGTCTCTTTTTGAAACAGTGTTTGGTGTTTTTTTGGGCACTAGTGGTTCAACCAAGCCCTGTTGCTTAGAAGAAATTCTGATCATTTCTCAGTGCAGTCATTCTGTTGCAGGAATGTGTCTGTCCTTAGGAAGGAGAGGAGATAGAGATGGGTTCAGGAGGGGTGGTTGGCAACCGGTCCAGTTATTTTGTTGCTGGTGACTTGTTTTTTTTTTTTCCTTTAACCATACAAGGAAAACTGTGGAAGGATGTGACATTCAGAGGGCCCGCTGGGGCTGGATGTGTGGTCAGAAGGAAGGGTTGGGCATGTTGTTCTGTTAGAGTTTAAAACAGTGTTCCAGCAAAATGTAATTTCCTTGTCATATTTTATGTATAGACTGTTTTTACATATTTTCAATATTTAAAACAATGTTCATATTCATAACTTTTAAAGTATGTTCTCACTGTTAAGAGATGGAAATCAGTTAAAATAAAAACCACGAAAAAAAATCCCAACAAGCCCCCCAAGCTTTCCCTTTATTCAAGCAACAACAATCAAATTCTTATGAGTGGAAAAACTACTGAAGAGGCTCTCTGTTTCTCAGCCAGAGCAAGCTTTTGAAATATTTATGGAATATAAACCAAAATGTGTCCCTTTCGGACTGTACAAATAAGGGATTATCAGATCTAGCCTGTAGCAGTTGCAGTACATAGAGTCCAAAGCATCTACAACTAATAAAAAAGACCGTATGGGACTCTACTGACAAAGCCATGGGTTATCCTAATGAAAAAGTCCCTCTTGCACCTTGCACTGGAGGTACAAACTGTTACCGAGACAATACATTAAAGAGCAACACTGAAGTGACTTTGTAACCCTTTCTCTTGTAGCTGGGAGTCAGGAGCAGGGCTGCTTCCATCCCCTCCTGTTGAATCCTGTGCTACCAGGCAGAGAATTGCAACACAGGTTGTCTGGCTGTGTCATGCTCACAATTTATTGAGTGGACTTGCTCATCTTGTTCTTATGCCTTGCTTTGCATTCTACATATCTCACTGTGGTGTAAGATTTGGAGCTTGTTGAAGTCCAGAGTGCATTTTGATGTTTCACAGAAAAATCAGCAGAGCCAGGTTTGTAAGGAGAAGTGATACCTTTTATTAGACCCACTGATAGGATTAGCAGGCAGACATGCCTTTGGGCACACAGCCAATGCTCGGATCTGATAGAGAAGCAAAAGCCTTTAAGCTAAATGCAGGTTGAGAACAATTGCTCTGAGTTTAACTTGATTCATTAGTTGGACAATTTGAGAGAGAAAGGATGTGGGACAGGGGCAGGTATCAGACAGAAGAGATGAAAGGGCTGTTCACATCTGTGAGAAAGAGACCATCTAATTGGTTCTGATGCATGACCGGGCTTCGGATACTTGGATAAGACAATCAGCAGAGTGAACTTTTTCTATAGAGAAGGAAATTGGAAGCAGATAGTGTGTCTGTTTTTGTTGGAGCCACATAGCAGTAAATCCTGTGCTTCACTGACTCAGCACTGGGGTGTCAGCCTGGCAGTTAAAGGAACTAAGAACTTCAATTTTATATTAACCCAAAATATTATTTTCTAGACTGTCAATAAAATAATTTTGCTATATTGTTTGACTTATCTCCTCTGGGCACTCGGGTGCAGCAGCAAGTCTGAACTGCCAGTACAGTGACTGCTGACTGAGTTTCGTTTTGTTTGTCCAAACACTTTCTAGGATCAAGTGTATTCGCTGAACTGCAGAGTTCCTGCCTCTTGCACTGCAAGTGCTGTGGGCTCTGCCGATGCTGGGAAAGGCCAGTTGAAGATACCGAATGGGATGTTGGTGCTCATGGCAAAATCTGCTGTTAATTTTAAGTAACTGTTTGGACTTAGCAGCAGTATAATGTGGCTTGTTTATGTTTTTTAACTGTGTTCAATTTAATAAAAGTGCACCTGCTGCTGTGTTACCTCGTGTCATGATGGGTAGTGCATGGGTGGTACGTCTCTAACTTGCCTATTTAAGAGTAACATGATGACTTTTAACGTTGTATTTGTCACATTTTTTCTTTCCCGATTACATCCAAAAGGGAGAAAAAATGCTGATGATAACTGTGATTATTAAAAACCCCAAGAAACAGTAAGATAACCTGGGGCAGAGTGGCCTAAAAATACTTGATGTTTTTAAACTAATTACATTTTGTATTACCAATGACCTTTTGGAAACCTTTTATTTGCATGGATTGCACAGGCCTCCAAGGAAATGCCTTTATGCAAAGAGAAAATGCATTCCAGTTGTCTCCTTAAACCAGCATGCAGGTCTGCTGCCTGTAGGATGTGCCCTTTTTCAAAAGAACTTCATAACATGCTTATTCTGAACTGCAGGGAGAGTTTTGCCTTGTGGAGAAGATGAGCTCTCAGGCTGTGTCAACTTACGAGGCTGCTGCTTGAAGGTGAGGGTTCTGTGTATAAACAGCAGTGGAGGACGTTCTTGAACTGATGGAGGAAATGTTCATTAATACTTCAAGTCAGAGGAGACTTGAAATTTGTTCTGACTCCCCTGGGAAATTTGTGGCAAATTTGTGAATGATGAACTATGGGCCTTATTTCAAACATATCTGCCAAGTATAAGGCAGAAATTCCTCAGTTTTTGCAAGCTTTTAATTTGGATTTTTAAATTTTGTGTTGAAGTTATTACTTCACTTCTTCCCTGAATTAATGCTGAAGGTCTTGAACTGAATACTGGAGAGTGAGACTGGATGAAGTTTTAGTAGTTTCTCATTTCCCATCCTTTGGAGACAGTTGTCTAATTCTTGAATGGGAACTGAACAAGAGACAGAGGAGTCATTGCAGCTCCCATGGATAATGTAGCTGTCATTGAGGCTGACAGAAGTTACAGTGTCTTTCTCCTTGCAAACCTGGCAGTCCTGGTCCGACAGCCTCAGACTTCATTGGCTTTGATGTTTTAAAAATGAAGTGAGTGACATCTTTTGTTAACGTGTACAGACTTCGAAAAAGTTCCTTGTGTCCTTAAAGAACTGCATCAAACCAAGAAATCAGCGTGGATGCTACCATGTTTGATCAGTTTGATCCATTGAAATCTTCTCCACAGCACTTTGAAAGAATAAGTTCCATTCCTAGTTACCTTACTTCAAAAAAGTAGCCCACCATCGTTGTCTCTGCTGCAAGATACTGAGCCAGGTTCTTGAAAGACAGAAAAATCAGACACATCATAAAATTGTGACCCTTTGCCGATTGTTACTAATACAGATCTATTTACATGTTCCCATACTGGGATTTATGCCACTGTTTAGTCACCATTGTGTCAAGAGAGGCTTATGTGGAGGTCAGGGGGTGTGCGGGAAGTCTGGGACCAGCAGAAGTCCCACAGCAGAGGTGAACCAGGACTTGTTTTAGAAGGAAGCTGATGGCATAAGCAATACATGTCTCCTGTGTGTTTACACCTGGCCTAGACTGGAGCCTCTCTGAAGTACAGAAAATGTTATCTATGTTCTTCCTAAGTGTGTACAAAGATATGTGTTTGTGCTTATGGTCTTGTGGTGCTTCTTTAATGCGTTAAAACTGCTTCAGGTAAACGGGATGAGGGAGAGGCTGAATGGAAAGGGAGACCTGTGTAAGACAGAACTGCAGAAATATTCAAAACTCAGTGAACCTTTGGAAACAGTTTTGTTCTTGTCTCTGGTTTTGACCCAGGACTTGTGTGTGATGTTAAGCAAGTCAGAGATCTGTCCTCTGGCTGGTGGGAGTTAAAAAATGTTTATGACAGTGTTTACTAACGCATGTCTTTGTTGCTGCTTGTGCGGGGCTTTCCCAAAGAGCAATTCATGTCACTTGCAAATCCTGTAGCTTTTGCCTATGCCACAAATAGATTTTTTTTTTTTGAATTTTGCTCAGTATAAACATGTGATAAAGCAGATACATTTTGTTTTGCTTCAGTCAGCTTTGTATCCCATTCACCAAATAGCATCCTATTAAGAAAACAATCATAACCCTCCTAAGGAAAGGAAGAAGCTGGTTCTGGAACAGACCACTATGCAAGGAGACTGCCTTAGTCTTCTGTAGAGTTGATGCTTGTACTGTCAGAGTGACAGAGATGGGAACAGTTGAGAACAGCTTTGTTTTGGCACTACAACAGGGATTTGTTATGACAGTCTTAAGTTTCGTTTCAGTGTGGATTTGCTGGTTTGCCTTGCGTATTATAAATGTGTGTATTAAGTGATTGAGAGAGGAGGTAAGATAGGAAATAGAGAACAACCCATGAAGTTGGTGAAGGGTCTAGAGAAGAAGCCATGTGAGGAGTGGCTGAGGTACTTGATCTGGAGAAGAGGAGGCTGAGGGGAGATCTCATCAGGGTCTGCAGCTTCCTCACAAGGGGCAGCGGAGGGGCAGCTCCAGTCTCTGCTCTCTGAGACCCAAAGAAACATATAGAGCTGTGTCAGGGGAGGTTTGGGTAGATATTAGGAAAATGCTCTTCACCCACAGGGTGGTTGAGCACTGATCAGGCTCCCCAGGACACATGGCCCCAAGGCTGACAGAGCTCAAGGAGTGTTTGGACAACACTCTTGGGGACATGGTGGAAATTACTCGCTCTGTCCTGTGCGGGGCCAGAGTTGGACTGGATGATCTGTGGGGATCCCTTCCAACTTAGGATATTCTATGATCTAAAAATCCTACGTTCAAACTCTATCTTCTGCAGACCTGGGGTGGAGTGTGAAGTGAAGAGAAAAAGTATGGCATTACTGCCAAACCAACTGCAGCTTAGCAAAACCACATATTAGAGTAAATCATCAATATTTCAGATCACCGCTTTTATAAACAAATTTTAGAAAGTGAGAATGAAAACCTGAGGAAACAATGCAGAAGAGTAGTCTGTGTGTGTTAACATCCCTTGAGCCCCTAGCAGGCAGGAGAAAAGGTTGTTTGAATTTTAATTTGATTTAAATTCCTTTTGATTTTGTAGTTCATGCCAATGGTGTGTATATTGTCCCTGGAAAGTGAGCAGAGGATGTTTGAGACTCCCTTACTTTTATGCTTGGCTAATTTTACAGGCCTCCCATATTTTGTAGCTGTAAATGTTGCAGACTTTATTACGTTTAAACTGGTTTTAATATAGTAGGTCATAAAAATTAGGAAACAAGAGGTAGTGTCCACTGCAGTGATGTTTTAGGGCAGGGAGGATGCTTACAAGTCACTGAAAGGCTTACACTGCAACTGCAGGATCATCTGTTTAGTGAAGTCAGGGCAGAAATAGGGGAAAGAAACCACAACCTGTCACAGGTGAGAATGAATTTCATTGTTAAAAAATTCCTCCTTTTCCTTTCATCTGAGGAGCTGGTTACGCTTTGAGGCATCAATCCAGATGTGAGGAGAGGAGGGAGGCTCTGTTTCTTTCCTTTTCATAAAAAGGTTCAGCAAATTGTGTACACTATATAGCTGTATATATATTATATATTTATCTGTACAATACAGTATAGCTGACTGCTCATCTCTAACCAAGAGCTGTGACTGGACCTGTCTTTATAACAGAGCTGCAAGAACCATCTGCACATCCTGGTGCTGTCCCTGGAAGCTCTAGGCCATCAGTAAGGGATTTTTTGCTTTTGCAAAATGACCTGAGTGGTGAAAACCGTTGGAAGCTCGTTCATGCCTTCCTGCCTTGCTTCTTAACTGAGGACCCTTGCTAGGGAGGAGTAAACAAGAAATCCATGAGGTCCAGGCATCCTCTGCCCAGCCCAGGGCTGGATTACAAATGTAGTGTTGAGGAGCAGCTCTACTTTATCTGTTATTTGCAATTATTCTATCTGCAACTCACAGGTCTTCAAAAAGATGATTTCATACATCTGCTTCCAGGGGGTTAATTACTCCTGCTGCATTCAAAAGCTAAAATAGCGTGGGAAGATAGGCAGTTACTGGAGGATGGTTCCATGGATGTATTTGACATTTCTTAACTGTTGGGTATTTGGCTTTGAAACTTCCTTCAGAGAGTGGCAAGGCTGATGCCTGTGATCTCCACATGGGTCACGGCTTCATTTAATACCTTTTGACATTAAAACTGTTTGAGAACCGATGCCTGTGGTTTTGTCTGTTCCGATTTCATCATGGCTTAACAGTTAGTAAATGTTCCTGTAAAATGTTTATGGTGATTTCTTTCAGTGACAACTTCAGTTCCCACATCCTGAACTCATATCTCTTAGCAGCTGCTTTACACCAACCTTCATATGCAGCAAAAACTGGGAGCCACAGAGGCTGAGCTTGTGTGCTTGGATCCTTTACAATATTAGAACAGGGACCATTTGTTTTGCTGCTTCCATTTTTAAAACCCACTAAGCAAAACCAGATAAAAAGCCCTTAATCCATCAGAATTATTAAAGCAGCGGCTGTTTGTCTGAAATATCACAAATGGAGAATGAGTTAAAACACAGTGTCTACCTGAGGCACAGTTGGCATGTTGGAGACCTCTGTCCACTAGCCTGAAACCTCAGTGTCAACTTTATTGACTTTACAGGCTGGCATTAATGGCCATGATAAATCAGTCTGCTTTTTGTTTTTGCAAATGATTTAATGGTCATAGAACTTGGACATAGAATACATTAATTAAATTTATTTTAATAATTCCTTTATTGCATCCATTTAATCATTCTGGGAACCTGTGCAGATTCATGTGGGAGCATGCAAACCAGGTATCCCATCACTCATTCTGCTTTGCATCTAAACAAGTATCTGAGGAGCTAACCTTTTTCCTTTTTTTGAAACCTGCATTATTTCCCCACTGGTTCTTGATTTCTACAGCAGGAAAAGTAAGAAATGAAAAAGGAAATTAGGAAACCTTGATTGCATGTGCTCCTGTGTAAGTTTTGCATCATGTGACATTTGATTTCTTCTAACAAACTGTACCTGTTGTTTCGAAGACAGTGGGAAGGAAAAGATGCCAAATTTGTGGCTCTTTAAAACCTCACATTTTTCTGTCCTAAAAGCTTGCAAGTTTTTTTTTTTTTTAAATGGTTCAGGTTGGAAGGGAGCACAGTGGGTCATCTGGTCCAACATCCCTGCAGGGTCATCTCAAGGCACATGGCATAGGATTGTGTCCAGATAGTTCTGGAATACCTCCTGTGAGGGAGACTCCACACCCTCTCTGGGCAATGTGTTCCAGTGTGTGATTACCCGCCTGGTAGAGAAATTCTTCCTCATGTTCAGGTTGAACTTTCTGGGCATCAGTTCCTGCCTGTTGCCTCTTGTCCTGTTACTGGGCACCCCTGAGCCGAGCCTGACCCATCCTCTGACCCCTCCCTGCACACGCCGACAGACATTGATGGGATCTACTTAGTCTCTCCTCTCAAGGCTGAACAGCCCCACCTCCCTCAGCCTGTCCTTGTAAGGGAGATGCTCCAGTCCCTTCATCACCTTTGTAGCTTCTGCTGGACCCATTCTGTGTCTTTCCTGTTGGGAGGAGCCCAGAACTGGACATGGAAATCTGCCTTTATTACAAGGGGGCCTTAGATGTCTTCAGAACTAACATTCTGCCCTACAGAACAGCTGATGTGGCAGCTCAGGAATGCAAAAACCATCAACCCCCCCAGCATTTAAAGTCAACAGATCTTCTTTTTATTTGCTTTCATTGTGCCGATCTGGCTGTTTTATTAAGGTTCTTCTCTGTAAAGCTGAAGGTCAGTAACTTATTATGAGTATTGGTTCTGAAATTATGAAAATCGATGTCTAGGAGCTGGTAGTTGAGAGAAACTGTACTGTGAGATGTGGTAACAGTAACCAACTTCTACTTGCACTGTGCAGCATTTTTCCTTTAAGTAAATATGGTAATGATTTCCTGGAAAAAAAATTAGCTTCCTGATAGTATCTCAAGCTTTCTTACATGCACAAGTGCTGTTGTGGTTTCTGATCTTGTATCTGAGGTACTTTTGTAACAGGGGATGGCCGGCTCACGAGGCTTGATAGACCTATCTCTACATAGTTCTGTAACTTAGAACAAATCCTGTGTTTGGAGAATCTGTCCTTGCACATATGGGGACAAAGGAAAGCCAAACCTTCCCTTTCTGCTGCTGGATGAGTTTTGAGTTTTCAGCAGTGTCCTGTCCAGCCAGCTCTGAGGGCTGGTGTGTTCCCACCTTGCACAGCTGTGCTTCTGGCCTGTCTGTGCAGGAGCAGAGAACTGGCACGACTTGGAGGGGGGGGCACAGGGCTCTTCATCTGGGAATCAACCCAGCATTCAGAATCTTACCTTTTTCCCTTCCTGGCACCCACAAACATTGGCTGCTGTAAAGGAGAAATGAAGCTTGAATTAAGCTCAGGGGTGTGTAAAAGGTACTAAAATAATGTCTCTTGCAGCGACTATTTTGGCAAGATGAGTTAATGTGCTTTACTGCTCCACAGAGGAAGTCACAGATTTCACTCAATCTCTTTCTCTCTGTCATTAAATTGTGTTCACAATTTCATTTTTTTTTTTCTTTTTTCATTCCTTTTTTTTTTCCCCTCTCTTTTTGTTCTTTTAGCCCTTTACAGGTCCCACGTAACTTAAAGGTCTGCAATGCCTTGCCCAGTCTCTTTGAAATAAACCCTCTCACGTAGAAATTGCCAGCAGGGAGACCGTTGGACGTGATGTAGCATTCATTTCTCTGCTGCATTGGGTAATGATTTCCTGGTTCCAGGAGCAGGAGATTAAAATTCTGGTGAGAGGATTTGCCCCCTTCCTCACTCAGCAAGGCCTCTGTGCCAGGGCTCAATCACTTCCTCTGCAGCAGCAGGAGCAGAGGGAATGTGATACTGTGGTCATTCAATCAGAGGGAGAAATGCTTTAATCTCTGCTATTCTGTCTGATAAATGCTTTCTCCTTTGTTCTGAATTCAGATCTCTAGTGTTCCTATTGTTGCAAGGATTGGGGGAGAAAAGAGATCATCCTGTCCAGTTAAGTGTTCAGTGATGATGCCTTCATTTACTCCCAGAAGTACTTTGTGATTTAGTTACAGAAATGCAACTGCAGGAAGGGCAGAAAAAGCATAGGAAAGAAGTGGGACGATCTGGCAAATCCCACCACAGCCTGTCATTTCCCTAAAACAAGGACAGCATATCTTGTGAGTGACTTTTATTTGCAAAACCACAGTGGAGATAGAGCAGCTTTTGCTTCAGTGTGTGGTCTTTGCTCTGAATATTTGGGATGCTCCATATTAGTTTGACAGATGAACTTCTGACCTGTGCAGCCACTTCCTTTGTTGTGTGTTCCTCTTCACTGCAGCAGTTGCACAAAAATGTGATGGATGAGTATTGACTTTGCTGCTTTCTTTTGCTCCCTTTGCTGTATTGACATGAGTTAATAGGGCAGAAGTGGAAGACGGACTCTGTACAAAGTGGAGAGAGATTTTATGTCAATAGGGTTTGTAAGATAAGAAATACAGCATTAAGGGGGAACACACAGGAGAGTTAATAGCTAACAAACCACTCGATGTATCAGCAGGAGAAAGACACTGACCAAGAGCTATAAACTCTTTTTCAATGAAAATATGTTTTCTTGTTTGGTGTGATGTGATATTAGTAATTAGTTTTTCTCAGTGCTGTCAGATGGTGAAAGATGGGTTGTTGTGTTTTATAATGGTGTTATAATGTTTCATTATATTGGCTTTATGAGTTTTTTGCTTGATTAGTTGATCACACTATTAGAGGGGAGTGCCTCCATTTTTAATAATGCTACTTATGTCCATCTGCTCCTTTGATTTGACCATATTTAAAGTGGAAATGAGTGTGTTAAGTGAAATTTAAGCTTGAAGGTGATTGGAAATGGAAGGCAGAACAAGTTCTGACGGAGCAATAACAGTTAGTTCACCCAGCCTCAAAAGGCTATAGATCATTTAGGCTACTTAATAAATGGAGTGTGTATTCCAGAATTTTAAACCAGTTGTTAGAGTAAGGAGTAAGGAGCCCACTGGAAGGATACTTTGGCTGTACATGCAAATGAAAAAATATTTTAGGTCTTCTTGTGTTCAGTGGTTCAAAAAAAAAAAAATCTGCTGATATGTAGCAGTAGCTTGAAAGGCTGAAGAAATGCTGTCACAGGTATCAGGAAATGATTTAAACGTCTTAAAATAAGTGCTGTGCTGCCACTGTACAGGGCATTGTTGGATCCTTAGAATGTCACTGGATTACAGAAAGGAGACTGCCAGGGGCAAGAAGCAGCCCTGGATAACAAATCGCAGCAGGTATTTGGAAAGTGGCTAAATACATGTTCACTGGAAGATGAAAGAAGGCTCTTAGTGTGTCTTGTAATTATGAAAGAGATGAGTTTTGCTGCTGGCAAAGTTATTTAGATGGGTTGACAATTGAAAAATGAGTAGTTTAGTTAAATATTGGAAAGCTAGAAATGAATGAGAGTGCTTAGACCAAGTTAATTATGGATGGATGTGTGCTATAGGTATGAGAGACAAACGTCAAGGGATATTTACTGGGACAAATTTTCAGTTAACCTTTTGTTTTGGAGCTCTTTTTGATGAGAAGGATGTTCTGTAATTTTCAGCTGATTAGTGTTTGTGGCATTTTAATGTTCTTTGAAAGTCTGCATGGATTTCCAAAGGGGCCCTGCCTAGTTTGGCTCATAAAGTCCTTCTGCTTTTGCAATGGACTTGGGTAGAACTAAAAGAAAGAAAAAGCAGAATCCACTTCACTGCAGGCCACAATATTAAACCCTTGCTACAGATGAATAATGGCATAAGCCAACTTCCCTAGAAATAACCTTTCCTTTGGGACCTTTTTAGAAGGGAACAACGGAAATTTCTTTCTCTTCCTGCTTTAAATGTCATTTTTCTTTGGCTTAAAATCTTCATAGCTAAACATGCAGTAAATGTATTGCTGCCTGGTTGTTCTGGAAATATGAATCCCTTGGTAAAGGACATAGGTGAGCATTTTGGTGAGCCTACATCTGACCCTGACTTTCAAATGAGCTCCTGGCAAACTGAGCTAAAGGCTTTGCTACATGGTGATAGATTCCTGTAGGGACAGCCATTCTGCAGGAATTTGAATTCTGGCAACCTTATTGTGGTTACAGTGTGGTGTGGAATGATGGAGATGTTACGTGATTTTTGCTGTAATCGTTCAGTTTGTTTCCGTGGCGAAAGAATGGCAGTCTATAGACAAAATGTTTCCTTCTGTCCATTCTTGGCAAAAGTTTGTCCTGGTTTTTGCTCTAAATGAAGAGAAGAATTCTTTAGAGTTGGCTTTTATTATAGTCCCAGCATATTCCATCATATTATCTGTTGTACATGCAAGTTCCCTACAAGAGCAAGGCTTTACTTGGGCCAGTGTTTGGTGTTTTTTGGTTTTTTTTTTTCTTAAAGAATTAGTTTCTTCCAGGTCTGGTGACTTTACTGTGATTATCAACCAATCTGCAGCTTGTCATGTAACACTTGGTAAAGATAAGAAACCAGAACAAAACTAATATTCATAACACTCGTGTTCACAACCAGTCTGAAATGTGACTATCTATGGAAACTCCAGACCAAACTGTCAAACCAGAAATGGGGGAGGAGGGGCAGGTTTTTTAAAGCCAGTTTTGTGCAAACCAGCAAAGGAAGGAGCAAGGATATGGCTTTCGCTCAAGCCAATGCAGAGACAGCTGGTTTGCTCTGTTTAGTTTGACAGTGGCAAGGAGAAGGGTTTGTGTGTTCTGTAGCCCACACATTCATAAATAATACAGAGTTTGGAGAGAAAGTGTGGGGAGGGGAGGGAAGAGGAAGCGTGGGCGATGTAGGTGATGTGGGAGGACGTTTTGATTTATTACCATATGGGCAGAATTAGTAGATGTACAACCACCATCCAAAGGAAATTGGGTTTCACTAGTTAGGTGGTTTTGTGGATTACAGAAGTATCTGATGTTGTGTGTGTGCATAAGGTAATTTAGCATGGTCAGAGAAGGCTGCCTGTAAGGGGACTTGCTCAATAACAGCTGTTTAAAAAGACTTGTATTTTTCTCCTGACGTGCTTTTTGTGACTGAGCAGGTTAAGACCATGATTGATTTTCTTAAACCCTCTCTTTCCTAATGACTGTGGAGCTAAAGAGAGACATTTCGGTATGGAGAATTTCATTTTGTGTCTTCCAAAGTTGAATCCATTGATTTTTCTGAGGATTAACAGGCTTGGTGGTGTGCTAATTATAAAGAACTTTGTGATAGAAAATTGCAAAAGACTGTTGCAGTGGGTGGACTCAAATGTACTCTGTAGTTTTGAACTGAATTCCTTTGGCTTTAACTCATACCTTTCTCTTTGGCTCCAAATGACCATTTCAGCTGTGGACCAAAATGTCTGCATGAACTCCTTCACCACATCAAGGTTGTGGTCGCAGTAGGAAATTCAGACATCTGCTTTCTATTCCAAGCATTAGAAATGTCAAGCAGGGACTGATACATGGACAGAATCTAGAGGGGAAAAGTTCAGGCATTGAAGAAAGTAAGCTTTGATCCTTCAGAGAGGCCCATGATTGGGATTGAATGGGTTTGATTTCAATTTAATAATTACAATCTTGCACTGCCTCTTGCCTATTTATAATTTCTGGCAAACATTCCCTCTTCTGTGGCATCCTTCCCTCCTCCCCTTCTGCATCCCTTGTGGTTGTCTCTCTTCTCTGGGGCAATTCATGAGTTTCTGGTTTCCTTTCCAGTGGCCTGGGTGCTGCCTCTGCCTTTGGGATCCACCTGCTTGTGTGGCAGAATAGAAGGCTAAAGTGACAAAAAAATTAGAGCTGAGCTAAGTGCCAGCAACCAAAAATAACCTCCAGTGTGAACTACTGAATTTTAAAAAAATCAGTCTGTTCCCTTAAAAATAAGTGCTGAATACTGCCAAGTGTTCCCATAACATATATGGCTTTGTTAGATGTCAAATACAATTTTGTTGTTTAAAAAAAAGAAAAGGCTGCAGAACTCTTGCAGTAGCTCATAAATGTGGGCTCACCTGTTGGAGATTAAAATGTTTCATTGGTAGTGAACTTTTGCTGTTTAATAGAGGGCAAGAAAACGTAGAAGGAAGCCATGAAACTGCTGTTCTGTCTATTCTGATTGTTCTGTTGGAAAACTTCTGGAGGAGGATACATAGAATTATGTCTATTAGTCACTTCTACCCAGAATAGTAATTTACGAAATATAATAAACAATAAAATTAGATCAATCCCCAAAACAATAAGTTGTGTTTCTTGAAGTGGTGCCCAGGGCAAACACAGAATCCTCGGGAAGCTGTCAGTAAAATGTGATCTGTGCAGACCCGTCCTTTATTTACTGCAAGATGCCCCAGGTCAACGTGTGCAGACCGTCCTCACTTGGGTTTAACGAGAGAGCATTTCTAATTAAATTGACTTTTTCTTGGAAAACAGACTTAGGAAAACATTTTTTGTGTGAAAATGTTACAGCACTCCCACTGCAGTGACTCAGTAGTGTAAGACGGACATTCAAACAGTGCTCTCACTAGTGAGTTGGATTTTATTTACCCTCATCTAATTATTCACGTCTAATTTGTTTCAGAAAAGTGGGTGTAGAATGAGTGTGTGTTTTGCTCAAGCTGTTTGACCACCAGAGGAGTTGAGTGCTTGTCTGTTCCTCCTCAAATCTGCTGGTACCTCAATATTGTGGTTGTATTTAGTGCTGAAGACCCGTGAAAGACGATGAAAATGAAACATTTCTGGTTTTCTGCATGAGAGCTTCCCGAAATGAGGCTGGGTGCATCATGTGTCTTGGAAGACTTGTATCTGCCCTGGTCACCCTTCCATTGCCCTGGAAAAATACTTGCTCCCACAAAAATGAGGGAAGGCCCCATACATCACACAGCTGCATGTTGGCTCTCTTCTGTAGTTTTTTGCTTAATATTGTGTTATAGATCTAAAGACATAAAACTTCATCTCTGGGGTAGTTACATTACTGTTTGGCTCCTTATTACCCTGAATCCATCAGAGACAAGGGGGATCCCATTGTTCCAGCTGCACAACAAAACCACAAAGGGGTTATTATCTTAATTAGTTTGGAATGTAATTTCATTGAAGCTGTAACAAGTGGGTATAAAAGCAGGTGGTAGGGGAGAACAGGAAGGAATGATAAGCCTTGCTGAGTGGGCTCTAGTAAGTACAGCTTGATGGTTGGTAGTTGTTTAACTGTTTTGAGTGTTGAAATCCCTTATCTGGCAAAAGCTCTTTCATAGATGAGACAGCTGAGAGTTTAAATAGGTTAAATTAGCTGGGTCTAGGGCTTTGACCCAGCTGTACAGGTTGGGTTTTCATTTTGCATTGCAAGGTCATACAGTTCTTAAAGTGCTCAGTAAACACTGACATATTTATTGTGTTGGTGTCCATTTCCCTGACGGAGTGATGGATTGTAGTGGTGCCACTGGCTAAATTCCGACTCAAGTGTTCTTCTCTTCACTTGTTGCTTTGTATTTTTTGCTGTGTCAGAGACTCTTCCCTATGCTGGTGTTGGGAGCTCACTTTGCACCTCTTCTGAACCTGAGGCTCAACTCCCAAGAGACTGTTGGATTTCACTAATCCCGTATAGTTAATTCAGGTTATTTTTATTCCTTTTAAATCTCTCTCACAGGATTGAAGAAGTCCAGAGCTGATTCCTTGCCAAATGATTCCAAAGGTTGTTTATGATAAAAAGAATAATTTTGTATTTCTCCTTTCTTCTCCCTTCAAAGGTTGTACCTTTCCTTGCCAGGTGTGAAGGCCTTGTATAAAATTAAGCCTCTGTTTTTGTTTTTGGGTAAAAATAACAATACAGGAGGTATGTACTTAATGGCTTTGTGTATTCCCCAGATGATTGCAGCAGCTCAGCTGCATCAAAAGCTGGCATTTAGCAGACCAAGTCCAGAGTGGATTGGATCAATGCAGAGCAGAGTTGAAGTCAGTAGAGTTGGATATAAATACATTTCTGTCTCCATAACAATTAAACTGCTTTTTTTTTCCTGAAGATCCAGATTGCAACTCTCTTTAAATACACAGTATTTAATACAGACAGATTACATCTCCAGTTCATCCAGTTCATCATTGGATCAGATTGGTGCTAGTTAACTGCTTTACAGTGTTGAACTAGTTTCAGTCAAACCTTTCCCATCTAAGATATGTAGTCTGGCTCTATCTATGTCCCTCTTGCCTTTGAGAAATGCTCATTTATATCAGATGTTTCCTTATTTGTGCATTGCTGGCATTTTGCTGCCTCACACAGACTCACCCTTGGTTTTTCTTTTAATGGAGAGAGACTGCTGCAGTTGGCTGCTCACTCCTCTGCAGTTGTTATCATGCACTGAGGAAAACTTTGGGTGTTAACTAATGTTGAGTTTCATTTATTTATTTATTCCAGGACTGTAAACAGATTGGCTTCCTGTGTGGGAGTAGAGCCAGGCATTTGCTGGATTCGCTACTTGCAGTGACACAGGACTGGGGGGAATCTGTTGACTCCCCGCAGGCACCTGAACCCCATCTGGAATATGCTTAATTGCTCTTTCCCAGACTCCACTTTGTCCAGGATAACTTCAGAAAGAATGTTACGAGTTTGCAGCAGTACTTAAGATGTTGGTATTTTGGCAGAGTTACTGTTAGTTTTACCTATTTTGGAGATGAAGTTGGTACTAGTGCTGTGCCAGGTCTCCATGTCGTTCATTTGTCCATCTGATATTCCTGTTTTTAAATCCCAGCTGGTTCCTTCAGATGGGTCCTCCTAGTCTGAACTGCACCATTTCTCCTGTTCTGACACCTTCTGACCAGGCTGCTGTTCGTTCTCAATCTTTGATGGTTTTTTGTGTGTGTGGTGTGCCCGTATAGATACAGCTATAGATTTCACTGTTTTTATCAAGCTGCTTTTGACCAAGTGCCAGGTTTGCAGTCTCTGCTTTCTCCAGTGTTAGTGATATTTGGGATTGTCTCTTCCTTCCTGCCACTTGACTGACAGCCCTCACCCCCCACTTTACCCTATATTTAAAACTGATGTTTCTGGGTTTAGTGAAGAGCTTTAGTATGATAAATTATCATAAGGCTGAAGGAATATGAAATGTTTAGTAGAACTAAGAACATTGTTTTCTGTGTCTGCTTTGTGCCAGAGTGAAATAATTAGCACAATATCTGGAGTTTAAACTGTATGATAAATTTGTGGTGACTCAACACAGTCATCTGATAATTTAGAAATGTAATTAACAGATGACTGTTTAGAGAAATTGCTGTAAAGCCTCGTCTAATGACTTGTTCAGTGCCTTGTGAAGTCAGCTGAGTTGCTGCCTTTCCCTTGCTGCCTCACTTCTGGCATGGTGGCATCCTATGGGATGACCACAGTGATCCTGTTCCTGTGGGGTTGGCACTGACTTCATTATTGCGGCCTCAGTTTCTGTAATGCCATGTCATAATTTCACTCCTTGCTTGTCTTTCTACCGTGGTAGCAAAGGTCTGCTTCTAAGGTGTATGTAAAAAAATAAAACTGTCCGTATTCACAATTTTTTTTCCAACAAGCTGCTATTGTCAGCTCTAAGTTTTTCCTTTTCCCGTTTTCAAGTCACCTTTGTACAAGTACAGCATGGACTGTTGTGATTGATTGAGTCTGGGCTGCTGCTCCTTTCTCCTACCCCCAGGTCCAATGTGATCCAGGGGTTTATTATCACATTCTTGATTGTCTGCACCTGTTGTGCTGGTGCTATTTAATGGAAAGAATAAAGGAGTTTGTTAGAGAAAATTCCAACTTTTTACCTGCCAAACTCAATCCAACCTTGGGCATTATGGATGAAATAGTTTGGAAAACAGGAAGATGTGTGCAGTTTTTTCCCCTTCTCTCTGGCAGGCTCCTGCTGAGGTTGGTAGAAGGACATTCTAACAATAGTCGGTTCTGTAGGAGGTGAATTTGTGTTATGCCATCTATATTTTAGTAGACAAAGATGGGATTGAATAGTCATAAGACTAAAATGCATCTTAGAAAGATCCATTAGTTAGAAATGGCCTTTGGAGCACACAGCACCTGCCATGGAGACTATGGTAGGAACCACTGAAAAGCTGCAGCTTCTCTCCCATTTATTTTCATGTGGAAGCACAGTGATTTGGAAACATCTGATTTCTTTTACCTGGAAAATTGACAATTTCCTCCAGCATCCTGACGCCCCCCTGGATGTGCTGTGATCCCTCCCTGATGCTTCCCACTTGAGCTGCGGTCCTCCGGGATGAGAATTTCTTCGCAGCAAATGAATTTTCTAATGAGCTTTCCTTCCAAAACAGCGAGAAGATGCCAAGTGACATGTTGGGAAGTGCCAAGCAGGAGGGAAATGGCTCTTCTGTGCCGACTGTCATAAACAGGATGTGGTTTGTTTACAGTCCTCACTTGATCTCTCCAGTCCCCTGTCAGGGCTGTGCTTGGATGAGCCTCCCGCAATGGCCTGGAGAAATCCGAGGTTTCTGAGCCAATATCAAATATTGTGTCAGAGGAGGAAGTGGCTTCGGGCGAAGGAGCAAACAAAATTAAGCATTGTATCTTGGATTCTTCAGTGCATTTCGGGGGTATTTGTCATTCTGACTGTGCAGCTGCATTGCACTTGACTGCAGAGCAGAGGGAATTTAATGAACTGGGAGGATAACTGTTGGGGACTAATTTTAAGAGGAGATACATTGAAAAACCTTTATAGTGGGATAGTTTTGAAATAGTGACAACATATTAAGAGGTACATTACAAGGAAAGTCTTGTAAGAAGAATGAAATAGAATAGTTCAGTTGGAAGGGACATATGACAATCATCCATCCAGTCCAACCTCCAAGAAAAAAACTTTTTTTTTTTTTTTTTCCTCTCCTGTCACACCCAAAAATCCAAATAAAAGACTTGGCATTGCTTAGAACTCTTAGCATGGTCCTGAGGGGATTCTGCTGATCATCTCACAGCTCTGGTACAGTTGCTGCCCAGATGTAGCAGAGGTTTAGTGTTACAAAGCATTGTCAGAGCTGTGTGAAGAAAAATCAAGGCCCTTGGGCTCTTGCTGGTGGTACTTTAGCCATTAAGGACTGTTGGATTCGTGTCATAAAATGCTCAGTATACAGGAACATGGGGATGATCTGCTGTGGTTGCAAGTGAAACTTCCCCTCAGAGTGGTAGTGAATCCAGGGAAGTTCCATGGCTGTTGGGTATGGCACGTGCTTCTCCTGGAGGAAGGGCACTGTGAACAGTCTAATTAGGCCAAGTTTTATTCTCTTAGGCTTTACTGCCAATAAAAGTTCCTTGCTAGAAAAATGAAATTGAGCTGTAGCCCAGAGTAATGTGATTTGCATTAGAGCAGATTGTGAAACATAAGGCAAATTTTTAAGTATCAAAGTCATTTTGAGACCGAAGTTTTACAGAAATTCTGTGATGCTTAAACAGTTTGTGACTCTGTCATAGTTTTCTAAAAAAAGGCTCTGATGCTTGGGAGTTGACATTCTCTGTTTTCCTACATACATGGATCTCTTCCTATATATGCCCTTATACAACATGAATAATTCAGTGCTTGTAAATAGACAGGGGGAACTGCTGAGATGGTAAGTCAGGGGTTTCTTTGTTTATAGTCACATATTTTGGTTGTTATGTAAAAAAAATAAATAAAAGACGTTATGATAACACTGTTTGCATCACCCTGAGAGCGTGTGTGTTCATCTGTTTATCTGCTCTTTTCAAGTATTTTGTTTCACTTTGAAACCAGTTCCTTAATTCCTTGGCACTAATTTACCAGCTCAAGTTTATCTGTAGGGCTATGTAGGCTGCCTTGTCTTTTTTGGGGTTGTGCAGACTGCTGACATTCCCTACAAGCAGCTTGGGTTTTCAGCCAGCCTGCCCCTGCTTTGGCAGTGCTTTGGTATTCTGAGTTCTCTCTTTGCCGCCCATGAAGCTGACAACTGAAAAGGCTAATTGGGATAAGGTGTAGGGAGGAAAAGAAAATATCAAAACTCGCACAATAAACTGAATTAATTTGGTTGGCGTACGAGTTGTGTTGTGAATCAAGGCTATTTGTGCTCCATTTCTCATGTTGAAATGAGAAACTACTTGCTTTCAGAATAGGGAGAAATCATTCATACAGAGTTTATTTAAACTCCCTGTGGCTGCAGACTTTTTTTTTAAGGGTTTGAGCATAGATTTAGTGGTGTGGCCTGACTTGCTGTGCTCTGTCTGACCGAGGAAATAAGAAGTGATGTCTGCAAGCTGCCATCCATTGGTGTGCTTTTTCTTTTTAAATCACTGCTGATTACTGAGGAAAACAGGGTGAGAGTCACTGGTTATATAATTTGTAGAATTAAAAATCAAATGCCATTTACAAACTCAGGCTCCAATGCAGGAGGGATGAATATTTCAGGAAGCAAAGTCATGGCATTATTAACAGACACTGAGGATTTCTAATATAAACTGAAAGGGTGACTGTATTAAGCCAGCACTTCCTAATCTCACAGGAGCGAAGTGGTGTTGTATTTAACCCTTAAATATGCAAGTCTGAAATCTTTGGGTTTCCCACTTTACCTTGCTCTTGTGCTATCCTTTCTTCGTCTGGAGACTTGGTAAGAGAAGAGTTACTACAAAATAATACCCTACAGACGTGAAACCATCAGCCCAGCATGGAGCAATCCTTCTTTACACAAACACCATTTAGCCATAAGAAATACAGAGTTCATCTCTTGGTACAGAAAATATATGGGTTTGCAATCTGCGGAGGGGAATATGAATCCAGCTGTTTGTATTATGATTATTATTTCTTTTTGATTATAGGCTCTTTGTGTATAAAGAGAACAGCCAAGTTGAGGAATGGGTGTGCACTGTGCTGGGAAATCCAGTTTGGTACTTGGTCCCAGGCAAAAGAAGGGCAGCAGAAATGCTAATGGAAAAAAAGGAAAAAAACCTGAAGGCGATGAGAACTGTTTGCTTAGCAGCATCCAGGAAGCTGGAACTTGATACTGTGTTTGAAATATCTTTCTAGCACACTAAAATTTTCAAGGGCTTCTCGTTATTTAATTTTTAAGATGCTGTATTTATAACTTGCAAGGTATGAAAGAGCTAACTGATCAGAGGGTGTCGGGAGATTCAGGAACTCCTGTGTCATCAATATATTCCCTAAATAAATTTCATTGACTTATTAATAAACTGAATGTGGGAGGTATCTCTTTCGGAAATAAAGTGCCATGCTTGTTCTGCAGCTCCTCAGACCCAACAGGGCAGCCTGGCCCTGTCTGTTGCTTTCCCCAAAGGGCTGTTTGGGAGTCAGGCAATGAGCCAGAGGAATTGTTGCAGATGTGGCATCTTGCTTTTCAGCCTTTTTTCCCAGGAGCTTGTGGTTCCTTCCTGAAACGTGTTTTGGTTCTGTTAGATGAAGGTGGAGCAGCCTGTGTAGGCGATGGGCACACTCAGAGAGCCCTCTGCTGCTGTCAGGAGACCTCATCCAGCCCAGGCTCCATCATGGGAGACATGGGATGATGTAGGATTTGTCTGGGCAGGTTTAATATCTGGAAAGGGCCTCTGGTGAGGGCCTCAGTTTTTGAGAAAAATATCCCCAAGCAGTGCTCACTCCATCATCCATTGTGGACAGAGGACTTGGATTACGGTTGCTACAAGCAAGGAACATCTTTAATGTGGACAGTCCAGAGAACGCTGAGGTGATCCACGTGAGGAGAAGATGTAACCTATAAATGGTTCTCCCCTGACTCCTCAACACTAGTCACCAAAAGCAGCTTTTGGGAGTTTGTATTTTAACTCTAATATAGAAGTGAGGGTGTTCCTTCATGGCGCTCCAGCTGTAGAGTTACCTGGAAAATGGCCAGGGTGGAAGTCAGTGGATGTTGTAACAACTGGGCTCGATGTGTGCAATTTTTCATATTGTGAGAATGTATCTACTGAAGCTTGTCAGATTTCCTGTTTCTACAGCATTTCCAGTTTGGGTTTTATTTGTTAATCTTCTGTTAGATTGTGTTTTTGCATGGTTTTACACTGATAGGTTGGGATTTTTTTTTTTGTGTGTGTGTTGTATTTTTACTTTTGAGAAGATAAATACTAGTTTTGTGGAACTGTCTTTGATACATTTTTCATGATAGCTTAATAATAGAACCACCATGAAAGCCTACTTCCCAACAATGTACTGTGATTTCCATATGAGAGGGGGGGAAACCCCAGACATTTTGATGTTTCATTAAATTTTAAAGAAATATTCAATTCTCCCTGGCATTTCTAAAAAAGATTCCTTAAAATTTTTTCTGGCATAGTACAGATGGCATAAAAAAAAAGAGCTTTATAAATCACCAGCCTGCTGCTTCTCTCAGCAGGAATTGCTCAAGACACCAGGAGGCCTGACCGAGCATCCCAAGGGATTATCATGTGGGTGCAGCTCTGTACACTAAGTCTTCTCACCAGTGCTTTTCATTTTCTGGAATAATA
Source organism: Oxyruncus cristatus (assembly GCA_013399855.1). Classification (NCBI taxonomy): domain Eukaryota; kingdom Metazoa; phylum Chordata; class Aves; order Passeriformes; family Cotingidae; genus Oxyruncus; species Oxyruncus cristatus. Next base: position 737,947 of record VXAY01001192.1, on the reverse strand, counting down.
CCCTTCCTTTCTGTAGCTGGGGTTTTGCAGAGCACGTGGAGTGGTTACACACAGGCAGGTGCTGCTCAGCAGCTTGGGCCTGACTTCCACAGAAATGAAGGACCTGGCAAGGACCTTTTGGATTTTAGAACAGACCCTAATTTTTAGGGATCATGCCATATCCTGTTAATTGATTTATTGAGGTTTTGAATGCTGCATTCCATCCTCTGATCTGTATTTGAGGGAAAGTCCAATATGGCTGTGTCACAATTCATGACACATTTAACTTTTGATATATCCCCAAATGACAATAAGTACCTTTTTTCCCAGAGTAGAACAGTTGGTCTGTTGTTGATTTAATTTGGTTACCTATAATGAAAGCTTCAGTAAAATATTTTAAAGTTATAAACACAGAATTGTAACCAAGAACTGACTTATGGAACAGCTTCTGCCAGTTCCTTGAATTTTTATCCTAGGCATTCTTAACACAAATTCTGTTTAGTCATAGAATTTTTCTCTCGGTTCTGCTACTTACGATTTATTTCAATGTCATCTCCTGCCAACTCCTGCTAAAAATACCTGATGGCAAAATATTTTGCTTTATAATTTAATGGTGTCTTCTTTTTTTTTCTTTTTTTTACTTTTTGCATGCTCTGGTGCTGTACCTGAAACTGAGCTGAATTTTGGAGCTTTTCGGAAATTTTAGGAAATACTCGTTCCAGCTCCTGTCCTGTGTGAGGGGCTGCAGTGGGATTGCAGTAGTTGAAAATTACCTAAATGTGGTTCTCTGTTTGCTTTCAGTATACCTGACTTTCCCTTAATCTTTTCTGTTGCATATTCAATACCCAGCTCCACCTCCTGATGCTGGTGGAAAATTGATTGCTCACACAGGTGGTATTCTAGTTTATCTTCCTCATAGACAAGTAGAGCCCTGTGTGCCCAGATAAAGATGCATATTTCTCATCCCTGGTAAAATTAGCATTTTATACACAACTGTTTGTTTTCTCTGGTCTCTGTGTGCTTTCAGTGTTTTGTGAGGATAACTGTTGATCTTATCTTTTTTTCCTTCTTTGCCTGCACTCACTGGTGTCCCGAGTCCTCCGCATTTCCATTTTCTCTGTGTTACACAAGGTTTCAGGGGCTGTTCCTTACCTTCTTCCCTCCCTTCATTGATTTATCGTGCCAGTTTAGCATGTTTGGTTCTACAGGAAATCAAACTGCTTTGTAACTCTGTGTTAGAACCTTTTCAAGCACTTGTATTTACATTGCCCTGAATCCTAGACAAGATGATTTTTAAGAGTTAGAGATTTAAAGAGCAAGCTCAAAATTCTTATTTGAAGCCGGTATTTGCCTGACTTCTCTATGTACCTTCTGTGCATACCTGTGGAGTCTCATACGTAAATCTTATTACAAGTTCATTAATTCTTCAGCAGCTGAACTGCCTGGCTTTTGATTTTCACAGGAATCAACTTTTATTAAAATGGATGGTTCAGGTGGCACTTGGGATGTGGTATCTGGGAAGTTTTAGCTGGTGCGTTTTGCTTCTGGATGAACTTACAGAGAAGGGCAGGAGTGAGTTGCAAACCAGATGGATTATTTCAATAGTCCACTCCCTGCAGCGTTTTCCCTGGGCTTCACAAAGGTTTGTGATTGTCACCCGTTGCCTCACGTTCTCTCCTCTGATGGGACATCCTGCAGAGTGAGCTGTGTGTGCTCTCTGTGACAAGATGTAGATCACTCCCATCTCCTACACAGACCTGACAGACATTTCATTTCCTGCCTTCATATCTCTGTGACAGGTTTCTGAGGCCTGTGTTCACCAAGAGATTGTGCAGTTCAACAGCAGCACTGGGGCTAATGTCAATCAGGGAACTCGGAATAGAACCTGCTGGGAGGGGTGGAATCCAGAGACCAGCAGTGCAAATCTAGTGGCCCAAGTAAGAGTCCTTCACTGATGTGTGATCAGGTATATGGGATTTTGCTAGGAAAACTTGATGGGGTTTAACGGGATAGATCAGGGAATCACAGAATGGTTTGGGTTGGAAGGAACCTTGAAGCTCATCTTCTTCCAACCCCCCTGCCATGAGCAGGGACACCTTCCATAAGACCAGGTTGCTCTAAGCCCCATCCAGCCTGGCTTTGAACACTTCCACGGATGTGGTGGTAGACTCTGGCAAAAAGCGCAGTCACAGAAGATGCAAAAATATGCAGCTGGCATTGAGGATAATTTCGAGATTATGGCACTGTTATTTGAACAAAGAGAGCGATGCAAGGTAAGGTCTTGCTTTTCCTGAGGTTTGAGAGATTTGCAGTAATCGTTTTCGTGACATTATTTTGCCTGTATTCTTATAGTTATGGTTTTATTTCATTGCATATGCTGACGTTGATTATATGTATGAGGGAAAACCACATGTTTTTAGATAACCTGGAGGACTTTGATATGAAGATATTTAGTTACAGAAAATAACTTTTGCAACAGCAGGTGGCTTTGAAACTCCTCATATTCAAACTACACTGAGTGGTCGTAAATGCAATATTGTAGTAAAAACACAGATCAGATTTTGGACTTGTTTCCAAGCCTGGAGGGTCATATGTTGTTTATAAGCTTTGAATACTAAACATAATGGTATTGCTGGAGATAATTTCTAGCTTCCAAGTTACAGTAGCGTGAAATAAACAGACTTTTATTACTGGCAATCAGTGAATACATTTTGTTTTGTATTAAATATGACTTTGTTGAAGATAAACCTGAAATTACATTTTCCTGGATCAGCTTCAGCCGCTTTTATGCTTTTTCTGTTTGTGTCAGTAGAAAAAGGAAGAGAAGTACCCAGAGAAATTGTGGACTCCCCATCCCTGGAAGTGTCCCAAGGCCAGGTTGGACGGGGCTTGGAGCAACCTGAGAGAGTGGAAGGTGTCTCTGCCCATGGCCGGGGGTTGGAACCGGGTGGGCTTTAAGGTCCCTTCCAACCCAAAGTTCTGTGATTTTGTGATAAGTGATATCTAATACTATCTCCAGGCATTGTGGGCCCCAGTCCAGAGAAGAGTTGGACCACACTGGAGAAGGTGATGGAGTGTATGCCTGAATGTCTCAGGACTCAGATTTCCCACTCCTCTGGGAAGAGTACTTGTTTGGGTTAAGTATGTCAAATATTGAACAGACCTTTTAGCAGCTCTTTTCAGAACAACCAAACAAATAGTTTCAATGAACAGTGAAACTGATTTAATTTCCTATGGGTTTCTCTGTCTTGGTTAATTAGCTTTCTTTAAGCTGAATTGTGCTTAATATTTCTGTTGATTCTTCATTAGCCTGGAAAACCATCATGCTTTTCTCCCTGTTGCTATTTTCCTACAGAGAATTTTGTATAGCAGCATGTGAGCTGCTGTATTCAACACCACCGATTAGATCAGGGACTAAGGAATTTGTGAATTCCAAATTGTCTCCTCACCAGCTGCCTATTTTCACAAAACTTGGAGGAAGAGGATTGTCCTTTAGACAACTCTCTAACCGGTGGAGATGACTTGGGTAAACAGATGATGTTGTGTGTATTTCCTTTGAGATTTCCAAATCCACATCATATTTTGACAAAGGACCATTAACTGCTATTACTCTTTTGAAAGTATTTTTTGTGAATGCTGCCTGTACTTTTTTGAAAGGTCTTCCGTCACACTGACTTGGACCAGAACCTTTTAAATTATTTTTTAAAGCAGTGTTTAAATTTGTGAATTAATTACTCAGGTGCTTTTGGGTATCTTATTCCAGTCACCTGTAATGTGTGAATTAAGAGACATCATCAAGGTGCTTCTGCTTGCTGCTCTGATTGGATGCACCTTTGATTCAGTTATCATTATTATGCATTCTGAATAATAAATCTTAATTCCCTAATTACACGTTTACCTGCTACTCTAAATTGCCTCATATTTACCTGATGCTATGTAATTAAGAAATTACAGAATTTATACAATAGATGATGTACTTTTCATGTTTCCTAGTTGGGAAAATACAATAGGAAGTGGATTAGTAGGTATGGTTAAATATCCGAAGTATTTTCAGCAGTAATCACTTCAGAAGGCTTATCTAGTTTTAATGAAGAGATTAAGTATTTGCTTCTGCACAAGAACCATAAAATAGGGAGTACAGCACTACCAAAGTAAATGTTGAAACTGAAAGTTTGGACAAATACTTGGCCCTTCCCAATGAGACCTTTATTAATGCTCAATAATACTTGGTTAAGAATTCTTTTTAAATAACTCTTACTTACCATCCATCCTTGTTTTCTGTTGAACCTAAATATTAGTTAGAATAGCATATGTTATATGAATGTTCCCTTTGGGAACTATCAGTATTAAGAGGACCCGTCTGACCACAGAATTCTACAGTGGTTGATTTTCAGAAGAAATTAAAATATGTTGCCCACTAGTTGTGGTTTTCATTAAGGTGGATTTGTGCCTGAAACTGGGGAAGGGGAAAAAAATGATGGAAAATGGCTGTTTGGAAAACCCTCTTCTGTCTTCTCTTATTTACCTTGACTATAAGAAGCCTGTGCAATTAGTGAAACATTTGTTGCTTTTGTTGTTTGACATCTGAGAAGTGATGCAATTTTTTTTTTCCTTTAAAAGAGAACCTAGAGCAAAACCACCCCGAGATTACTTGGGAAGCCAGGCCTTTCCTGGTAATCAAGTGTTTACAGAAAGATGCTTTGTTCAAACCTTTTCTGGGGCTCTGTATGCTTAAACAAAGGGCTTTTAGACTTAAACACAGCTGTTCATTTGAAAATGAAAAATCAAATTAAGCAGAAACAGCTTTTGAAAGTTAATGTTGTATAGCCACTGAAACAAAAGAAGAAAATACTGTGTTTTTACTTTTCACTTAAATAACTTTTTTACCATGAAGTTTTCAACTCAGAAGTGTGGTTTCAAAGCTGCTCATCTCTTGCTGTATCCTGCAATAGAACATCTGCGTTCATTCTGACGCGGATGAATGACATGAATTAAACTAAAACCGTTGAAGTGCTCTTTTTAACATAATTACACCTTGTTCATTTTGGAGACACAATGCAGGGATGAAATGCCAATTAAGCCTGGTATGTTAATGAGATTGAGACTGAATAGGGGATTAGAGCGGACACAAATCCCAGCGGAATTGATTTGATATAATCCCTCAAGTTTGTGCTGTTTTCAAATATACAATAACATTTCTATTAAAACTTCCAGGCATAGAATAAAAAACAACAACAACAAAAAAACCCCCAACGTGTTCGATTTGGGGATATGGTAAAAGAAGCTGTCACGGGGTCTCAGTTTGCTAGTCTTGGTTTTATTGTCTGTGCTCGTGTCAGACTGAAAGAAAACTTCCTGTTTGATTTCCCTGTCAGCACAGAATTCTCCTGCACATCCATTCCAAGGGTGTGTCATGGAGTTCCACAATGTATAAATGTTGCTTTACTGCAGATCCCCCAGGCTTGTGAGATCAAGAGATGGAGTATGTGGAGTTTCTGATGTAAATATACATGTGTGTGTACACATGTAAATATATTTACATACAGAAATAAATAATATATTATGTTTTATGTTCTAGCGTGTGGAAAAAAAGGAACCAAAACATAAAACAGAAACCTAACAGAAACCTAAAACCAAAACAAGTTGATGCTTTTTAATTCTGTTCTTTGGAATAATCATCCAAAACAATGTGTTGGCAGGAGGGTGGATGGTTGCTGGGTCTTTTGAATGTAACAACACAGCAAGTGATCAGGAAGAGGAGATAAGGTGTAGATGCCAGTTGCTATGTTGGTAAGTGGTACCTATGAATGAAGAAATACAACTATATTTAGAAATAGAAGATCGTTTTCTCTTATCCAGCTGCATTAAAAAGAACCCAAAATCATGAAAGATGTGTAATCAAAACTTTTCACAGCTGTGAAGACATAATTCTATTTACTAGAAGACTCAGTAGTTTATCTCCTAGAACATCTTAAGGAAAATGACTCTGTCTCTGATGGATCTTAGTGCAGATCCATCTGGCTTTAGGAGCACAAACCATCTCTTCAGGTTCAAATCAGATTTATTAAGAAATGCCATGTCAATACCTGGGATTGATTCCTGTGTTTCTATTAGATGAATTCTGGTCACAGAAGGAAAGCTCCTGTGCCACAGGTGTGTGGAAGGCAGGTGGTTTCTTAGGCAGGATCTCAATCAGAGACACTTCAAGTCAACTCAGATCCTAACTAGGACGCCAGAGAACCTCCCCTAAAATGCTGCACAGGGGTCCCTGGTGTGTGCTGAGGCTCAGGATGAAAAGGCCTTGCCTGGTCTTTTCAGCTTGCCAGTAATGTGCCCAGCCAGTGTCTGATTGATTTTGTCTGTCATGCAAGTATAATTTTTTTTTCTCTGCGTGACTGAGGACTTACCATATTGTCAGTCACCCAGAGCAGTTTTATAAAGGGAAGGTTCAAAGATTTACTAGAAAAGAAAGAACAAAACTCCTTTCCGTTCTTCCTGTACGGTTTAATTTGTTCTTGTATTACTCATAGGTGGAAGCCCCTGGGGCTTTTATATTTGTCCTGTATTATAAAATGTATTAAACTCTTGGGTTCCCTTAGTGGCAGGGAGTCCAGTCGTTTAAACAAGTATAATTCTTGTATTTTGAGGGAGTTCGTAGTTTTTTAAATAGAATTTTTGAAATGTTAAACTAACTATTATCCTGTTGTGTCACCTTTTGATGAGCTGACCTCTCAGATCAGAAAGGTTATATGCAGAAAAATAACTGCTTGAATTAATCAAAATATTGTCTTTCAGTAGGAGATTGAGCCTCTTAGAGAATGAGTCATCTTCATTAAGTGTGTTTTTCTTTTGCTATATCTGTTACCTTATGCCAGTACCATTTGTCTTCAGTCTGTCTCCATATTTGCCTCAAAGCAACTCTTGGGTTAACATCTAGTATTAAAATGAATTATTAATATTGCTAGAGATACTGCTGGGAAGAGTCTGGAGCTATAGTACAACCTCCTGTGGATGTCAGGGCTGCTTTATAACTACAGCAATTTTCCTGGTCTGTTTTCTTAAGCCAAAGTTCTGATTTATCCTTGGTAAGCGTTGTGTTCTACTCTGTGTTGTGACCAGCTGGATGGCAACCTGTCCTCATTCCGAGGTACCTCTGTAATTTCTTGACCGGGGTAGAATATAGAGCCATGTCCTGAAGAGTGAGTCTGCCCAGGGATTGCAAACTGCAGCGCTTTTGGACTCCTCAGCACAGAGATCAAATCTACGGATAAATTTTTGTATTCACCTCCCAGAGAACCCAAGCTCTCAATAGTTTTGTTCACTGATCTAATTACCAGTGTCTGGGATACCTAAAAGACTTCTTGTAATGACATCTCAGCTGTCGATGTAGAACGGATTTTCTTAGGTTAAAGATCCCTTTGAAGAGGTACTGTTTTCTTCAGGTTGTTAAAAAAATCGAAGTCCAACCTTCTCTGGATCAAAACCCAGCATCCTACTCCTCCTTTCTCATGTGAATGTCTATTTTGATATTACCCTCCATAGTTAAAATTACCAATTCTGCTTCAGACAGTTTAAGAAATGGGTGATGAATCAACACTGGGTGCTGCTTTGGGGATGGAGAGAAGGAAAGACACCCATAAGCTTTATGTCAAAGCTGTAATGCTACCACTGCAGGGGAACACACTTGGTGCCATGGGGATGGTGTAGGTATGAGAACCCAGGTGGAATATGTTGTAGAGGGAGAAATCATCTCTGTTACTCACTGCTGGACACACCGCTGCAAAATTTACTGGCCCCTGTGTCATTGGGCTGGATCTAATTCAAGGCAGGATTAATCTTTTCACTTACAAGGTGTTGGCATTTTGACTTCATTTTTTGCAGATTAGGTTAAATCTTTTACCATGTGGGTAGCAAAGCATCAAAGTGTTGCAGCCCTTGGCTGCTGCCTGTGCCTGAGCAGGGTAAGGAAGGAGTCCCAATTCTGGGATACTGATTCTCTGTAATGCTCCAGCAGCTGGGACCTTCCAGCATCCATATCACATTAATAGGCAAAACGAAACAAAAACAACTGAACAATAAACCCAAACCAACCAGCCAAAATCCCCGAACACCCCTAAACCCAAAAAAGATGCTGGTGGTTACTGTCAGGTTTTGCTGATCAGAAGTAGCCATTCAGATTTGGATTCATCTGGCTTCTGATTTGGAACTTTTCTTTTATATGAAATGTGCTGGGAATGCTGGAATTAGGTGTATAAGAATAAAGGAAAGACATTTTAAAGTTGAGAACATAGCCAGGTATGAAGTCAATTACTGAAACAGCTGGCTTAACAGAACAGAAAATATACAACTGGAGCTTTATTCCTCACATGCATTTAATTATTTAATATAAAGCTCTTTCAAGAGCTAAATTATGGCTGAAATGATTCTGAGCTCCACTGTAGCTGTTTTGATTTTCCTCTCCTCTAGAATAACATCTCTCATTAAGGACCACAACTTAACTTTGTGTCTGTATTTGTTTGGCCACTCACACCTTGGTCATTCTCCCCAGCCTTGTGTGAACTCTCTTACTTTCTGCTCCCTTTTTCCAGCAGTGCTTTGATGTAAACCTTCTTCTGTTTTTTTAATAGATGAGAAAAACGAATGGTATTTTATTGGCAAGTAGGGTCTTTCCAGGATTTGCTTGCTGCTGTTGGGCATCGGACATACAATTCACAGGCAGAGCTGGGACCTGGCACCACCAGGCTGGGTTAAATCCTTGAGCTCTGGAGTGCTCAGACACTGTTATCCCTTTTGCTGTTCTTCCCAAGTTCCCTTCAAACTGGGGGGGTGATCCATATTTGTTCAATACAGCTTTCCTGTAATCAGGGACTGTAATAACAGATACTGCCTGTCATGCAGTTGGGCAGCGAAACTCTGATCATTACTTATCTGAGCGTAGATGTTTTGCCCCAGGCAGCTGGTTAGATAAATTCCTATCTTTATCTTTTGGGTTTCTAAATGTAAGCAGCGTACTCCTTTCCCTGTGATACGGCTCTCGGAAGCTTTTGCTCTGAAGGTTGTCTGTGATGGTTACTTTTGTCTTGTGTCCTGTCAGTCCCGGGATCTAGAAGGGATCTGCAGTTTGAGTTTGGCTGGATCGTGCTGCACCCCACAACGTGCACGAGTGAGGTGGTGTCAGTATTTCCTGTTTGAGGCATCCCACAGTGATTGGAATATTCAGTGTTAACTTCTGCAAGACTCTGGTTGGAGCAGTGGATAGTTGTGGGAGACATTCGTCTCCTGGTGGTGTTGATCTCGCTGTCTTCTGGTAGCGTAGCATCCCTGCACCAACCTGCTCGTAAATGTATAATTTAACATTCTGAGGCAGTAAGCTACCAACAAAGTGCAGATTTTAAAGTTCCCTCGTATTACAAATAAAATTATACTTGGCAAAATGAAGTAGCACAGTTTCTACCTAGCTCAAGAAAAATAGAAGCTTTTTCTAGTAATTTTATTCACGTTGCCGGAATCTCACAGAAATGGGGCTGTTTACTTGTTTGCTCTAATCATATTCTTTTGGTTTTGTCATTAATAATGTATTGTGAATATCAATTAAAGGCTAAGCAGAAAATCAGACTTTTCTCAGAGCCAATTGAAAATGAAACATTGTTTCAAAGGAATATTTTCCTAATTTAAGATGAAAAAAAAGCCCAATAATTCAAAGTTGGTGTGTGAGAAATCTTGATAATTAGAAAATGATTCTTCCAGCTCGCAGCTGACAGGGGATGGTAAATCACACATATAAAAAGAAAGAAGAGCAAGGAGTGCAAGGCAAATTGGTACCCCTGTTCCATAACTGATGGGGAATGCAGGTAATTATGTGATTTCTTTCACTTTCTGACATGTGTAAATGAGAATTCATTAACAACAGACCTGTAATATAAATGATAAAAATGAAAACAACAACAAGAACAACAGAAACATCAACCTTTCAAGTATAGGCTGAGCGTGAAAGTAAATGTTTTGTCAGTCTTGTAAGTCAAATACTCTTAGAAAACCCAGCTTGCCCTGTGAGGCCAAGTCAGTCCTGTCCTTCCAGAAACCCTCCCGCAGGTCACTGAAGCACATCTGTCAGTGCCACCTCTCGGATCCAGGTGAGAGTTCTCAGTGTGGTGGGTGTGGATGTGGTTTTGAGGTGAAGTCGAAACAAGGGGTTGGCTCTTCAGTTGCTTTTAACAGAAAGAAGTCCTGCTGTGGTGGGATTGTCCCTGGGAGCAGCCCCAGGGTGGGTCTGGCAGCCCAGGCTGTCCTAGGGTATCTGGGCCCTGCCCAGGCTGCCCATGGGCTCCGTGCAGCAGCAGGGGTTGAGATGTCACTGAAGCCACACCAACTCCTCTGGGATGGGATGTCTCCCTCTTGGTCCAGATAGTGGAGCCGAGCCCAAATTCTGTTGCCTGTGGGTATGAAAGGGTGGGTTGTGTCACTGCTGGACAGTGGACACTGCTTGGAGCTCGAAGCTCATATTTTTACCTTTTCCTGATGGGTTTGGCTTCGTGACTGTGTATCTTAAGCACTTGCTTTGTTTTTCTTAACAAAAAGGAAAGCAAGCTGATGGATCGTGATAGCCATCACCCCACTTCTCAGTGAAAAATACTTCCCTTGGCACTTCTCTTGGGGCTGTATCTGAGTTTGTTGGGGCTGAGAGGGGGTGTGGGTCAGCGCAGAGCTCCTGCTCCTCCAAGCTCAGTGTGTGTCTTGTTTCCGTAGTGGGGGTATCATCAGCTCGGGGACGGTTGGGTTTTAATCAGGCCTTTCCTTTTCCTGTTTGCACTCTGCTCCATTTTCCTATTAAATGGTGATTGCACATTGTTGAAGAAGGCAGTCAAGTGTAAATTTCATTTTTTGCTTCAGCTAATGTTGCTGTTAGAGGTGGCTTTGCACATCTGTGAATATTCCCTGAAGGAGGAGGAGGAAAATCAATAGATGTAGCTAAAATATTCAAAAAAAAAAAAGGCAGTGGGGGAGATTTTGAGGTAGAGGAAACTGTGTTTTGGTACAGAAACTTTCTGGTTCCATCTGCTCATATGGGCTTCTGATCACTTGCTCTGGGTTTTCTTAGAGCAGACAGAAATGGTCTGTGTTTCTTGGTTTCTGAATTCAGAGGTGGAAGGTAGTAGAAGACTCTTTCTTTTGAATTAGGTTATCTTCCCTTGTGTCTTTTATTTGGATTCTTATCTAAGGAAGGAAAGAGATTTTGTTCAGTTTGGGGTGAAGGGTTCCTGCGCTGCTTCTCTCGTATGTCCTGTTAATTCACAGTGCACCAAGCTTTGTGTTGAGCATTCAGTGTAAGGTGTCAGCACATTCTGTTGATTCCCTGTTGTATGTTCCTGAGCCTCCCTCTGTAATGTTGCAGAAGCAGCCATGTATCTCTTCCTTCAGTACCCCTTTACTTTGAGACAATGCTTTTTAGGAAGCAGGAAGCACCAGGTCTGATTTTTCCTCCCTTTGTGGTCATCCTGAGGGCATGTCCCTCTAAATCTTGTGAGTTCAAAGTGAATTTTTGTTATCCAGAGGGACTTCTGTAGCTTCTTGACTGCAGCATTGCGTCTTGACTGGCACTCAAATTTCAGTACCAGCTGTGGTTCTTTTTTGCATACACTTCACTGGTGGCTAGTTTCCTTTTATTATCACCTTTTCATTTGTCCTGAAATCTTTGAGCTGCTCATATTGGTGAGATTCTTCTTCCCTTCTGTTTTTGCCATCCTTTTACACACAGACATTTTATTCATGCAGTCCCTTCTGTTTGCCATTTGTCTTCTTTGCTTAAAATCCAAGTGCTGGTTAGTTTTTGGATGCATAATAGCTGCAACCCCCAACCTGCCTTTTTAAGCTGTTACTATGACTAAGGACAATAAGACAGTATTTATTTTTCTTGTTCATTCCATGGTGTTTATATTCATTTATTATCCTGTCTTTTAAGTGAAAGGTGTTCTGTGCAGCTGCTGAGTCTCTCCTCTGTCTCATAAAACTTCTGTGATACTTGGGGCTATAAAAACCTAGTTGTAATCTGGTTTGGGATTTTCTTTAGGGATTTGTTATCTATGTGCTACCAGTAAAAAATGTGTTGAAACAATTTAATTTATCATGAATTTTGGTTCATTTCTATGCAGTAGTTCCTGCAGCTAGGTAGAATATCTGCTTAGTGAAGAATTGTCTGTCTCTTCACCACATGGACGTGCATCTTCATCACGTCAACTTCCTTCGTGTGTTTTCATATTACTGTCTTTTTGTGTTCAGGAAAACTCACCATTTTCTCTAACGCTGAGTGCTACAGGAACTGGAGACCAGCAAATAAAATCTGCAGGTGTAAACCAGCACATCACGATGAGTGTTGCTTTTAAGGAATAAGCTGTGGGATACCACGCTTTAGGATGTTGTAGAAGTTCAAAAAGGGAGTGAAAAAAAATTAAAGGAAGAAAAATACCTCTGGGTTTATTATTACAAAGGTACCATATCTGAGCTAGAAGTTGCTGGAGACATAGAGAATATTCTGTAGAAGTTTTGCTGTGCATTTTTCCTGCTCTTATATTTTTCCAAAGGCATCTGCCTTGGCTGCCATTGAAGACAGAATGCTGGGCTAGATGAGATTTGGTCTGACCCCATGTGACTGCTCTGAATTGTGTTTTTTGGGGGAATAGCAACAGTCTTTAAAATGGAATATGTGTGTGCTCAGTGCAAGGTGTGGCAGTGTTAATAAAGTAGGTGGGTGTTCAGGAAATCCATCTTCTGCATGACAAGACAGTTAACTTTCTGTACACCAGGAATATTCAAATACAGTGCAAATTATCACCAGAACAAATTCACTGTACTTCAGAACCCGCTGGGTAAGTCACCTTACCATTCACAACATGAACGTGGGTTTAATTCACTAACTGTTTAAATGTGACATTCTTCACAAGGAAGCCTCAGCACTCAAACCTTTGCACATGTTAAATTTTAATGGAACATCTTCGATTAAAATGAAGCTTTTGGAGCTCATGCTGTTTATATGCAAAAAATGATTATCGTCATAAAAATCCCAGGAGGGGAGCAGAAAAATGCAATAAAATTTCACACTGTTTAATGTTCATCACCCTCGGGTATGCAGTAGATTTCCACTAACTAAATGTGAATTCCATTTGCTTTAGTAGCTGAATCTGCTTTATCAACCAACTTGCTTGTGCTGCTGCTCATGGAGTTTGCTAGGAGTATCTTCCTTTGAAATGCCTTGGTATTTGTTCAGATTTCTCTCTTTAAAGAAAAGCAGCTGAGTTCAGTAAAGTGGTTTATTTCCAGTGGCACGTCTGAACGTCTTCCGTGGATTCATTTGATCAGTTCTTGGCTGACTGTCCTCCTTATCTCTGGATAGAAGTTGCTTTGAGGAAGGGCTGTAAGGAAGCAGAAGTGCAGTTCTTTGCTCTGCATTCCCCTCTCGTCCCTAGGAGATTGCTAAATCACAGCCATTTATTGGGAAATCTAATATACGGCTCAGCCCCATAAGGTTAATCTGTTTTATCTGATAAAATACACTGTATGTTATTACCTGCCAACCTTGACCACAGGTTACTGAAAGTGCTCAGGTTATCAGAAAGCTGCTGATTGTTATTTTTGCCTTTGTCATCACTGTTCAAAATCCACCCCCTTCCTCTGTGTCCTGGACTCCTCTGCCAGGACTGTGTCCAGATGTCCCCGCGCAGAGAAGTCGATGCATCAGGACAGGTGGAATACACAAAGTGCTTCTCCTGAAGACACCGCTGTGCTGTCACTAACCAGCACCACCTGACTGCCACCTCGGCTCCCCCTTTGGAAACCACAGGCACTGTGTGCTGCCTCCAGCCTGGCTCCTTCTGGAACGGCAGGGAGCAGCCGATTCCCCACCCGGAACACTGGAGCAGAACCAATTGGTTTTGTCTCCTCTCATTTCTCTTTTGTTATCTGAAATTAAGGTGATTTTTCCCTCTGAGCTGGCTGTCTGCAGACCTGTATCTCTCATTTATTGTACTCTTGCACTGGGGCTACTGGTGCTGAGAGAAAACTTTTCTGCGTTTTCTTTCTGACAGTTCTTTTATGACAATTCCTGAGCTTTTGGGAGGTGGGGGGGGTTTTACTTTTTCTTTTTTTTTTTGAGAGGAAATATTATTTGTGCCTGAAGGTTCTGTTGAGAAACGTCTGGGTTTTGAGTCTTCTGTGTGTCTGGAGGTACCCACACAGATCCTAGTGCCAGATTTTTTTGCATGTTTATCATATAAACACTGTAGATAAGAAGCATTGTGACATTCTTATTAAATACAGTGTTGTAGAGATGAGTAACAGAGGTACAGGGGAGGTTAAATGAATTGCCTGAGGTTAAGCTGAAAGCCTGAGGCTCAGTGTGGCTTTGAACTTATATCTGCTGAATCCCAGATAAGAGCCCTAACCTGTTAATTTCTCTTCTTAGATCTGTTCCTACTGCAATTAATTTATAACTGTATCATCAAATGCAAAATATTTCCATGGCTAAACACAAAAGAGTTGTTTTATCAATTTTAGATGGAATTTGCTTGTAAGAACTGGACAACCACTAATAAATATTTTCAAAGTATTATGGAAAGTGGAAAATAAATTACTTTTAAGTCTTAAGTCTGTCTTCAGGCTAAAGATATTCCTGTTTGTAACCATGTACACCCAGTTATCTGAGTTTTTATATATGTTTTGATTTCTAGAAATTGAAGGCGACCACTTTGCAGAGACCTCTCTCCCACGGTGACTGTGGTGAAAGCCAGTTATATCCTTCTGATAAGGACGTGCAGTGGTAGGACAAGGGAGAATGGCTTTAAGCTGAAGGACGGTATGTTTAGATCAGATATTAGGAAAAAAATTCTGCCCTGTGAGGGTGGGGAGGCCCTGGCACAGGTTGCCCAGTGAAGCTGTGGCTGCCCCAGCCCTGGAAGTGTCCAAGGCCGGGTTGGACGGGGCTTGGAGCAACCTGGGATAGTGGAAGGTGCCCCTACCCATGGCAGGGGGTGGAATGAGATGATCTTTAAGATCCCTTCCAACCCAAACCATTCTGTGACCCACTGAATTGTTTGATCAGAATAATTGGTAGGTCTTTTTAGGGTGGGCTAAACAGCTAATGCTGTTATTTAGCACTTCAGCTTTCCAAAATTATTTTCTCTTTTAAGTGGGTTACTTTAGTTTCTTTTTTGTTTTTAAAGAATATATTCTTTGCTTCCAAAGTGTAACCTTGATGTTAATTGCTTATCTCCTGAAGCCTCGTGCAACAAGTAGTTGGCTGAGACTTGACTCCAGCAGCGCGTAGCCCAATGTGTTCCGAAGTGAAGTGTCTTCCCATGGAAAAAGCCACAGGAAATATGCATATAAATGAGCTCTCCAATAATTCTTCATTGCAGTGTTTTCAAGGATATGAAGTTTTCCCTAGTCTAGTGAAAACTCACATCTGAACAGAGGAGAGAGGACTTGGGAATTGTTTATCGGATTATGAAGAAGTGTGGTGAGAGTACAAAACTCCTGTGACTGTACAGTAGCAGCCCTTATAATGTGGAAATGCCATGTCATTTATAGAGTTTCTGTTAGAGCTCACGTCATCTTCACAGCACAGTGGATTGAATTTTAAATACAAGTTTGGAAACCCAGACTGTCCCAGCTCTCGTGCTCACAGAGACAGATGCTTTCTCACGCTGTGCTCCAATGCAGGCCCTCTTCCAGCTCCGGGACCTCGAGGCTCATGATGAAGGAGGAAGGACAGCAACATCCCTGAGACGTTTGCCATCCATTCAGTGCCAGAGAAACCTTTCTAGGATAAGAATCTGGGAGAAGAATCAAGCAGGATAACAACACGCTGCTCCTCACAAGAGTGAAAATAGTGCAGTGTTGTTGGTCTGAGTATAAGAAGAGGTTTGTGTGCAGTGTCAGTGTCTCTTACTGAAGTGTTTGGTAACCAAGCTTTCAGACACTGTAAAAGGCTGAGATGTCTGGAATCTTGTCCCCTTCCCAGACCTGTATCAAAGATACAGCAAGTTTTACTTTGCCTTCTGGGGAATGTTTCCCCTGTGGAAATGAAATTGCTTTGCGAGTTCTATGGTGTTTTTCTGTTACATGGAGAAGAACAACAAAATTAAGGCTCAGGGTAATAAAAGAGGATGTCTAGGATTGCATTTTGAGAATGATGTTTTTTAAAACAAGTTACTTCTGCTGTTGTGTGAAATTTGGGACGTTTGGATAGGAAACAGTGGATATATTTGTGGTATTTTTTAGGGAAACATGGGCAAGTTTTTGCCTGTGCTTCCAGATGACCAGAACCCATTGAGTACTTCAGGGAGATTCCTTAACATGCCTTCTTTCTCAGAAGGACATGACCTGCTGGATTTAGTATGGTAGCAGTCACTATGGGACTTTTTAGTCAGTGTAGAGTGCAGGTGAAATGCCTGTTTGTCTGCCTTAAAAATACTGTAGAAGTATTCACCATATTTTGTAATATTGGGAGTGCTGGTTCTGAGATTTCACTGTTCAGAATGAAATTATGTATTAGAGTGATGCTGGAAACTTGAATTTCTTAATTGTTCTTATGAGTCAACTTGTTTTTTAATTACTCTCTGTGTGTCAAAACTATACCACTGGAAATGGAGTATCAAAGATCCCTTTTCTGTCTGAATGAGCATTACAAGCAGCTGTCACAGATAGTATAAAAACTACAGAGGAAATTCAGCTTGGTCCAGCATTTCTGTTCTCTCTATATCAAAGTCTACCAGTGGTCTTATTTAAGGAAATTACCATGGGATTATGTACTTTATTACTGATGTTTGGGTAGAGGATGACATTCTTCAGTCTTTGTTCAGCCTGTGGAGCTTCCAAGGTGTTGTGGTCTAGAGCAAGAGATTTGGAGCCGAGTTTAGTTAGGAATGACTCTCGGCTGCTCGGTCACCATAATGACTCGGTTTTGATTTTAATGGCCTTGTACCTCAGCTCCCTGTGTGGAAATAATGTGCTGTTTCATGAAGATGAAAGGGGAAGAAAATGGTTTTGTACCGTTTCTGCATGAGATTCTCCTTGAAAAAATGAGATGAGGAATTTGTGAATATGAAGGGCTTTTAGTGCTTCAGCGTAGAATGGCTTTTTGTCTCATTTTAGTGGGGCTGCATTGCTCTGCCTGACCATGAGAAATGTAAAAGAGAGAGTTCCTGAATGTTGTAAAGTTTCATTTCAAACCTGGTTCTGTGTTCATTTGGAAAGGAAGAATATTGGGTCTGGACTTTTTCTCAGAGGTTAACTATGGCATGGCAGGAACCTATGGACCTAGCAGAATTTTGGAGGTGCTTTACCTTCAGTTTCCGTTGCTGAATAATTTTTCATGTACAGAAAAAACAAATTGAGGGAAAAAGTTAAGGGGGCAAAATATACCAAGTTCTGTGAATAAAACATTAGGACAGAACTAACTGGGGGTTATAGATCTTGGTCTTAGTGTGCTGGCACTTGTACAGCAGGTCAGAATTATGTTCTCTGCAGTGGTGCCTACCATCCATAAATGTAAGACTTTAAAATATGACTTTATGTGACTGACAGCTGAGAGCAGGTTGCTCATGGGAGAGCAGCACTTCAGGCACCTCTTTCCTCCAGAAGCTCTCCCTCATTTTCCTGGATTGGTACAGGGATTAGCACTGTTCTTGCCAGGTCTGATAAAGCCCGTAGTCATGAGCAGAGCTTTGAAATGCATCCTTAAGAAATGTGCTTCAAACCCTCTGCTCCAGAGCCTGCTGGATTATCTGTCCAGGAAGGGCATTGTCTGGGAGAAACTACCCAGCACGGAGCACAGCCAGAGATAATCCAAGTGTGATGGTGACAGCCCAACCACCAGCCAGGCCAGGAGAAGTCTGTTGGACTGTAGATACAATGCAAAGGACATTTCCCCTTTCATACTGATTTCTCCCACATCCAGACAATGTCACGGATTGGACTCAAAGGGTCACTGTCTAATTCTCTTAATTACTGTGATTCACAGGCAGTTCTGGAAGGGGCTTCCCTAGTCAGCACACTGTGGTGCCTGCCTTTGCTTTTCAGCCGTAATGTGTCTTGAATGGAAGCAAAAGCAAAAAGAATTTCTTGGTGTGTAAACAGAAATAATATTTTCTTTGGTGTTTGCACACAAACGTGTGAGGAGGAACACTGTCAGTGGGGCTCTGCGTGTGGAGTGGTGATGTTTAACTTGGTGTTATTGCAGGCTTAAGGATGATTTAAAACTTAAATTTCCCCTTTCCTAAGCTGTACTGTTACCCATAAATGTACTGCTTTAAAATATGGCTCCATGTGCACATGTGCATACATGCACACTTCGGATTAGAGAATAAAATGAATAATTCAGTCAACAGTAAATGTTTAAGCCACTCAGCCAGCAACCCTCTAGTTATGGGTAACAGGTCAGCTGCCACAATTTTTGCAGTAGGTTTTTCCCAACAGTCCATCTCCCCACTGCACAGGGATGATGGGGAATATCCAGAATGGAGGGTGGAAAATGCCAGGTTCTAGTCCCAATTCCAGGCACAAACCAGTTTCAGGACAGCTGGATGCTTCCACTGAAATTATCCATTATGAAATTAATTTACATCTCTCTGGTTAATTATCACTACTATCCACAGCAAACACATGAAGTGAATAGGAAATTTTCACTCTTGTTTTCGAGCTGTGTCTGCAGGCTGTGTAAAACCGCACAGACCACGTGTGTGTCAGGGGACCCTCCCAAGCATATGAGCTCTGAATTTATTGGGTTTGAAAATACTTTAGGAAGAGACAGGGCTGGATGAGAAATTTCAGTGTCTCCTGCAAACCAGTTTGGGCTGAATCTTCATCTGAATTGTTCGGAGGAAAGGCAGCCCACCCCAGCACGTCTCCTGTACACAACACATAAAAGAATGGAAGAAACCCGCTTGAAATACGACCTTTGCTTGAAGATTAGAATAGAAACTAAGCTGCTCAGCTGTTCTTTCAGAGCAGACTAAGCTTTATATTAATGTAGTCACAGTTTATGGGACCCAGAGGAGAGCAAATAGGAGACTTAGAACCTACCTTTAAAAAAATAAATTAGGTGTTCCTAAAGGCAAGACATTTACAGCTATTACAGTCTCATATTTATTTGTAGTCTCTTTTTCCTTGCACTTGCATTTAGATCTACTACCATACTGTTAAATGTAATCATTAGGTGGGTTTACCTAGTTTTTTGGAGGCATTGGGTTTTCAGATTGATTTTTAAAAATTCAGAGCTACCAGCAGAGCCTTGACATTGATAACACTGAATATTTCAGATTGTTTTTTCTTAAAAATCAATGCACACTGATTCTGGTGCAAAACCACACTAGTATCTTCTAATGAAACTGTAAGTCTGGCACCTGTAATCTTCTCAGCAATCCAGGTTTTACCTTCTGAGATCAGAACTTCACTGCAGCTTTGGTAACTTGTGCTGCCTAGGATTTCTGTCTGGCCCTTACTTGGAAAGATGGTGAGAATAACCACAATTAGTTGATGTAAAATTGATCTACGTTTTCAAGATTCAGCTGGGAGCCTCCTGAAGGCAAGCAAAGATTGTTCAGGCATCTGTATGGATTAGTTTGTCTCTCTTCAGGGCTCTCTGCTGGCTGCAAGATTTGTCTTGGGATGTCAGTGGAAACAGGCACTGTAATTAGCTTTATATAAATAAATATGATGTTATTTAACATGATTGCTTATGATGTTTTTATAGGAGCTTGAAGTAAAAGGGGAATAAGTACTGGAAGTTGTTTGAATATTCAGTATTGGTGCTCTGCCTTTTGGTGTTCTACATGGAGCAAATGTGGTGTGTCTGCTCATGTCACTGAAACCTGCAAAGTGCTTAACCCAGTATTTTCTACTTAAGAGCTTGTTGCAAGACCTCATAGGAAGCTGATATTTGTTAGTTGCCAGCAGTTTTCTTAGGGAATTAAAAAGCATTTTCAAAAATAAATAAAATTTGGGAATGTGCCGACCTAGGCCATGCAGGCTGCAACCTGAGTTTGTGCCCCACTTTTAAAATAAATGCTGAGGACTTGATTAAGTTTGGTCCTCAGTTCGGGGCAAAACTGAGGTTATTTCTCTTATGGAGTAAATAAACACTGGTTACCAAAATAAGCTGGCTGTAGGCCCATGCTGAAGCAGGCTCAGACAGGTGAGGTGTCTGATAACCAAAGGAAAATTACATACATTTGGTGTTGTACAGAATTACCGGTATTTTATAAGACATTGTTTTGCAGTGTATCTGAAAGTTAGGCATTACTTTGTGCACTCAGTCATGGTTGTTATTGCTTGTCCCTGACAGTTTCACTGGACTGTTCTGGGTGTTGAGTGGTTAACTTGGGAAAGGATGTGTTTTACTTTCAGATGCAGTCTTCTTTTATTTCAGTTTAATACTTCAGCCTTAAAAAAACATGCTGAGGAGCTGACAGGCAGTATCTTTTTGCTCAGTCCTTGTTCTGTTGATGATGGTGGCAGAAAACCAAATATGGGTTTCTCATCTGGTTTAGAAATACCTACTTGCCCACGTAATCTTCGCAAGAACTCTCTGTTCTGTAGTTAACAGCGGTGGTTTGAAAGTTCAGTGCAGTGTAAGTGTTGGATTGTACCTTCATTCTCTTAAATTCCATTGCTTTTATGTGTATACTGCATATACTGCACCACAAATGTATGAACTGTATCACAAATCCAATTAAAAAAAAGAATGATGAACTTGTGAAACTGGCTTTATTCTGTAAACACTACTGGTAAACTACAAACATTAATTCTTTTTATAAGGATCCTTTTTAATCGATAGAAATGTTTCTATACATTTTTTATAAAACCATTAAAACAGTCATTTCACTAGACTGTCCTGCCTTAATAGAAACACAAATATTGGAACAGCAAGATCCTGAAAATGAGAGCGTGAACAGCCTTGGAATGAATTGGTTATCGTTGTCTAGATGTAGAGAAGGATCAGAAAAGCACTGATGAAATCAGCCGGATTAGGGGTTTAAAGTACTCCTGTATGAAGTTTGTAACTAGTAATTACAGGCTTATGGATTTTCAAATCATTCTCAGGTTGTTAAAGATAAAAATGCTATCAGTATCTAATAGTTGGAGCTATGGAATCAATTATCTCTAAATAGATTAATGAATTCAACTAAAATTGATTGACTGTTTTTTCGATTGATTTGAGCGATTCCAAGTAGACTTGTCAATATATGCTCATTTTGAGATACTAAAAATGTCATAAAATTAGCTAAAGATCAGAAAATATTTACTCTTTTGGGCATGCATGCCATTGTAGGATGATACTGTACAGTATTGAATATTTGAAAATTTTAACAGATTTGGGGTTTTGGTGTTTACTGTTTTTATTCAGTTTGAAAACAACTTTGAACAGCCATAACATCAAAGAAAAACCTCTCCCAGGTTAGCAGTCTGTCAGTTCAGGCAGTGTACGTGCACAAAATAACCTCCATAAAAACCTGATGATTTTGTGTATGTCTTTACTCTTCTGTCCTGTTGTGGGTTTTTTTGTTGTCTTGCTTGCTTTGTTGTTTTTTTTAATTATTTCTGTTTTCTTTTTTTTTCTTTAATCAGTGATGGCCACATATATTTGCTCTGCAAGTTTTCTTTTATATACAATCTCATCTTTATGTAGCAATTTAGAAAGCCTTTGAAGCACCTCCCGGCTGTTCCTGGCTGACACCTGAATACAAAACAGCTCCTCCAAATAGTCTTTGGTGTGGAACATCACTTCCAACTGGTACAGCTGCTCTGTGAAAGCATCACCAAACAGCATCACCCACAAGCAACTCGACTGGCATTCAAGGGTGGCATTGTTGCTGTTGGTGGAGTGAGATATTTTCTGTATTCTTACAAGCTTCTCGCGATTTTGTGAAGGTATCGTTGCAATAAAATGATCAGATTTCTGCTTGAATTCCATTTTAAAGTTAATACGTCCATTTAGACTAATACTCCAGCAATGTGTTATTGCAGTATTTGAGTCAAAGTCCTCATGGTAAAGATGGATTCCTCATTTCCAGAAAAAAAACTTGCTTAGCTTTGCCTCATGCTTCTAGAAGCAGACTTACGCAACCTACTAGTTTGAGACTATTTATTGCGTCTTGCCTAAGACTTCTTCTTCATCCTTCAGTAAACTTTGTTTTCTGCACTGTTGCGTGAAATCTCGTGAAGAATTCCACCCTTTCTTCTGAGTCAGTGGGTACGTTTCTGCTAAAATACCTGGAGTAACCAGTAAATTCTCCTGCCTCTCAATTAAATGATAAAGGAGAGAGCTGCCAGATGCGGAATCTTGATCACTGCTTTCTTCTTTCAAAACAACAACAAAAAAATAGGATAGCTTTCAAAAAAAAAAAAAAATTAATAGGATAGAAAAATTCCCTGACTGAAGATGATCTCTTGGAAGTTGGATCTGGGAACACACGTGTCAGGAGCGTCGCAGCAAACAGTGACAGAACTCACGAGTCTCAGATTTTACTCAGACCAGCGCCTTTTCCCCCGCTTTGTTGTCATTCCAAAGATCTAATAGACTCCTGTATAAAGGGTACAAAATTGTTTCTTCTTTTACATTTAGTCCTTCATCTTTCTCGGTTCGTTTAAAGCTATCTTTCTGATCTGTGTTCGTGTTACCGTTTGCTCCCACGGGAGTGATTAGATGGTGCCAAAGCACAGAGAGCAGAGTCCTTGAAGCAGCTGAGCGAGGAAGACGCCTCGCGACAAGAAAAGTGCCCTGGGACATGAATTGCTTTAATTAAAACCTTCAGGCGAAAGTTACAAGTCTCAAAGTACATCTCATGTAAATCAGATGGCAGTTCCTTACTGCTTTTTAATGTTGTTTGATGTGTATTACAGTCGAGCAAATCGGTTTTGCAGCGGTTGTACACCTACTGTATAAATCTATATGTCTGTGTTTTCATATTGCCCTGCAGATGTTAAGGAGCCCATTTATATACAGGAGCCAGAGCCCCCAAAGCAGCATTGTGTGCGTGAAAGCAACAGTTGGAGGCTAAACACTGTTAAATTGACTGTTAAAAAGAAGAGGTTGTGCAGTAACTTTGGAAGAGGGAGCCTCTCTCATGAATTGCAGGGGTGAACAGGTTCCTCCGAGACCTCCTGGGATGATATGCATGGGGAAAGCCCCATCAGAGAGATCAGTCAGTATTGAAAATATCTGAAAAATTAACACTGGCAACTTTTGCAACTCCATGTGGGATGAAACAGCACAGATGTTGTTCTTTAATATGCATTGATAAGTACTGTGTGCTTGTGCCTATGTATATTTGTGTGTGTGTATATATATATGTACACACTGTACATACAACTATACATGTATTTCAGGTGCAGGAATTTCCTAAGTCTCTGCCAGCAATGTGATGCCGAGCTCTTATTTGAGTGTTTCCACTCAGTATCCCACTGATGCCTTGGTTCCCTGTCGTGCCTGCAGTTGCACTGGAGAGCAAAACTCTGCTCCCCACCTCCTCTCCCCCCGCCAAACATTCCTCGAGGCGCAGTGCCTGATGCTAAACCTTAGGAATAACGACAAAAATGATTCATTATTAATAAGTCAACCTAGACTATATAAGGCTTGACTTCTTCTGTCTGCCTTCGTGAGTTTGATGCATATTTTCCTTCCAGAGAAAACGAAAATCCTGCACAGAATAGCCGTGGGGTTCTCTTTATAAGATGTCTGCTTCTGCTTAAGTGGGCTGATGGTAGGTTGGAAGCATTTCATTGCTGCTGATGGCAAAGTGATACTTCATACTTCACTGGAGATTGCTGAACTCCATCAGTCCTTTAGTGCTCAGAGTCAGCATGGCTTATTAGACAAAGATCAAGGCTAGAAATAAAATAAGAAAAAAAGGCAGGAGGAGACAAAATTTCAACCCCTACCTTCAGGAGTTTCTCTGCCTAGCAGTGGAAAGCTTGCTCACCACCTGCATGAACATTTTGCTGTTACCAAAATGCCTTCCTTGCAGAGTAACAGGTGAATAATTTTGAACTATTTGGGATAAATGAGATATCATTTAGATATTTTCATTTAATGTGCAGGTGTAGACACAGACCTTCCCATCAGCAGAGCGCTTTACACCTTCAAATTCTGTACCACTCAGTGTCATTATTAGGACAGGCAAACTAAACTTTGTCTCCAGTGTGAGCCTATCCCTGTTGGCATTCCAGATATTTGCTTTGTGAATTTCCTTTATCAAAACTCCCGGGTTATCCCCGGCTGCCACAAAATCCCTCAGTTGCCTTTCTTTGGACATCTGGTGGTATTAATTGTGTGGTGGACCTCAGACAAGAATATTCTGCCCAGTTACGTTTCTGGCTACTGGTGTGGCAGCAAGTATTATTAGTAGTTATTGTTGGGTATTGATTTGCATTTTCAAACTGCCTTTCATCAAAGACCATAAATGAGCCATGTAAGGATTAGTTTCTTTTTCAGCCACTTCAGCAAAGATTGGTGTAATCAAAGTCACAACCACCAGTGAACTGTCCCGAAATAGGAGTCCTGGTATCTTGCTGTGCCCCACTGGCCTGCGTGCCTGTTTTGTAGTCTGGGCTGGTGGTGGGATTTAGGGACAAGCTGGTGGGTCTGCTTTATTTTGGTTGTGCCTGCACTGCTTCCTTGTGATGGAAGATGTCTTGAGGATATGAATATTGGTGTAGTCTCTGTCCTGTGCATGTGAAAGGTCGCTGATTTATGGCTGTAGCCTCCTCTTCCCCTCTTGATTTAGACAAGATGGGTCACCAGGTCCCACGTCCTCCAGTTTTGTGGATCTTGTGGCAGATGGAACACGGTGTTGTTCTTGCCTCTGGTGAGAGAGGGGAGTTTGTATAGGAGATTTGCTCAGTACCTTGCTGTGCTGTGTAAGCAAAGAATCCTTCTATCAATTCATACAAGAACTAACCCTGCCTTTTTAAAGGTCATTTCTGTCTCAGTCAGCTCTTAAAGTTCAAGAGGAAATAAACTGCTTAGAGTTGGCATTTTTCAAGTCAAGTGTCAACTTTCCAAGCCCCCAAGCCAGAGAATGTGGAGGAAGGAGAGATTAATAAGTGAGCTGCTTGCTTGATACAGTGATTGTGCAGAAACATTCCCTTTTTTGTTTCCTCTTTGTGGGGCTTTGTAGTGAAATGGAACATCGATGGAATATCTCACTTTCTCCTTTGCACTTTGCAATGCAGAAATACCCTAAGCTCTTAGAAGTGCTTCTCTTCTCATTAGTCCAGTGACAGCAAGCAGAGAGTTTGTCAGCTCCACTGAAGTAGGACACAAGGAACATTTTATGACAATGCCAATACCTAAAAGCTCCTTTAACCACAGAATCGTATTATCCAGTGAGAATAAAACGCTCTCTCAGAAAGCAGCTGAAGGGTGAAGTCTCCAAGCAGGTGCCTGCCCTTAACTGCATTGATGCCTTTTCCCATGCAGGAGACGGTGGATCGATAAGGGAATAAATGGGAGGAATGGGCCGTATTAATCAGGTACAATGGAGGCAGCAGGGGAGATGATAAGGGAAGACAGGTGGCAATCGAAGGGTGTGCTGAGCACAGACCATCTATTGGCTGCCAAAGTGCCTTTATTGAACACGGGGGACGTGGGCTGTGGGGGACCAGCTCTGCTAATTGTGCTGATGGGCAGCTCCAGAGAGCTTGAGCTTGTGTGTCCCAGTTACTGCCTTGGACTTTTAGTCTTGGTGACTTTTACTTGTCAATTTGTTTTGCTGGACCGTGTAAGCTCTCATAGAAGGTTTTCTTCTTTCCTTCATAAAGGAGTTTGCAAAAATAAACACATCAGCCAGCACTGTCTTTTGTGCTTTGCACCTCTCCTGTGGAAATGCTCAGAGGGCTGGGGTTGTTCAGCCTGGAAAAGAGAAGGCTTTGAGGTGACCTAGTTGTGGTCTTCCAGTACGTGAAGGGAGCCTTCAAGAAGGATGGAGAGAGACTGTTTAAAAGGGTATGGAGTGACAGGACAAGGGGGAATGGCTTCAAACTGAAAGAGGGTAGGTTTAGATTAGCTTTTACGAAGAAATTCTTTACTTTGAGGGTGCTGAGGCCCTGGCACAGGTTGCCCAGAGAAGCTGTGGCTGCCCCATCCCTGGAAGTGTCCAAGGCCAGGTTGGGTGGGACTCTGAGCAACCTGGGATAGTGAAAGGTGTCCCTGCCCTTGGGACATGGGATGATCTTTAAGGTCTCTTCCAACCCAGATCATTATATGATTCTATGATGTTCCAGACCACCCGGTGTCATGCTTTGCATATCAACTAGAGGAAAAGCTGACCAGGGGCCCACTGCTCTGGAACAGGCTGGGTGTTGATCAGTTGGTGGTGAGGAATTGTTCTTCATTTAGATCACTCGTTTTCCTTGGGGTTTATTTGTCTTTATTTTTATTTTCCATCACAATATCCAGTTCTCTGCCCCATCCCAGCAGGGTGTAAGTGAGTGGCTTTGTGGTGCTTAGTTGCTGGCTGGGGTTGAAGCAAGACAGTGATGAATTGTGGTGCTGAGGACAGAAACTTCTCACTGTACCTGTTGAATCCACACTGGATTATCATCCTGTCCCTCCAACATGGAACTGTTTGATGTGTGATTTGTGGTACCAACTGGCTGACACCAAATTACATTGAACAGAGCATTTTTGAGTGGTACAGAAACAAAATGACTTGGTTGTTGTGTCTTTAAATTCATTTCCCTATCCCAACTTCACCACAAAATAAAGGATCCCACCTCTCTGCTCATCTAGTCATTTTGAAACCTGAAACTGCTGTATAAAAGGCTATTTACATGTCCACCTGACTGGTTTCTGTATAAAGTATTCATTACAAAAAGATTGCATGGCATGTAGTACTGTTTTATTAAACACTTAAAAATATTGATGCAGAAGAATTGATGTAACAGGACTGTAAATGTAGTTGTTCTGGCAGTTCTCCGTCCACAGTGACAGCTTTATTCCCCTTGCCTTGTATTGTTTTAAGGGTTCTCTGAGCAAATTTGGGGGATAGGAATTAGAGGAAGGTGCCCTGCAGGTAAGTCCTAATAGTGTCAACAGTCCAGTGGAAGACTGAAATAGTGCTCTTGATTTCTGGGTGAAACGGGGAAAACAAACATCCACAGCATGTTTTAGGAGTGAGGTTAGCAGGACTTCACAGTAAGTCTGATCTGGGCGTATCCTGGAGAAAAATCTTGGCTTGGAAACATGGTCCGAGAAAACCTTTTGCCTCTGCTCAGCTGCCCAGACACAGCTGAGCAGGGAGGTTGTGCAGTTGCACAGAATTCCTTGGGTTTCTGCGAGAGGGGCTGCAGAGCCACTGCAGAAGGGGCGGCAGATATTCCTGGTGTGACAGTCGAGCTTGGAAAGATCCCAGTTCTTTAGTCTCAGCATCTGACACCAGATGGCTGGAGACCAGCTCTGCTCTGCTTCGTGGGTCTGTGTGTGCTTGTGTATGTGCCCAAAATGGATGTAATATGAGAATGTAAAATGATATAATTGGGATGAAGCTTAACCCACACTGGATGTTTTGGGGGCAGTTTCAGCTAACTCTACTGTTTTTCCTCATCCTTGTTCTTAGATTTATGTTCTTGCTTTTATTTTTTCTTTTTTTTTTCAACTTTAAAGGAATATTTTCCCCATAGGGAAAACAGCTACTTGCAAGGCAACGTCAGGGTTGCAAGCTGAAGCTCTCAGAGAGTAGGAAATACCAGAAATCAAGTCACCTGGTGCCTCTTTAGTCTGGTTTCCTATAGCATGCAACATTCCTGTTTCACTTGGCAGAGACACTGTGTTATGTTGACTTAATGAGCAGCTATTAATGCTTTTCTACAGAGAAATTTAATAATTTATTAGTTATTTCTTATGCTAGTCCTATTATACCAGATGCAAACCAAGGAAAAAGTATAGCCTTATTTTTGGAGGGTGGCAACGTGGAATATTTGGAACTTTTTCTTTCAGAACACTTACTTTAGCATTACCCAAGGCTTCCTATGGTATGAGGAGCTGCTACTGATTTCAGCAGCAGTGTCAGTGCTCAGCACTGGAGCTCAGCACCAAGGACTGCCTTTGAAAAGTTGGTGGTGTCACTGGGAGCTCCGGCACAGGCAAGAATTGAAACCAGCTTTTTTTGGGAGACTTTCAGTTGCCCTAATGTGAGACCATTCTCTTTAAGCAATTTCTGTGCTTCATTAGTCTTCCATATTCTGCAGCAAATGAGGCAGAGATCCTGCCGAAAACAGATGCAGTTAGCACTGAATCCTGCTTTGTTGTTAAAGTGGGGTAGGAAAGATCCTCCCCTGCCCTGTCACGTTGTTTGTGCCCAAAGACATGGTGGCACTTGGAAAATTCAAGGTTGCAGGTCAGTTTATTTGGTCACGGAATTTTTAAGGCTTCTGTAGGCTTAATATGCCTCCATATTGTGGATTTAAGGATTAGCAGGTCTGCTACAACGCTGTGCTCAATATGGCCTGGATCCTGGTAGACTGCTTTGACATAAGTTGAGTCAAAGCAGGTGGGAGGTGGATTTGAGATGGAGTTAAATTGGTGCCTGTGGGAAAGAAAAGCCAAGAACAGCAGTCTGGCAGAGTGCTTGTCACAGAGAGCTGAGTGACTTTGCAGCCGTTCCTTTGCTTTTATCTGTGCCAGTGTCCCATGGGTAAATGCTGGGGGGGTAGCACTTAATTGTTTGGGTTTATTTGTTGTCAACAAGTAACATTATGAATTCTCTTCTGAGTCCCCAGAGAAAACCTAGACAGGTTTTCATCACATAACCTGGAGGGGTTTTCACTGACAAAAGCCTGATGCTGAAATGCTGAGCCATAGCTTTGTATTTTAGTGAGAGTTGTGGTGGGGGTCCTTCACTGAATTGTTCTGCAAAAAATGTTTTAGACAATTGCGTTTCTGTAAATTCATCAAGGTATTCTTAGATTCAGTTATTAAAAAAGAAAAAAAAAGGATGACTGAACAGGAATATACAATCCTCATTTCAGTACTCATTTCACTGTGGAGTACAGTAATGCACATTGGAAATGAGGTCTCGTTGGAGAAGGTAATTTGAAACAGATCCTCAGAACCTTCACGAAGCTGTAATGAGTCACCAGTCTGTGAGGACTCACTTGCTATATTGCATTGGAGGGTTTAATGTTTTGTTTTTCTCATCTAAACACTTTGACCCTTCTTATTTTATTAAGATAAGCCATTATCTAACTGTCAAGAGCCTAGAATTTCAGCAGATTTGTTTGCTGATAAGCCGGTTCAGCACGACCATTCTCCTACTCATTTCTTTCCCCACTTCAAGCAAATTTTCCTTTTTTCACTCCTCTTTATCAGTTCTTTATTCTCCACAGCTCCTCAGCTCTCATGCTGCCGATTCCCAGGTGACTTTCCCGCTCTCATGGTATGTTTGAAGGTATAACAGATATTGGAAATATTCTTAGTCACTCAGGATGTTCATGCCACCAGTTGCCTGTGTGGCGTGGCTGGGCTTCACACCAGTGCTGGAGAGCTGGCCCAGTGACTTGACAGCTTACTGGGAGGGAGAAGGCTTATTATGTGCATTTTGTAACGCACAAAATGCTGGATTTGGCTGAGAAAACTATACAATGCCTTCACCTTGCTTCCCACTCGTGTCTGTACAACCAGTTAAATCCTTGGGATGTGCATGTGGGAGTCAGTGGGTTTGGTGGAGAAGGACAGAGGCAGGGGCTTCATCTCTGTAGTGAGGGAGCAGCAGAAGAGGACTAGTACAAAAAAGAGTGAGGTGTTTTGACTTTCTCCCTCATATTTAGGCGCAGCCCTGAGTTCCTCCAGCCCACGAGTGTGATTATAGATTGGTAACTGATGGGGCCAACTGCATTATTCATTCTGGTTCAGACTGAAATGAAATCATCGAGGGCAATTTTCTGTGTCACACTTCAAGGTCAGATGAGAGTATTTATTATTCCTTCTCTGTTTATCTGTGAATGCAAATTGAATTTAGTGACTCAAATTGATGAAATGTTAGAAATATAAAACTCATCAGAGCCGACACGAAGCGAAATTACTGGGTAGAGCTGGCCAGTGACTTCACCAGCCCATGTACAGGCCTCTGCTTTGATTAGTAATTATTTCAGCCTTTGGGTTTTCTAATTCCCAGTTTTGTTTCAGTTGTTGTCATTTTTGTTTTCAAAGAAAAAAGTGTAATAACACTTGAAACATTTAGAATTTGAATTAGATGATGTAAATAAAGCCAGCTGCAGAGAGGGTGCTTGGATCCTGGCTGGAAAAAAGGGGTTTTTTTCAGGATTCTTCCTTGGGGTTGTTTTTGGGGGAGCTGGTTTGTTTGTTTTCCTCCCTCCTGTGGCATTTCCTTTTCTCCAGTATTTTACTCCCTCGTGTTGGATGTTCAGAGCTGGGTGGGGGGAGATAGGGAAGGGAGCAGCCGTTTGACATCTTTTGGTGCTGAAGCTCCGTGTGTTTCCTTACTGACAGTATTGCCCACAGGCTGCCCTTCCTCACCAGCCAGGGTCATTAGGAGAGCCAAAATGAGGGGCTACAAAGGGCACTAAATGAGCACGACTCTTAATGAAATAATGGGAATGGAGGTACTCTCTTCCCAACTCCCTGTAATGCATTTTGAGCAGTTTAGTGAACAGCTTGGCTTGGTTTGGTGTATCAGTCAGTGGTCAGAAGGCATCTCTGTAGTGTGCATCCTGTTCTCTGCAGTGTTGGAAAGACACTTTAAACTTGTATTGGGGGGGGGGGGGGAATTATTCTTGTCTCAGAGTGGGAGTGGAAAATCCTTATCAGTGAATGCTCTTTAAAAATAGGCTGTTCTCTGTAATTGCCAAATGCCACATACAAATGATGATACAGAGAGAGATGATACACGGAGTGCTGGCTATATGCTGTGTTAATAATCATAGAGGACTGTTTTTAATTCCTGCTTTTTAATTACTTGCATTTTTTTAAGCATGTTCAGTATTTGCTTCTCTCCAAGCACCGTGAAGGGAATCAGTTTGCTCAGGATGCAAGTGTGTCTGACTTGTTGTTGATTCAGAACAAGAACCATGAGCATTTGGACACACCAAAAGCCCTTAATAGATTTGTCTACATAAGCTATTATAAATCACTTTGTTTATTCAACTATCAGCTTGATTAATCCTGTACCCAGTTGTACTGAAGACGGCAGCACTTACAAATGTAGTAAGAGCACAGCGAGCAGTGTGGGCTCAGTGGTTTTTAAATACCAGTAAAAGTTTTATTCACCAAATAAATGCCTTCAGTAGAAGCTTTGGCCTTATGGACACTTAAGGTTTAGAAACTAAGAAAAAGGACATTTATGCCTGTAGTTGTCTCACCCTTGAAATATTTTACATTTCAGTGATGGATGTTGAAATCGTCAGTGTTTCAACGTAAACCCCAAAACAAACAACGGAAGTTTCTCATTTATTAAGACATTGCTTTCATTCTCATCTTGATGATGGATGTGGGAAGCATGTTGAGTGCTGTGACAGTAAATCTCACGTTGAGTGGCTGATTAAGTATCTGTTCAGGTAGAGCCACCCTGGCCTCTGCTTTTTGGCAGCGTTCCTGGGCTTGGCTCCTCTGGGTCACTGCCATCAGCAAAGCCCCGGGTGTTGCAGCAAGTGTGTTGACCCTGTAATGAAAGGAAGCAGAGGGTGCCTGATGTGAATTTCTTTTAGTAAATCTTAGCTCCTGCCAGTCAATTATGGCCATTGTACTGGGGCTGGGGCAGAAAATGTGTTATTTCTGCTCTGTAACTGTTCACTTTGATGGAACTGTGTTTCTGAGCCTGATAGTTATGCTGCTGGTTAGGGAGTAAAATTAAATACTGTCTCACAGATAAAACATCGTCAGTGTAACAGTAAAGCTCCAAATGTCTGTCTGCTTCTTACCCATTTCATCTGGCTGCACTGGCAAAATAATTCTCTTTATGTTGTTCCCTCATTATAAATTCAGTATGATTCGAGTCTTCCTTGTACGTAGAGCAGCAAAGTGATGTATGAACTGCTTATTTTTGAATGATTTGTGATTTATGGAAGCCTGATGATGATAAGTTATGTAAAAGGTCTTTGAGAAAATATAAGGTGTGAACCAAGAGAGAGTTTGCAGATGTTTGTGAGCAATAAATAGCAAGAAGAAAGCCTGTTGTCCTACCAACTCTCTGTAGACTGTTTCATGTAGTATTTTGTTTAGTAGTATTTCATATGGCTCTCTGTAAGGCACAGTTAAAGCTTTAAATAAAATGTAGCCCCTGTGATAACTTCCACTAAAGATGATCATATTTTGTGTTGTTTCTCTTGAGCAAATAGATAACACGGACCTGTTGGCCTCCACAGGTCCCACCGTCTCAGTAGCCAGAGAGTGTTTGAGGGCAGGGATGGGTGCTGCTGCTTCCCTATATCCACAGTTCTCTGTGAAGAAGACAGGCAGCAGAAGATGCCAAACAATCTTATTTTGCTTGTTTATCTCTCTTAAATGTACTAGTTTAGGCAGCTCCTTTCTGCAGCCATGTTCTCAGAGCTCCAGTCAGCCTTTTCAGCAGCATCTTGTGGTGGATCAGGTTGTTTTTTTTTTCTTCCTTTTTAACATGAGATGAATATTTTTCTGTTTTGCCAAGCCCCACCTTTCCTTTCCCATGTCCTGTCCCGTTTTAACTCAGACTGTTTTTGTCGTCACCTATTCCCTTCTGTTTTTCCTTATTAATTCCCATCCTGGAAGCTGGGGGTTCCCATCGAGGCAGGTTAGGCAGAGGCTGAGGGGGAAAGTTGTCCATGTCAGAAATTGGAGGCTGGAAAGATTCTTGAGGGAGGGCACAGACAGGGGTGCCCTGCTGCTGTCCAGGACAGTATAAGACAGGCTGGAGTTACCCAGTTGCTGCTTATGCCTTCATGTTGGCTTTTAAACCTGGGGGGAAGAACTGGATTGAAAAATAACATTCCTGTTCATCTCTGCTTACCAGTTTCCAGCGTGGTTTATGTGTGTACTGTCTGTACATGTGTGGATACCCTGAGACGGCTCCGAGTTGTCAAGCCTCGGGAATGGGCATTTCTTCATCCAAATGTCTTGCTGCAGAACAATTTCCCTTGCTCCTTTTTGCCTCATTAGCTCCTGCGTTAACCTTTTTATTTTGGGCTCTGACACGAAGGTGTCGGTGGCGGCGGCGCGGTTCCTTTCTCTGTTATGTGCGTGCGATAGCGCTGTCACCGTGTTTTCCTGCTGTGCTCCCACAGTGTTCTCCCTGTCACACTCTGGTTTTCGGTGCTTCTCTTCGGTGTGATCTCATTCCTGACAGTTGGCCCTGGTACATACAAGTGTCTCATCTTCTCCCGAGTTACAACATAACCCTGACAGTGTTGCTCCTCTAATTGTCTCTGTGCCGCTGTGGACCTCTTCTCCTCCTCTCAGGTTGATGCACAGACCGGTCCTGGCATCCTGTTTGTTTTCCCTGTTATTTTTTTAGTAACTGAGGTACTTGGCTACTGAAAGGATGGAATGATTAAAATAATGTTTTATGGATCACTGGTGGTGGTGGTGTGGGGGGGGAACTGTCATCTGCTTTTGTAATTTTTGAAGGAGATTATTAAAATGTATCTTACAGCTCCACTATTCGCTCTGTGCCGTCATTGTTCTCAGTCTTTCAAAGAATATTCTGGAAAATGAAGTTTTATCATTAAGATTGCATTAAAGTGGATTACAGAAAAGGAAGAGCAAAATATGAAGAGTCTCAACAGCTCAGAACAGAAAGATGTTGGCATCTCATTCACTGGGATGTGGAACAAGGAACATTAATAGGCTGATAAACAGAAATGACTTTTTCTCTTTAAGGCTTAGAAAGGTTTACTTTGAACTTGTAAAGATTTTAAAATGCCAGTTCTCCAAGCTTATGTTGAATGGAGAACTTTGGGCCTATTTTATTTTATATTTTAATGCTCATATTGAGTGAGCAATTACTTCTGAAAAGCCATAGGTGTCATCTGGGTGGAAGAAGAGTGCACAAGTCTGGCTTTAACAGCTTTTGCTTCTGAGCACCTACTTTCAAATCCTGTTTTGTGTCAATAAGAAATATAACTTTTCCTTTTGGATTTTTTCTTAGAGAGGCAGTTTATGTTGTATTTGGTGCAGTTTCTGGAAGAATTATCATTCTGTCCTAAGAGGGGAAGAAAGGATCCCAATAATGTACTTTGGCATGGTGTGGAGAGTTGTAAGGAAGTTGGATTTCATGCCTCCCATGGCGAGGAAACTTATGGTAACACTCAGTTCAGAGAGTTGAGGATTGTCCCTGCTTTCATAGACATCTCTGGAATTTAAATTTTATGTACATTAACATCACATTTGTTCTGAGGCTGAAATATAAACAGATGAAGCTGTTATTTCCATGCAGTGGCTGAGGAAATTGCCCATTTGTCTCTCTCTGCATAGCTTTCCTCATGTTTTGAAATAGTTGTTTTCCAGCCTAGTTTGAGAGTTTTGTATGTGGCTGAATGTCTATGCTCTCCATGAGACGGGAATCTCAAATATTTTTCATTATTTGAGGAAGGAAACCTAGCACATATCTCATTTTTCTTTGTGAATGTCAAATCAATCATAATTTGTCAGTCCACTCAGCATTTATAGAAACAAGTCACAATATTGGGAGATTAGGAAAAAAGATTTCTCCATTGTCTTATCAAAATGTTTTGCAATAATAAAATGTGAGATTTTGGCTGTTTGGTAATATTTAATCTTATGTTTGCTTTTTTTTCTTCAGTTCTGATTCTAATCAGGACTGAGGCTCTTTGATAAGAGCAAAAAATACTTGCAGTGAGGTTTCCATAGTGCAATTTAATTTGTTATAACACAGTTGATGAAGGGTTTGTACTTCTGTTCACCCTATTGCATAAAAAAAGAGTACTGTTGAACAAACTGTAATGGATCTTAAGAAAGGAATTGTGGTTACCTGGTCTCTCCCATCCATTCTGCCCTGTTTTAGAGGCTGACCTGTTGCAAGCTTGGTGAGCTGACCTGTTCCATCACCACAGATATTACTCTTGGACAGGGGTTCCCTTCTTAGCTGATTAATTAAAACAGATCCAAGGAAGTGGTGGTGCCCTGGTAATGCAATTACCCAGTTGCAAATGCAGATGTGAAGCCGTATTGATGAACTTTCTCCACCTGAGTGCAACAATGAAGAGACTGTTTCATAGTTCCTGATTCTTAAATTAATCTGTGAATGGTTCCAAATTGAACTGAAGCTTGAAACAGATTTCTAATTCACTACTTTAAAAGGTATAATATTTTCAAGGAGGAGGATTTTGAGGTAGGGAGACAGCTGCTTTGGAATTTTAGTGAATTCCTACATAAATTTCCCAAGAAACAGTGAGGTGACCTGGCAGTGCAGATTGTACTTGATTTATACTGAGTGTCCTTTCAGGCAGAATTCCCTTTTGGATCTATCCAAACAGTACCGTAACAATAGTGCTATTTTATCTGAAAGCATTTTGATTTATTTTCTTTTAATTATAATGAGAAATAGGACCCCTCTGAAGCACTCATAAATTTTCCAGTGTTGTTTTTAGCATCAGAGAAACAAAGATCTTCTGTTCCTGAGTAAACTAGGCGTGCTGGGTTTGATCTTTTTCACTCGCTTGAGGGTTTTTGACTTGTATGCAATATTTTTATTTCATGTCCTGCTCACTCTTTAAATACTTACTTAGTTCAGTCTTGGATAAAGTTGTATTTAAATTATGAACCAACTCTTAACAATCGGAAGAATGATTTCACTTTTGTTTTGTTATTCATCACATGCTTTGCCAGCAGTTGGTCTGTGATGAGCTGCTTGATGTGAGCCTTGGAGCAGCTGCCCACGAGTGTCCCAGCAGCAGCCTGAGTGTCTGAAGGGCACACGTGGAGAGCATCTCCAGGAGTACACGGATGATTGTGCATCACCATGTGGTGATGCACAGAGAGCTGAAAAAAGAGGGACCAAGCTATTCTGGTTTAACAGAGAATCATGCCCACATTTCAAAAGAAGTGCTAATCACCTGGCCTCAGAAGACATTTCCCTTCCAACACGGGTTGCTGGCAAGACCAATGTGCAGGTGGTGGCTCTAATTACTTGCTGAGTACTATCTGTCAGTCAAAGCAGATCATATTCTACTTTTTTAGAAAAAGATGAAAAGATCCAGTAGGACCCGAGACTATGTGCTGTTTGTTAAAAACAAAGCATGTTCTCAAAGGCAAACGGATTGATTTTGAAACAGATATGCAATTATTTAAATGCTTTGTATGTGTGAGTTTCCAGTAACTGTCTTGTGCTGCACAAGAAGGGTAAAAAAAAGGTTAGATATTAGAAAGAAATTCTTTACAGAGAGAGTAATCAGCCATTGGAATGGGCAGCCCAGGGAAGTGGTAGATTCTCCATCCCTGGAGGTTTTCAAGATGAGGCTGGACGGGGCACTTAGTTCCATAGTCTGGTAACCGCGGTGGTGTTGGACCAAGGGTTGGACTTGATGATCTCAGAGGTCCTTTCCAACCCATCTGATTCTATGATTCTATGATTCTAAGGCTGTCACTGGGATGGTTCTTCTCTCTTATCTTTTTCTGACAACAGCTGATAACGAGAATGCAGCTACTCCGTCTTCAGCAGCGAAGCCGTAAGATGAAATGGCACCAGCCCTGGTGTCCTGTGTCATGGTGATGCTTCTCTCAGGTTTTTCTCACCTCTCTGAGAGGCAGTGGTCAGGAATTCACAGGTCTCTGTCATGTTCCTTAGTGCCCGAATGCTGGAGAAGGCCCGG
Source organism: Oxyruncus cristatus (assembly GCA_013399855.1). Lineage (NCBI taxonomy): Eukaryota > Metazoa > Chordata > Aves > Passeriformes > Cotingidae > Oxyruncus > Oxyruncus cristatus. The sequence goes on along the minus strand of VXAY01001192.1, from coordinate 701,158 downwards.
CAGCAGTTACAGGAGGAAATCCTGCGGGTTCAGAGCCAGCTCCTGGATGAGAAGAAGAGACGAGAGCATCAGGAAGCGCTGGTCAGGCGGCTGCAGAAACGTGTGGTGCTCCTCACCAAGGTGAGTTCCTAGGTCACGTTTGGAAAAGCCCATGTCCTTTTTTTCCTTTCCTCCAGGTGCAATGCTTCCTGTCTCTTCTTTGTTCACCTCTGTAACTGGTACTACAGAGTTGCTGTGGGGTCTTTGCATGGTGGGTGCTGTAGGAGACTTGAAACTTGTCTTTAGGACTTGGTTGGAATAACGAGGACTAGTGCCTGCTAAGGCTGTGCTGGTGCTCCCCCCGTCTGGGCTCGTGCTGAGGATACGTGACTTCGTCTCAGGCTTGGCACCTGTGTGAGGGCAGAGAATTGAATCATGTTGTTGCTGGAGTGTTTTGAGCCACTGAAGGGAATTTATAATGGCTTTGGCTGCATTGCCTCCTTTCCTAAAGAGAGCGAAACGGCGGCACCTTGTCAACTGTTCCTGTGGAAAAACAATTTATGGAGAGTAAGAGATTTGCCTTCCTCTTATGCTGGAAGTCTGTTCGAATGTAATGGCAGGCACTAGACCAGTAAATTGAAAATTCGTTTTAAGATTCTCTCTATAGGATATATCAAAGAAGTCTGCATCGTCCTATATCAGGTGTGCTCTCGCGATGAAATTCTATACAATAATTTTGAAGTCTGTAGAGCATTGAAAATTTTATATTGAATTCTGAGAGCTCTCTTCCCCCCAAAGGGAATAATAATTCACTATAGTCAGAAGGGTAGTTACTTCACTTTCCAAGAATATTCCTTGCAAAACTTCCCTCATCTGAGCAGTCTCCCTGATCTTATAAAGCTCCTCATGTAAGTGAGCTTATGTGTGTGCAGAAGGTCAGACTCGAGTAGTCTGAGCTCATGTGAGGGAGCCAGGCACATCCCTCTGTGGGGAGGAAAGAGGGAAAGGAACTGTTCTGTTGCTTGTGCTTTAGGCTTTAATTTTCAGTGTCAGCTAAAGCGTTTTGATCGATTTTAATTGTGCTGCACCCAGTTGTGTGTAATTCCACGTTGTCGTTGAGCCGAAGATGCTGTGATATATGGTGCAGTAAGCAGGGCTCTTGAAGCATGAAGCAGTCACTTTACAAGAGGATATTCCATCAGATCTTCCGACTGCAGGATTTGATGCCGTGGAGAGTCACACAAGTGAGAAGAGAAAAATGACAGCAGTACTTTCTGCTTCACACTGAGGCAGGCACTGCAGTCAGGGTGGATGGACCAAACTCTCTCCATGGAAACAGAAAAGGCTCCTCTTCTCCTCAGTCTTTCTCCTATCCCCAGCAGCAGACAGCCCTCAGTAGTGTTCTGGTTTAGTACTGGTGTGGTGGGATGGGATATGACACAGGTGGATACTGAGCCCTGTAAAAAACCTTCCGTTATGACCTCAGCTATTCAACGTTGTGCTGGATTGCTCAGCCCTGAAGGAAGTTTCTCGGATGGTTTCTAAAAAATTCTCTTTGTTAACTTATTTCCAGAGCTCAGCAGAAACACTTTTTGTCATAGAATGCAAAATGTCATTACTTTTCTTTAAGTACAGGGCAAAAAGACAACAGTGCTTTGTCATGTAATGGATTGTACCCTGATTTATTTAGGAAGACAAAGCCTTAGCTTTGTTTGCTGTTCTCCCCCTGAAGAGGAGTAGAGGAAAAGTTGGAAATGTCCTTCATCAGGCCATGGCAAAAAATCTTTTGTTTTGACAGGGAAAGTTTTGAGTGTGCTCAGTGGTTCCTCAACTGACCTGTTTTAAAGGAATAAAGACTTTGCTGTTCTCTGAAAATTTATATTCCATCCAGAGAATGCTGGGGTCCTTTGTGAAGAAATACATGCATTATGCAACTCGGACAATCTATCCTTGGCACTGTTTCTCCTGCTGGTTGCTCTTCTCATGCAAAATCAGAGGAAGGAATTTCATTTAATTAAAAAAGTATGATATTGTGATTTAAAATGAGATTGAGCAAATATATTGCCCGTCAAAAATAATTATTTTACACTGAAAGCATATCACCTAGAATGGTATTTAATCATCTAATTAGCGGCATCAGTAGTACAGCGTTCTTCTATGTAATTTGAGAATGGAAAAGATGAGTTCACTCTATTGAAGCTTTGTCTTGTTAAATAGGACTGTGAAAATCTAATTTGGGGGAGACTATTGTATATTCGATTGAATTGCTATAGCTTTTGATAGTATGACTTTTGCATTTGTGTATGTTTGACCCTCCACCAGGGCAGTGAATCTGTTCCTGTATGCTGAGCAAATAAGGACTGAAAGGCATCAGATGTGCTTAACAGTGTGAGTTTAATGCAGTAACAGTTGTCCTTTCTGTGGGCTCAAATTGGAACACGGAAGTCTCAGACCCTGAATATGTTTTAAGAGATCAGTAGAAAAGAATAAGTTGATCTTCATTTGCTAAGAGCAGTATCAAATGTTTTAGTAGTAAATGTACTCTGTTCAGGAGGTCCTTGCTTTGCCAGTCTGATTCCTTCTCACCTTACTTTTATGACTACTGATTTTTTTTCCTCAAGATTCAAGCAATGCTTTGTGGCTCTTGCAGACTGCCTGTCTCACTTGTTCAGTTGCTACTTGCCACAGCCTCTCTGTGTCTTGGTTGCTCTCATATTTCCATTTCAGTACATTTAACTTCTCTGCCCGTATCTTGCTTCCTCGCCTCATTTGCTTCTTTGGGGCTTTCTTGATCTTACCTGGGCCTTTCCACTTGGTTTACTGCTTGGACCTGGCACAGTTGTCAGTCTGGGATACTTCAGTGCATAACTACAAATCTCTCTTCCCTGGCAGACCTGAAGAACAGCATTCTCCAGTCTTTGATGTGTCAGTGCAGTGGTCCAGCCCCATCGACTCCACCGCTGACAGTGGGCTGGAGGAGGAGCTGCATCTCGATTATTCCTGTTGACAAACTGCTGTTTAGAATATATTGGTTGAGCGCCTCGTCCCATATGTCCTTGTAAAGCCAGTTTTCTGATTTACATGTTTTCAGTGAAACATAAGACTAGATTTGGACACCCTCGAGGCTTTCAGACATTGATGGCTGGAAGGTTTCTCCTGGAGTGTCACTCTCTTCACTTAAGGTGATGAAACAGAAATTGATGTTTGAAGGGATGCATTCACTCACTCTCTCAGAGATCTGCCTGGCTGGGTTTGCTGTCTGTTGTGCTGTCTTTTTGCTTTGCCTTTGCTCAGAGTTTTTTAGGGGAATCTTTAATCTTTCCTTTGTTACCTGAGGTAGTTGCGAGGCAGCAGTACTGGAACTATCTGAAATGCTGGGGAAAGACCCAGTCCACCTCTGCCCTTTTTCCTGTTTGATTTCCTGCTGTATTTGTTTTGAATGCCATGTTTACCCACACAGTTTTGTATTTGACTTTTGTGTTGTTCTTAAGCTTGTGAGTATTTCTCTTTTTTCTGAGAGTGTTGTACACACCTCCTGGTCTTTGTTTATGAAGTGGGCTTGTTAAAAACAGTCAGTTCTGCTACTGAATGGCTAAAATTTAAATCTCCTAGGAAATTTTAAATGACATAGAAGTCTCCCAAAATGAAAAGCCCTTTCTGAAAGTCCTTATCTGAGTGCAAGCAGCTGATTGAGTTGGTATGTCACTCTATGAAGCTGCAGAGTGAGTAGGATCAGCCCATACCACATGCAGCAGGTTTGACCAGAGAGAAAATGCCCTGCTTTGTGCAGCCAGTGTGTGATCCTTCACAGGAAGCTCAAAACTCCAAATGTGAAGCCCAGTTTCTGTTGTAACTTACTCCAAATGAGTCCAATTTACTTCTCAAAATGCAGACTTTGTGAATGCACACTGCCATAATTGCTTCCCTTCCTCTCAGATAAGGCATAATGCAACGAGTGAATTAATCTGCTTGTACTGGATGTTGTTGTTTCACTGTGTTTATTTCCCGTCTGTGCACTCGTCTGCCTTTGGGTACTTTGCTGCCCGGAGAAGAGGCTGAAAAATTCTCTTTTGTTTCCTGAGCTTTCAACCAGATCATGTGATATGATAGGAAATCTGTTTCTATCGAGACATAATTTAGGCCATCACCATAAAAGTTGGAGATTAAACAAGTATTGATTAACCAACTCCAGCTGACTGTTGATACCACATGTTCCTGGAGATATCAGTCAGTGTGAAGTATATTAGTGACTCCCAGAGCTGAGAGTGGCAAAGATGCATCAGAAATGGGACTAGGTAATTAAACTGTTCATTAAGCATGGCAGATGCGGAGTTCATGACTTGATTTGCCATCTGCTTTGTTTTGTAATCAGTAAAGATTTAAAATAATGCTGATGGCTTCTCTGTCATACTGGGTACTGCATTATGTTTTTTCTTAGGAGGTAGATAGATGATTTTAAAGCTCAAGGAAGGATCCTAAAGTTCTGAGGGCTCAGCGAAGAAGGTAAATTAACCCTTTTCCTGGGATATGTAAAAAGTTAGCTGTAAATAATGCAGTCAGTATTGCACTCAGTAGCTGGAAAAAGAGCCACCCTGGCAAACAGATCCTTGTGACAGACCTTCTTCGATTTGTGATACCTGTGCTCTGCTCTGCATCCAGGTAGCACACTGGCTTTGGGGCAGATCAGAGCCTCTCCTCTGGGCTGTGAGCAGTGTGGAATGCTTTCCCTGGCAGTTATGATACTTCTTCCTTCCTTCAATCCACTTCATGGCTCTGTGTATGTCATTTCAGCAGTGCTGTTGCTCGTGCATCAACAGCTGTGCTGCTGCTCTACACGTGCCTGTTAACTGCTGTCAGGCTGACCCTCGCCAAGCCTTTCCCTCTGCTCACCGTGTCTCCCCTTCGTAGGTTTTTATAAACTCATGGAAGTTATGTTCTTTTTATGCCTGCAAATAAATACATTTTAAAGCAATCGCACTTCTCCCTCTATCAGAGATTCGGCAAGGCAAGTCTTGTGGGCTGAAGTAGTGCTTACTTACACCATCCTGTGTGTCTAAGAAGAGGGAGACAAGACTCTCCGTGTTTGAAGGAAACTCAGCTGCCTTTTCAGTTGAGCACAGGTTTCTCTAATTTCAACTTGATGATATTAATCAGTTAAAGAGGTTCAGCAGAAAGGTGCTTGGTAGTTAGGGGTGGAGGAGGATAAGAGCAGAAGAGAACAGAAGATCATTAACAGCTGTGGGACCGAGGGAAGGAGGGGATTGCTGCCTGTGGAGTGCTGGGGCTTGGAGCAGATCGCTGCTGAATTGTAATTTTTAGTATGCAGTAGCATCATCAGTTTTAATTCCCAGACTCCTCTTGCAGGGTGCCTTTTTTAATGGATGAGGACCAACAGGTCAGAGATGAGGTAGGTGTTTCTATGAATAATCTCCTCCTCTGCAAGCTGGTTTTAGATTGATCCCAAGTTCAGTCTGTTGCGGGGTGGTTGTTGAGCTTTGTGTTTGTGGTTTTCACGGGAGTGTCTGGATTACTGGATAAAGCACACTGAGGTTTTTGCCTTCCATATCTAATGCTTTCTGTTGACCTGATATCAAACATCTCTAGATTTCAGAGTCTGAGAGTGACTTTTCTCCTTTGTCTGTACCCTCTAATTTGTCTGCTTCTGAGTTTTTTATTTAGCTTCTAATGGAATGGTCTAACTCTAGTTCTCATGGAAATTGCTACAGGAAATACAAAAGAGCAAGTATAAATTTTACCAGCCTCAGCATGGGCTTGACTGTGCAATGCAAGTCACTCAGCCCAGCATCTAGAGAAGCACAGCAGTGTTGGTGACCTTACCCTGGCCTTGCCATGAACCAGCCGTAGTATTTCTTGAAATGGGTTCATCTGCAGCGCTGCCCTTTTTGTAGCTTTTGTAGCTTCCTGGGCTGAATCCCACAAAGTGGCAATTTTTGCAGAGATTTGTACAATGACAAACTAACTCTGTGCTGATTTATACTTGAAGCTTCCTTATATTCATTACAAGATCTTATTTGCATGCTTGACATTTTAAAATACTGTGTTTGGAATGCGTTATTTATTTTGAGACCTTTATTAAGCAACCTCAATCTAAGGGTTTAATTGTTACTGATAGCTAAGAGTATAATTACCTCAGTAAAATATCATGGCTATATTAAGCAAATGGCAATTGTCTTCCAGAATAAAATGAGTACAAGCCATTTTCCTTTGAAACAGGTTGTTCTGCAGGGCCTGCTAATATCATTTACTAACACAATGGCAGAATCTCTCAATAAAGAATGAATGAGGAGAGCTGAAACAGCTGATGTGTTTGCAGAAGAGGCTGGCTGTAGTAGTTTCAGAGTAGTGCACAAAGACCATTTGGGAGGAGGTGGTATCTTTAAACTAAACCAGAAAATGTTACTGGTTCTCTAGTGAGATCTGCAGATTTCTGGAAGGCAGGAGAATGTGTGTTTGCTGGTGATGGCTCCCAGAGCAGGGCGTGCTTTTCTTTTGCTTTGTTTTCTCTTTGGACTTACTTGGCCTGATTTGGTCATAGGTTTTCTACTCACTTGTTTTTACTCAGTGCAGAGTTGTTGAGTTCTCGCTTATTTATCCTGCTCCAAAATGACTTTTCAAAGCCCGAGAGTTCCCTTAGTTTCTTTCTTTCTTTCCCTTCTTTCTTTCCACTGGATCCTCTCTAGTGAGAGGTTTTGCTCTTGGTCTGTTGCCCTAATTCTTCATAGCTAGTGGATAAATTTGCCTTTTCACTGACTTTGGGTATTCTGCTTTGTGTACCTGTGTGGGTACCTGCAGGAATTTGTCCCACGGAGGATGAAGGTGATGTGCTTTGTTAGAGAAGAGCTTCATCACTTGAGGGCTCTCGATGTGGAATTGCTGAGTGTTAGTTCAAATGACCAGCCTGGAGGCAGAAGATGAATTGGCTCGTGGGCCTTGCTTCCTCTTGCCTTTTAGAAGCATAAAAGAGCTCATAAAAACTGTCTTAGCAATTTTCTGGGAATCGGTTTTGTGTAGTTCTTTCCCTTGCCTTATTATGTATCTGGTAAACCTTGTAATGATAAAAATATGGAGTTTGTTGTTATCTTTATATCTGATGTTTTTGAGGTGGAGGCACAAAGACAGCCTCTGTATTCTATTGATGTTATGTTTGACATAATTTCTATTTAAGCAGCGTGTTTAGAGGGTTTTTTTAAAATTTTATAACAATTCAGAATATGAAGCAAAGTTAAAAGTTATGTGTTATTTTATGAAGTATTTGTGAAGAACAATAGAAATGTGATCTTTTTTTTCCCCAGAATACTGACTGGCTTCTGCTTTGTTCTGCCACCACTAGATATTAATGCTCCATGCTAAGAGGTTATATTATGAAAATTAGAAATATACCCATAAAAGAATTTATATGACCTTCAGTTCTCATATTTCTCCGAGAGAAAGGGCTGTAGGACTTCTAAAGGTAAAATATTCAATAAAAAGAAATTAGGTTAATCCAATGTTATGGCTGAGAATTTAAACTCACCCAGGTCAGGTAATTCAAACTTATAGTTCCCTTGATGCGTGTGCTGTAACATTTATTCCTTAGCTCCTCAGCTCTGAATTATGAAGGATGGTTGAGCGGGTCTGGCAGAGAAACAGCGGGAAGATGGATGGGTGGAATGAGGGAGTTATTGTTGGGGGAAGTCGGGCAGAACAAACCTCACTGCTGTGCCTCACAAAGGAGGGAAGGGCGACAGCAAGAGGGGGCTCAGTGAGCTGGGCATGGGCCTGGGCAGCATCCAGGGACAGGGAAGTGGCATGGGATTTCTGAGCAGCAGGGATTTCTGAAATACCAGCAAGGATAAGCTGCAGAAAAGGTTTGGTTGGTGGTTTTTTTTTTTTTGCATTTCTTTGTTCTTCAAACACTTACGGTTTGAAGGCATTAATATCAACGCCTCTTAGAGTGGTGGTATTGCCACAGGAACTGCAGCTTTGAATTTCTGACTTCTCTCTGTTTTAATTCTCAGCCATAAAACTGGATTAACTGGGTTTGCTTCAAGTTGAATTGCAGTGGATTTTTTTAAAGGATAGGAGAGAGAGATAATTAAGTAATTGCACAGTAGCTTATTTCAACATGTGATGTGAGCCTCTGGTAAGAACAGCTGCACTACTCAGACACCAGTCAGAGCATCCTTTCAAATGAAGCCCCAAAATCTTTAGAAAACTGAAGGACTGTCTGGAGAATTAAGGAGTTTTGGATTACTTCTGGCACAGGATCATGCAGTACTGACTGTTTTGTTCAATGTGTGTTCACAACATCTCCGGTCAAGCATTGCTTAAATTGATGAATATATTAGAAGTCAAATGAGGTTTTACAAAGCATCATGGAAATGGTCTCTGACCCATGATTTGTTGCACTGAGGAGAAATGTACTGTTCCTTCTTTTATGAACACTTTTTCTTAGGTAGTATTTCAGATAGAGTCAACAACATTATTTAATAGAAACGATAGAAAATTTGAAGAATTTTCTGGGAGGAATCTGTGCTCAGTTTCAGTTAATGAATTATGATTGATGTAATGAGATTATTATACTACATGTTTCTCAATATACAGAACAGCTGCAAGGTCTTTTTAGTGTTTTAGGGGGCATCTAGACCAGGACCAGTGAAGAATATTAACCATAAACTTGCCTGTTTGGGCAGAACCAGTTTGGGACAGTGGGGGAACTAAGGCTTAATTTTCTGTCTGAATCCAGAGGTTCAGGATTTTCCTAGAAAGTCCACTGCCTTTTTGAAGGTGAGAATTTGGGAAGGGATCAACAGATCAAGTGTGGGCATGAGCCAGGAAAAGAAGATAAGCTTTTTACGTCAAGATGATGTTGAACTTTCTTCCTGTTGGGAGCAGGAGGTCTCTTTGTATGAGAGCTTTAATTTGTAGAGGTTGTGTATAGGAAGGTCCTACAACCCTACAGGACACCCAAGCTGCTTTTTAAGCACGGGGAAGCACAGCCAGAGCAATGTTTCAGTATGTCTGTGTCTGCATCTCCTTTAGTTTCCTTGGGTAGTGAAGTCCAAGGATTCCAGTGTTCCTTTGCTTGCCATTGTGTTGGGTCTGTAGAAAGTGCAATGGGCTTACTCCAGTGCCGTATCACCCCACGTGCTTGCTCCTGTAACAACACTGGGGGAAGCGGAGACTCCACCCTGCTTGGTCAACCCACCGTTGGCTTTGGGTGCCACGAGACTGTGTAAGGAACTGAGACAAAGTGGTTAAAGCAGCTGGAGAGAGAAGGCTTTTTAAACCAATCACTTTCCTGCAAGCGTTTTTGAGAAGGTTTGTGCTGATCTCGTGCCTGGGAGCTGCAGACACCTGGGGGGCTGGGTTTGGCGTCAATGGCAAATATTTTTCACGGGGGAATCTGCATTCTGCTAGTTCTCTGTGCCAGCCCGTGCTGCAGGATCTGTTGTTTTGCTGCAGCTGAATACTCTTCCCCCACCCCTTTGCTCCCCCTGAGGTGTGAGCACAGCCTCCCCTGTTGGGTTATCTCCACCCCGCCGATGGCACTCTGGAGCTCACATCTGCTGGTCCTGAGCGCCTGTAAGGAGCTGTAGAATCTACACAGAGAAAGAAATGGATGACAGGACTTGCAACTCACTGTCCTTGAGTGCATTTGAAGGAGAGGTTCAGACTACAACAAAGCACCAAGTCCCAGAGAAAGCTTTGACCTACTCGACTGCTTATCACATAGGTTTGGAGTGAGGTGCATGGGCTGTGCCTGAAGTCCCGTGGGCTCAACCTCCATGGGACAGAGCCAAGAACTCATTCCCCTTTCAGGGAGAGGAGCTGCTCTTACTCCCTTTCTCCCTTTTGAGCACGTGATTAAATAAAGATAAACAGGGATGTGAAGTGACATCTCTTTCAGTCCATGCACACAGCACAGAATCATGTGCTTCTACAGGGCATGTGCAAAATGATTTTCCAAAATGGATGTGTAGTTCTCAAAATGATCTAGTGCCTGAATTAGCAATTTAAGCAATGTGACTCTTCTCAGTTGCTGGTTTTTTTCAGACACACGCATAAGCTGCAGGAGTTTTATGTTTTATGCTTGTAACAGTAGTTCTACTCTGTAAATAGCGTTTTCAGTTTTGCAGATAAGGAAACGCTTTCTGGCTTTAATAAATTAATTTTCTGTCAATAACATACTACCTTCGGAGACCAAGTTTCTAGGTTGGCATTTCTATTATATTAATTACAAAGGAGGAGAAGCTGTGCTTGTTGTGTCATCGGGAAATGCCATTTGCCAAGTTATTGGAAAGCTGACCTTGTCAGAAGTGTTATTGCATTATCCCTCAGTGAGGGCCACCACAACTGAGCGACCAGAAAAAAATGCAGGAAGAAAAAAGCAATTTCAGGAGATATAATGAAATCAAAACAAAATGCCTCTTTTATCCGTCTCCAATGTGAAGATCTTTATTAAGATAGCATGTTGTAAGAGTTTGATGCTGGGGGGGAAAAAGGCTTACGAACCACTCTGGGTTGTTTTTTAAAAATGAAAATCACCACACAAGAGAATTTTTGACCTTTTGTGTGAAGTGGACATGAACAAGTGCCTGTACTTACTCCAGTGACATCTCTCCCACTCCATATTTTAACCACTGTATCCCTGACCATCATCCTTCTCCCCTCTTACTCATTCTACCCATGAGGCTGTGGGGGCTCAGCCCCAGCCCCCATGCAAGGGCTGGGCTGGGGGCAACCTGTGCCACCTCAGCGCTTGGAGGGTCTCCCTGGAAGCAGTTTATTTCCCACCTCCAGTTTACTGTGCACTCCCTTAAGTAAATCTCAGCTCTTCTGTTTGCTTCTAGCGAAATGCCAAGCAAATCATCTGTTTCTTTACTCCTTTCCCTCCCAGTTTAAAGCCAGAAAGCTATTAGTTTTCTCAGAGCCATGCCTTGTTCTCCCTAAGCACTGGTGGACGGCAGCAGCCACACGTTCCTCCTGCCCTGCCACAGTGTCCCATCCAGGCACAGCTTTGCTGAGCAGCCCAGGTTGTTTGCCTTCTGCAAGGACCTGCCTGCTTTCATGTACCTCTAAACAACCCTCTCCACTCCTGAGCAGGCTTAGTGGCCATTTCTTCTCCGAACATGTGTTCTACAGCAGCAGTGACTGATTCTGCTCATCCCTGTGCTTTCTCCCTGCGGTGGAACCATCACAGAGGTGCAGGTCACGGGATGCTCTGTGAGTGGTTCGTAATGGAGCATGTTCATCACACTTTTAAAACTTTAAATGGAATCTTTTCTACCAAAGAAGTTATTAAAAAAACCCCAGGAAGTTCTTTAACCCACCCCCTCCTTTTATGTGAGCCATCGTGTTTCTTATGTAATACCTATGCACACGAATTTGTCATGTGTGGTGTTAACCTGAGGCTATGTTTGTAGCCCTTGCGTTCCAATATTGGCTTTTTACTTGCATAAAAGAGAAGAAAAAAAACTCCCCTGCTGAATCCCTTGAAAACACCCTAAATAGGATCCTGAGCAGCTGTAGATAATAGCCAGGTTTACAGCTTAACTCTCTAGAGGTATACACAAGCTGAAGGATGTGAAACGTAAGTTCTGAATGTGATGTTTTCCTTCAGATAACATGAGTAAACCAGAAATCCAGAAGTAATTAAATGTGCACACCTTCCCTGCCTCACTGTCTTCTCTGCCTGGATGTGGATTAGTGAATTCTGAGGTTCTGAAGCTCCTTCTGCTGCAGTTTTTGGTGCATCTTCTGTTTTGAGTCTTGTGCTCAGCTGGGGTTCAGTCCCTAACATTAGGAATTACTTGATCCCTCCAAGGGACCAGCTCCAGTTGACTCCTCTGAATCTGTATCCTACCAAAAATGCTATGGCTTTGTCAGGAGGTCTTATTACATTTCACCTACCTAGGGTGAGTTTGGGGTTTTCTTTGTCAGTGTTTATGTTCTCACTACTTCTCCCTCTGCAGAGGGACTAGTTTTCCTTCAAGAAGAGGGAGCAGGGATGTGGAATTGTTGCCCCATGTCAGTCAGCAGTTACACAGGTTCAGTTTTAATGTCAAACTGCTCCACTGAAGGAACTGGATTTCTTAACTGCAGCCAAAACATCCACGAAGGCATTTCCAGTTGAATTATCAGTAAGAGCAGATAAAGGACTTCCTGCTGACCCTGCCTGGTGGGCAGGGGGTCATGCTTTGCTTTATGAAGAATTTACTGTATTTTGGATGGTCCTCAGCTGACAGAACCTGCAAGCTGTTCATCCTCTGCTGGGGTTCTGCACATGGTTCTGCTTCCACTGGATGAGGGGATGCCCAACCATATGCATCGAAAGTTTTGATTTGTTATTAACTTTTAATATGCTGAAAGGAAGACTGATAAAATTAAATGTGAATTAGGAAGTTCACCTTCTTCAGGCAAATACAACTTAAGAGAAATGGTGTCTTCTCATTTTTTTGCATTTTTAGGATGTAACAAGCACAACTGATGCTCTTCCCAGGGACAGCTTTGGGACTTACAAGGTTTATTCATCCAGAGCAGTGAGTTGTTTTCTTGGCAATTCTTTCCCCCAGGAAGTAGTGATAAGAAGCATTGAGGGGAGGAACCTTGATACGTTGCTTGTCCTTTCTCTTTTTTTGTCTTGGGACTCAGTCTGGAGGTAAATGTGTTATAAATATCTGACTATTAATGCTTGGTAGACTTATGAGAGCTGTTAACAACTAATGAAGGTTAAATGCTGTCTATTTTGGGAACCTGAATGACACTGTCACTCATTTTTATTAGCACTCGGTGTTTAGAGCTGCATTATTCCTTCTGTCATTGCTGTGGGATGGAGAAGCACCGTTATCTCAGTTATAAAAGAGGATGGAGAACAGAGATGTTTGAATAAAAGGGCTGAAGACCTGAGCCCAAGTCAAACAGGATCACTGTGGAAGAGCTGTTAAATCTTTACTGTATCTTCTTCAGAGAATTTCTGTGTTTTTATGAAGTCCCACAGTGCAGACTGCAGTTTTCTGTGCCTTACCTCTGTGACAATGACCTTCCTTCAGGTAGCGAGTCCTCTGCTGTAGCACGTGTGTGTGTATTCCCTGACACCGCCTGCTCCACTGTGTTAGCATCAGCATTTCACTGATTTTCTACATCTGCAGAGTCTTGTCGTGCCCTGGGAGCATCTGGTATCATTTTGGTGAACCTGTATTAGTACAAGGATCTGATTTTTTTTTTCCTGGAGCTGTGTTGCTGATTTTTCTTTTTTTTGTGGAAGTTATGGCCTGGTTTACAGGCACAGGCTGGAGTCCCTTCCCTCCTCTCTGCATGCTGTGTCTGGCCAGCATGTCCATAGGGATGTCATAGCTCTGAAGGGTGTCCAAGTCAAATCCCAAGGAGGTTGTGGTGTAAACCCTGCTTTTGTGCACGCTGCTTGAAATCTGATTTTTTTTTTTCCTTCCCCTTTGCATTAACTTGTGTTCGTGTGTGATTTTGCTCAGTCTGTTTATCAGCCTTTGCTCTTTCCTCATTATTAATATTTTCAAGTTCTCCAGAAGGCATCACCCTTGTCTCTAGACTCTGCTGACATTAATATTTTACGCTGTCATTTCACATCTTGCTGTTTGCCCCTGTTCCACTACACTAATAATGATACTGAAGGAAACTTCTGGCTCTGATTCCCAGCGCAGCCTCCTGCTTTCCATGGCAAGGAGGGATGGTGTGCTCCTCCATCAGCCAGCTCTTACCAACAGGTATTTGGCTCTCAAATAATGATTAAAACCCAGGGATGCTCGGTCATTTATACAGACTTTCAAACCCTGAGTTCACTGGTTCTCTCTCCTGTGAGTTCTCAGAGAATTGTTAACTGGTTCAGTTTAAATTACTTTCACAAAAGCTTAGGCTTATCTATCTCTATTTTATCTTGTTACACTCAACTAAAAAAGATGCTTTGAGTTCTGAACCTTCTCAACTAATTTTCTCAATGTTCAGGTGAAACTTCCTTGCCAATGACTCTAATTTCCCAGAACAACCTTATCTCCTCTTTCAAAACAGATAGGAGGATGTCTGCTGTCTGGTATCTCCAATACAAAAGCCATTTTTAATGATAAATCATTCTATTCCTTTTGTCTGTTAACACCTTTGTTATTTTGGTCTTGGATGAATATCTAACTTTGTCTTCTTAGTGCAGTTTAATTTCTTGAAGCATTTAACTGCCTTTATCAGTTCTCTGGTTAAAATATCCCAGTTCTCTGGTTAAAATACAGCAACTGTGATGATTCTTTTCCGAGCCAGTATCTTTACTGGGTCAGAGTCAGAGTGTGCAGCTACAGTCACTCGTGCTTCTGACTTCTGATAGACTCAAAGAATTGCCCTGCACACACAGCTTGGTTTGGGGTTTGATGTTTTCAGTGTGTTGAAATTTTTTACCTTTTAAAATACAAATTAATATTATTGCTGTGACCTTTGCTTACTTGAAATTCTCCATTATGTTTTACATTTATATGACCTTTTCTCACTTTATGCAAGCATCCTGACTTTCGGTGTTTTGATGCTTGTATTTATTTTCACCTTTATGAAACTGGTAATGGGGAAAAAAAAATCTATGGAGATCAGTAAATTTATTTTCTTTCAAATTTTGGTAAAGGTATAAGATACTCTTGTATTGCAAATGGCAATTTCTGAACTGCTCATTTTCTTCTCCTTGTATGAGTATCTGAATATCCCGTGGGATTTAACAGTGTGGCAATGAGTAAACAAATTACTGTGTTCCCAGGGAAAGAAAAGTGTAACTGGATCACAGCTGCTGTCACTCCTGTCGGTCTTGAAGATGAACCAGCCTGCTGAAGTGTGCAGCTCTGGGCAGTATATGGAGCTGGGTGGTCCTGTTCTCTGGGATCAGACTGAGGTTTCAGATCTATTATACCTTATTGGAGTATTTTTTTTTCCTGTGGATTTCCTCCCCCTTTCTTGCCCCTTTAAAATTTATGACTAAATTTTATTTATTTAATTACGATTGGTGGCTGCATACTTAATTTAAAATGAAACCATCATCTCTCAGATAAGCTGAGAGGCCACGGTTCAGACATTATCCATGCCAGGTATTCTTACCAGATGGCCAAAGTGCAATCTTTTAACTAGTCAAGGATGTGGTTGTAATGTTTTTATGAACTTATTCCAATTTCACCTTTTATTTGTCTTCATAGCTGTTAAGGGCACTTTCCATGCTGTTGCTCTACTGGAAGATTTAGATCAGATTAAAACATGACTTCTCAGAGCTGTGGGAAGCAGCACATAGTTTAAAGAGGATTAGTGATCAGTATGTATAAGGACTAGTCTGTGTAAGGTAAATCTTAGAAGGAGCACCTTCATCTTAAGTAATTTATGTGTCAGTAGAGATTTCCTTCTTTCTTCAGCTGGACTCTCTCATGTTAAAGGTCATTTTGTTGAAATTTGTGCTCTCATATTCACAAAAGCGTGTGTTGTCCTAAGTGTCATCAGTCACCGAGATTTGAAGTTGCCATGCTGGGTATTTTCTGTATGTTTTAGCACTGGAATCTGGTATGATTAATAAAGTGACATAAGCTGCTCTTGATATTACAGCATTAATAAAATTAAGAGGTGGAATCGTGATGGCATATGGTCTTCATACTAAGTGTGGTTCAACTGGCAGGAGAACATGAAGTTACAGGAAGGTGAGAACTAATTGATGGGCTTGGGGAGGCAGATCTGTAGATAGCTGTAGGCTGATGCTGTATAACGAATTTCCTTTGCTTAATGGTATGCTTGTGATCTGGGCTTCTTTTGGTTATTCCTGCATCTGTAGTCTCTAAGTTCTCTGGGAATAGCAGATTTGGCAAGTTTCAGGTTTGTATTTATGCATTGTTTTGATTAATGTTTTCTTAAATATGTGGAAATCTAGGCTGAAAATGATGGTGGGAACGTGAGTGTGGCAGGTAGATATTTATACCTTTGACAGATCTTTGGTCTCTGACTTGGCCTTAACAACCCTATTCCTGCGTTATAAAAATTGAAGCTTTGCCTTATAGAAGCATCACTTCCTCATTGTCCTAATTTTTCAAGCCTTACTTGCCTTTTATATCACCTCATCAGGTAGATTTTGAGGGGTTTTATGCATTACTGCCTGCTTATCTTGTGCTGGGTTGGAGGTGTTAGCAAGGGACCAGGCTGCTAATGTAATTCCCTCCCATATCCCCCCTTCTCTCCGGGCTCTTTGTGCAGGTGGCTCTGGGCTGTAGCCAGGGCTACCTCTGATTTACCTGTTGGACACTCAGGAGTTCTGCTGTTCCCTCCTTCAGCTCCAAATAAATCCAGGGCACTGAGAGCTGGCACCCTGCTTTTCTGGCTGGTGCGTCCTCTTAATCTGCTCCCAGTCACCCTGCAGGGAGCTCCGTGTTTGTTCAGCTCTCTGGGGAATCCTGCAGGTCGGCTCTCAGAGACATAAGTGACCTCAAAGTGGTCACTCCATGGCACAGCTGGAACCAGTGACCTTTCTGGGAGAATTGTACCTGCTCCCATCAACCAGCAGGATACCACTTCCAGAGCTAAATCTAAACCTGCTACGTAAGAGTTATTTGACAGTCTTGTGTTGCCAAAGACTGTGGCGCTGCATCTCCTTCCATTTATAGTTAATTTCTTTTTTTTCCCCACCAATATTTGTTTGAAATTTCCTGTAATAGAGGATGGAGTAACACTTGTCACATTTGGAAGCTGTAAATCATTGAGGAATGATTTCAGCTCGCTCCTCAATAGTCTTGCCAACCGTTTTGCCATTCAAGATTTGAAGGACTGGATGCTGCTGTAGAGCCATTTCACCAGGTTTTCTAACAAGGAAATTACTTTGCTCTTCAGCCTCGAGGATTTTGTGTTTACTGCAGGCTGAGAAAACGTGGGCCAGGGGGCACAGGCGTACATCCCATGTGATATCAGGAGCTGGAGGATGTGTGTTTGTGGATCTGAGTGTGTGTGAGCCCTGGCAGCTCACCCCGGGCGGGGGACTGGCTGTCAGACGGGTGTGAAGTGCTGTGTCTTGCTTATGGCATCTCTTTGTTTCCCATCCAGAGTCAGACTAATGACAGCTCTGATAATGCCAGATGGCAGTCACCAGTCATCATTTAATAGCAGAAAAATGCCTAAATATTGTCTCCAAAATTGGTTTGTTCATTCTTTCTCCTCGTTCCAGCCTGGCAGTGATCTGCAGGCAGCACTTAGGGACCTCCTAAGAAGATCTCGTGTAGAAAACTGTCAGAACAGATTGCTGTATGGATTTTCAGAGGATTAAAGTTAATTAAAGAGCTCTTCCTCGCTTTCATTTCCTCATATCTGCCAGCTATTTACATGCTAATATAGGGTCTTCCAGAGAGAACAGGACAAGTGTCGGCATTGGGCATGTTATCACACATGGAGACAGAAGAAAATAATGAGATGAGCAATGTATGTATATGTGTGTGTGTGTGTGTAGCTTGACAACTGAAAGTCAGCAGCACACAGCTTTTTGCATATCTTCAGTAGTGTGTGATCTTACTGAATATAATTCACTCCATTACATCTCACACTGCATAATTTAATACTTCATCATTCGCTATAGTATCTTTACATAAGGAGTTTTATAAACAGGCGGATTTAAGTTTGTGGGGGTTTTTTGTTGTTGTTGGTTTTGGGTTTGTTTCTTTTCTTTTTTTTTTTTTTGGTCTGGCTTGTCTTAAAGAGGAAACTTCCTTCCTGCAGAAGTAATGACTAGTTTTACTAGGAGTACAAACCTGGGACCAGAGATTTTGGTGAGGACTGGCATCTACTCTTACCTGCTCTTGGAAAGATTAAGCAGAGGAGATGCTCAGCATGGAAGCAAACCGAGAGTGGGTGTAATAGTTTTCTGCTCCAGTTGCATTATTATTTGCCCATTCCATTTTTCACATGATTTCAGGGGATTATTTTCTCCTGTAATTTTTCAATATCTTTCATTTTGACACTTTTTTAAAACTGTTACATAACAGATGAAATAAAATTGATCTCAGGTTACACTTGAAGAGGGAGTTCAATGCTTTAGGAAAATGAGAAGCCTTGCTGTCTGTGTTCTTAAACAAAACTATTGAAACCATCTGTATTTTTGAACATAGGTAAAGTTTTTTTCAGATGCAGGAGGCAGTCCACATAGTTTGAGGATGCTGAAGGTAATTTAGCTTCTAAGGACCAAAGGCAGTCAAAGGCAGATTTGTTTCCTGAGCTTTTTGTTCCCTAAAGTGCAGGTGAAATACAAAGCCAGCTCTTACCAGGGCCTGCTGCTAAAGCCAAAGTCCCTGTGTCCCACGTTCCTTTGTGAAACAGCTCTTTGGCATTAGTCTTTCTCTTAATTCTAGCCTTTTTTGGTTTTCCTAGTGGAAAACATGATGGTCTTAGAGTCTAAGATATCAGGTGGCTGTTCTTTGGCTTTGAAAATCAACATGACGTTTTGTGAAAGAATTAAAAGATGAGAGAAAGGGAAATACCTTTTGGGAACTTAGTTGGGAGCAGCTGGGAGGAAAAGGTTGCCCACACCGAAAAGTCATGACTGATGCCCTGCTTGCTCATGCCTTTGTAGCACAGATTCCTTAACAGATGCTCTGAAAGGGATGCCAGGCCGGAGATGTCCTGGGATTTTTTTGTTTCAAGTTTTCTCTTGTACTTCCAAATGCTCTCTTTGGCCAACCTGGTGGGGCTGACCAAGATGAAATGCTGCTGTGCAAAAAGCCTGGGGCTGAATTTGTCCCTATTGTGGTTCTCTGAATATCATCTGAGCTACACCAGGGAAAAGCTGTCCCTGGTGTCTGGATAGATGTTGGTAGAGGTTTGTTACCCCAGGCCTGTGCAGGTCTGAATAATTTAGAGTCATGCGTTGTTCTTGGTTCCCCAAACCAGAGGAAACCAGTATTGTTTGAGTATCTCTGCTGACTGAATCCTGTTGCTCAGCGTGGCTGGAGGGATGGGACAGGACTGCCAGGAGAAAAGCTAACGAGCACTCAGAATTTATTGAAGCTGGGGACACACGGGGAGCAGATGCCTTGGATAGTCCCTACCTGGGCTGCCTGCCCCTGGCAGGGCCAACACAACGTTGCTTGCAGAAGCTCTGACAAGTGGAAATGAAAACTGATGCTTAAAAAAATATAGCATTTTAATTTGTAAGGCTCATGTCTCTTACACAAGTGGCAAGACCCCTGATTTTTATGTGTTCAATATCAGTTTGGGGCAAATATTGGCCTTCGGCCAAGACTTTGGAAATGTTTTCAGTAACAACTCTTAGAAATCTTAAAGAAACTCTTTTTAAAAAAGGAGTGAACTCTCAGCCTTTGGAGACTTGTCTCTTAGAGGTATCTTGTGTTAAATACCTACATTTTTTTCCTTCCTGTGTATTTCTCATTCTTCACCCGCTGCAGCCTGTGGCCTGTTAGAGTGGATGGATGCTATGAAGGAACTTCAAAAGGATATGTAGCTACACTGGGATTTGCTACTGGTTTAAGGAGGTGGGAAGTTTTCACACCTGACAATGTAACATGAACAGCAAACTTTTTTTTGGATATTGCTAAGTACTCATTTTTACCACCCTCCTGAGCTCTAAGCTCATAAAATGGCTCAGATCTTCAGTCATATCCAGTGAAACTTTTGTTTTTTGTTGTTTTTTTTTAAGTGAAGTTTAATTTTTCATCAGTCTACCAGTATTTTTCTATAGCACATCTGAGAGATTTTACTCACATTAAAAAGCAAAAATGCACAAAAAGTGTATGAGAAAAATTAGAAGCCCGATCAAAAGCACTTCAACCAAAAAGGGGGGTTTATTTAATAGGTCCCATGTGATTGAGCATACAGGTATTTTCAGTGGTGCTGAATAGTTAAGGTTTAACGTTTTTCACAGGCAATGCAATTTAGTAGAAAAGAATTGGGAAGAAAAAGTATTTTTTCAGGTATTACATGCTCACTTTGCTACTTTATGCCATAGCCCTTTTCTGGGACCTGTAAATTTGTGGATCTCTGAGATATTTAGCTCAGTGCAACAGTTCCTTGCTGCTGGGAGGAGAATATAAATCTTTTTTGAGAACTAAAATTTTCCAGTGCTTGTTTGTCTGATTTGCGGGTCACAGGCCCTTCATTCTGCGTCCTCACCCTGAGAGGTTGTGATTCCTGGTGATGTGTGTGGATATTGGGAGCAGAATGTGATTTTATATATACAGATGAAAAGAAGAGTTTCAAATAACGAAGAAAGAATTTTATGTCAGTAGGGTGGGGTTTTTTTAATCAAAATTTTATGTTATTTTGATTTCTGGAACTTAAATAGAGCAAACCAGACATCACAGCAAGGATCCTGATACTAAAATCAGATTTTTGGTTTTAATTTTTGGGTGTCATCCCTCAAGATAGGAAGCAAAGAAGCAAACTAGAGAGGTGAACAGCATGAATATTTTGGAAGCAGCATTTTTTTCTATATGCTACCATCTGTTGATGACCTATGCACAGGAAAGGATTCATTTCCCAAAGTCAAAGGGTTAATTTCCTTATGAGATGTGCTAAGAAAGCTGTGAAATACAAGGTAAAATAAATCCTGATGCTTGAGAGAACTCTCCAGCTTTTTTTTTCTTAATTCCCTCTTGGAAACTTCTATGTACTGGTTGAATGCAGTTGCTGACAGTAGTAGTATTGTGGGGGAAGAAGTGATGCACAGTACTTAGTCTTATATGAAAATATATTACAAGTAAAAATTAGCAAATTAAAGCACTGAAGAGCTCTGGTTCATTAACAGTGTTTTCTGAGCACTAACTTTCTGAGTGGTTCTGATGATGGAAAAGAGAGGTTATAAGTTCTGTCCTTGCATCCGTGAATGTTGCAGAGAAAGCCCAGATGCTCTCAGCATCTTTCCCATTAATGTACTTTCCTGTCTTCAGCGCAAATGAACCCCAGATATGTGATGGCTCTTAATACATTTTCAAACTCTCTCCCATAATTAACTTCTGACGGACTGAAACGAGGCCGTGGGTGTTATAGATTCGAAGAGACTTTTCAACAGGTTTTGAAAACGATACATAGAAATCCTTCTGCCATTCACATGATTAAGCTTAATTGTTTTGAACTGATTATAAGGTCTTGAGTACGGATATGTAATGAGCTTTCTGTTGTCCCTCAGCAACAGCACCTTTTTCAAGCCCTCTTCAGTCAGATCCTAGCGAAGCACAATGTTCCTCTTTTTGCCAGCGTGGCCTGTGCTTCCCTACAATATGTTGCAGCCTCCTCCTGGTCTCCATCAGCTCCCATCCTATCACCAGAGAAAGCCTGCTGGCACTAAAGCCTCGTGCTCAGTCAGCATGCTGCGTGTTAGCATCAGATCAACCCTTCCAACCCTGTGAAGTTTGAACAAAATGTGCCCGCTCTTCCTACCCTCTCTGTTACCTCCAACCTTCCCACTTCATGGGATCACAAGACCGTTGGGGTTGGAAGGGGCCTTAAAGCTCGTCTCGAGTCAACCCCTCTACCGTGGCCTGGGACACCCTCCACTAGACCAGGTTGCTCAACGCCCCATCCAGCCTGGCCTTGGAACACTTCCATGGCTGTCACTGGGGGTGTCTGTCACTGATGCGAACCACCGACAATGTTGTTCCCCTGCGGCACGTGAGAGGCACAGGTTTGGACTGTTAATTAATAATTCCAGTCCTGTGCAATGATTAGTCTGATGACAAGTCAGTCTGTGCAAAAAACCTCTTGGTAGCCTTTGAAGCAAGCATGCAGAAATATCCTATTTTCAGCTGTACATATTTTTTTTTTCCCCAGAATTAGTTCACCATGGCACTGCTCTAAATATGTCTTGTGAGATAAGCTTTAAATCGTACTTGGGCAAAGTTTATTAAAAATTAACATTTGCATGGGGAGCTCTAAAAAAGAATAGGACCTTCATTAGCTTAAAATCATCCAAAGTACAAAATAATATTGAATTGCTCTCCACTGGTCCAGACCAGAAAGGCTCTTACTCCCTGCCAGATCTTGAAGCCCAGAAATAGCCAGCATCAGTAACATCCAATAAACCACACTCAAAACTGCACCTCTGTTCCCAGAGGTGTGAGAAAATGAGCTGCTACCGCAGGTTAAACAGCCTGAACTCATTGGAATGGGGTATTAGCTGCCATTCCTCTCGGTGGGGAAAACTGGAGTGTTCATTAAACACACAGGCCAAGAGTAACTGCTCTGGCAGTTCATGGTGTCTGGGAGTGGAATGTCACTGCAGATGATGTAGTTTGATACAGTTTTGCTTTATGGAAGTTCACACTCCATCCAACGTAACCCATGGGCCAGGTAATGCTGATTTAGCCTGACAGAGGATGTATCCCAGTGACAGTCGTTCTGCTCTCCAGCCTCTACAGAAGTTTGAGGGAAATGGACTGACAGTAAAGATGCTTAAATACAAGAGGGTTGAGAAAGAGACTTTACTCTGGATCTATGTAGAGCATCAGTTTTCATTTTCATTTCATTTTCTAGGACAGATGAGGAACACATCCTTTCCCACATTCCATTCCTGTTGGGACTGCATATTGCTTGCCTGTACCTTGCAGCATTTAATCTGTCGTGATTCCCTTAAATGTCTGGTTCTCCGTAATACTCACCTTCCCTTGGGCTGCGAGTCACCAGCATGTGTGTCTGTGTGTTAATTTGTCCCAGCTCAGAGGCACAGCATCATTAGTGAGACGCCGCCGCTGCGGTAATTACTGTGGGATTTGGGCGCAGCGGTGTGTTCTTGCATCACACCATACCTTCTCTTTAATCTACACGGGCCATCTGCTTTATTTCTTAACTAAGAGTTGTTTTGTTTCTGCTTTGGAACAGCGACTCTGTTGCTCCTAATCTTCTCTCTGTAGAAAACCATCGCAGCCGGGATGAATTACATCCCTGTTTGATAGATCGGGCTCGTTTTTGAAAGATTTCTTTCAGGTCATGCCCCGGTAGTTTTACCACGTGCAAGTTTTTCCTTCCCTTTGTGGCTGCAGGGACAGTCAGGTCAGAATTTTGGTAGGACTACATCTGTAATCCAGGGAACTCTTGACCACTGTAATTCTGACCAGTCCTGCTGTTGGCTCTGTACTGAAGATTTCCCCATACAATAAATGTTACTGGGTGGTTATCCCATGACGACTCTAAGTAATAACCTTTTAAACCCCCATTCAAGTAAGAATTGTGCGTTGGGTGACAAAGCAGTTTGACTTCTGTGTAAAAGGTCTGTTGTGTCTTTTGCTACTGCGTGCCTGATCAAAAACAGTGAGTTGTTGGACTAATCGGGTCAAAGACCCGAGTTTCTCCAAGCCCTCTATGAGGGGCTGTCTTCTCCCCTTCTGCCTTTCTCTTCCCAGACTCCTCAGTTTGGATCAGCACTTTAAGAGTTGGTTTCCTAAGCTTGGGCAGTCCTCAGGCGCAGAAGTAGCTTGTTTAAGTGGGGTGGAAGGTTGACACTGCTGTTAGAGAAAGCTTGCTTTTATTTCCCAGTAAAGCTCGTTAATTAGGTGATGACTCTGAGAGGTATTTGGTATGGTCAAACTGGACAATTTTTGATGTTTTAGAGGCATTAAAATAAGATTGCAAAATAAGAGCAGCGGGGATCTGACAGCATGTGTCACTTTCCTGGTCTTTTGGAAGAATTTATAGCCTAGTTTTACCAGAAAGTGGGGTTTGTTGTTGTCATCTTATATGCCTTTTTAAAAATGTTCCCGTTGTCAATAAATAGGGTGAGGGCTACAGTGATCCATGCGTCAAAAAATATAAAATGAGAAAAATACTTCCTTAGGTCTGTTGGCAATTTATTTTTCTTGTAATGGGAACATTATTTCTGCATGAGCCTATCTGTCCTTACCACTAGAAGTTGGTTCATGCAGTTCTGAGGCAATGAAATAGCAGCATCAAATCAGGCAGTTTTCATCTTGGTTTTGTGAAAAGAATAAAAAAATAACATCATTTCTCTTAAGATGTTTTGGAGTAGAGCAATCATTTAGAAAATGAAAAGATCCTTTGTCTAGGAGGCTCTTCTGTTTCACTCTTTAATCTAAGCAGCTGCCTTTCTCCTTCCCCATGGGAAGTTGTGGTGGGTAAATAACATGGAAATTCATTTGATGATGGAGACATTAGAGGTTGGCATGGACAATTAATTTGTTATTAGACAGAATTAATTTTATTTGATCCTTACATGGTTCTGTTGCTGCATATAAATTCAGCAACTCAGTGAGTTAGCCTGTGAATGCAACTCTGGTTTCGATGAGGGATGGCTTTTTTTGGCAGCTTCTTTCCCCACCTGTGTGTGAAACGCAGATTTCGGGGAAGCCTTTGCCTTTGTGCTGCTGGAAGTAATTGCTGGGTTTGTGACCTAAAAGCTGTGCTTTTCCCCTTCCCAAACTAAATGCTCGGGGTCATCTTTGCTCGGAACTAGTTCGAAAATGAAGTTTCTGAAGCTACAGCAGCAGAAAGCTGACTAGAAGAAAGTGAGGAGCTTTTGGCTTGTGAATGTTTGAGTTCCTTGGCTCGTACAAGGGATGGAATGAAGTATCAGTGGCTACAGGTAGAACTGTTGACTCTCATCTCCAGAGGGATGATCTCCACAAAGCAGCAGGTCTGTGTTTTAGCTCAGTTCTAAACTTCTGAGTGACCACAACCGCTTCATCTTGGGGGTCACCAGTTTTCCCTTCTGGCAGGTGGAGGTGGTGAAGCTGAACTCCCATAAAAGGCTGCTTTAAGATTAACTGCTAAAAACCGCAGCATAAAAACCTAAAGGTAGCCCTGCACTTCTGCTAAGTGGGAGAGTTTCATGAACAAGTTACTTAGAACAGTGTCCTCATAAGACATCTGCATTTGCATATATTATACTGCATTTTTCCTGCTGCTTCTCTCCTGCCTTAATTGTCTGTGCTCTAGTTTTCCCCAGACTGGAGAATCTCTTGCGTGTGCTAGATTGGCGAACTAAAGATAAAAGTTGTTGAAAATGAGACCAAGGACAAAAGCAGGGAGGATGTTCAACTCAGAACTGTAAAGGAATATGTGAGTGTGTTAAAAAGGGTACCAAATTCAATTATTTTTGTTAACCGGTGAGATCAGAAGAGGAATCAATTATGTTGTGCAGGTATCTCTCTCTGTGAGCTGCATGGTGATAACTTCAATTGCATTTGCTTTTTAAAGTTGACGTGCCAGTAGACAGCATTGTTTCAGTAGGAATGAGCAGGGAAGAGACTAATGTCATCTGTAAGTGGCAGGGAAATACGAAACTCACACCTCTTGACAGTAATCTTTTTTTGTTTAAAAAGCAAATAAGTGAAAAAACAGGAGAAACTTAGGGATAAAATCACACCTCTTGAAGAAATTCAGGGCTAGACTTGGCATATGTTGTTGTTGATGATTTAGCAGTAATTAAATCGTTCTGACATAGTGGGTAAGATTGTAGATGAGAAGAGGGGGGAACAAACCCAATCGTCTGACTATCCATTAGCATACCAGACTGTTAGCAAGCTTGGTAGGAGATGGTGTGTAAGTAAGGATTAGTGATGAGTAACTGTCCTCCCCTTTCAGCAGCTCCAGGTCCACACTGAGCAAGCTCTTCATGCTTGTGTTAACCACCCTCAGCACAGACAGGCTGTCATTTCTGGGTCTGTTTAAAATGTTGTGCTAACAGACACAGTAGAGACCTCAGAAATTCCCTTCATGTTGAATGCAGAAGTGAGCCCAGCTCCTGTTTGTTTCCCATCTCCCGCTGCCCCAGTGAGGCTCTCTCTGTTTGCACTCCCAGGCCCCACGTGGGCGATGCCCAACCAGGCGTGTGCCCGTCCCTGCTGCCGTGGTTCCTGCCAGCCTCCAGGAATCACTCAGAAAGATCACACGTGGGCCTGAGTCTGTGCAAACATCCCATAAAACCTTTCCTCGCAGCCGGGGCTTCTGTGGGACGTCGGGGCTCTGGGGCTGCACTGGTGTGCTGAACAACTCGCTGCTCATAAATAACACCGGGTTATTTATAACACGCTCCTATGGCGTTACAAATAACAGCCATATCCATCACACACTGTTCATTGAAACATAAGGATTTAAAACCACTTCAGAGACCCCCTGCTTCTTTGTGTGGCGAGGGAAAAAGCAATTGCTGTTGGGAGGAAGGGAGGAGTGGCTTGGCTTTTCTCTTTGCTGTTTGTATCAGTGGGGTAAATTGTCTAATAACTCCAATTCTAAGCTTTTGAAGTATCTTTTATTGCAAAAAGTATTCTTTAAGTATGAAATACATATGTTTGAAGTGCATGAATGTTGAATTTAGGGAAGAATTATAGTGTTCAACTCAATTCAGTGGGTGATAGTAAAGAGGCAATTACATGTGATTTGTGAAATAAAGAGAGCAACCTCGGCAGAGTGTGGTACCTGCAGGGTTTAACAGCACACTCTGATCTGAGCTAATAAGAGCGGTGTCTAATATTAGAGTTTGCCTTGTCAGAAAACCCATTAGTGTGCCAGTGTGAGGACGGTGTGCGTGATGCAGAGTGAGCAGCTGTTTGCCTTTCGGTGCCACAGGAGGAGGCAGGGAGAAGCTCTCTCTAAAAACTTCATTTGTCATGCTGCTGGTTTTTTTGTTTATGGTATTAAACTGTTGATTAAGAAAAAGGTGATTGAATAGGTACCTTCCTTTAGAAGCATGCAGACTTCAGCTGGAGATTAATTCCTTCATTTACCTGTGTTCCTAAGAAGTTTTTTAAAGTTATGTGTAAAGTTGGTTTTTTCTTCTTTTGAGATGAAAACTTAAGAGCTCTCTATTTTTGAACCTGTTTGTTCATTTCACGTCATTTTCCTTCATAGCTGCTGAACTGACAGTATTTTTTCCTTCCTTTCCCACACTAAAACCTAAATACAATTACAGTTTCCATTCTATGCCCTCTGGAGAAAAAGGTCTTTATACAAGCTGTGCCACAGGCTTGGTGAGGAAGGGTTTTCAGTTAGTACCACATTTGGTTTTAAATTCAAAGCTTTTAGGGATTGGTGTTAAAATCACCTATATGGGGTAACCTGTTGGATGTGCAAATACAGAATATTAGTGAAAGACCACGGACATTTCTTCTCTGCTTTGATTTTTGGAGTGACTCAGTGAATCTCCTGTATTTTGCTTCATGGTGACTGGCCCTCAGTTTTCAATTACAAAGTGATTTCTTGTTTCTAATTCTCATCTCATTCTCTCCTGGCTCTCCTTCCAGTCAGGTCTGGGTAACTGAGAGAGATATTACGGTGGTTCCTCTCAGTTGTTGGAGAGAAATGGATATTTATTAACCATCTGCTGAAGTGGTAAAAAATAAAAGGAAAGAGTGAAGAATTACAGTACTGAATACTGCAGAGAAACATACCTTCAAATATGTACAAGACTGCTCTAGAGGATAAAGTAATACATTTTTGCCTGGTATTGTGCCGATAGGCTTAGGAGATCGTTTCTACAGGTATTTTCTGTTCTGTTCATGATTCCAAGGCACTGCCCCAGCAACTTCCAGTACAGACAGGACCGATGGACTGTGCTTTGCCCTTTCCTCCCTCCGTGACCTTTGTGTCCTGCCTCCTTGGATTGAGGGGGAAATCCAAATGACAGAGCCTGTGAGCCAGCCTGGGCTTAGCAAGTGAGCCTGAGGTGGATGGGATCAATATTTCTCTGAATGGAGCTCTGTGTAGGTGGTCAGTGAGACACAAACCCCTGTGAGGCTTCACGTGTTTAGATCATCGGACAATGTGTCATCAGAAGGTACATCTGCACTTCACAAGTACATCAACTTGTACCTTCATCATCGTGTTTCAGAAATGCCACTAGAGGATATTATGAGATGATCACACTGTTTTAACAGTGTGTTCAGAAGTTGAAGACTTCTAAAGATACAGCAGTAGTATTTTCTTCACATACACACATTTCATTATGTATATCTGGAGCTGATCTGATTTGCTTATGTTCAACTAATAGCTTTTCCCCTAATTTACTTCTTGACTTAAGTGAGTATTAATCATAAACTGTTTCATTAGTAACTAATTTGATTCGGGGTAAAAAGTTGAAAAGATTTGACATCTGCTGTAAAATTTGCAGTACTTCTTCCATGGACTTGAGGCAGGTATTTTGCACGAGGACTCTTTTGCATAGCCTTGATTGTTGATTTTGTTTGTGTGTGTGTTTAACATCCTTGATGTGCAGAGGAAGACAGGCAGAAACTTATGACTTGCTGCTTTTTGGGTGCTTCTGTGCTTGCCTTAAATAAGCTGAAGTTCCTAGTGAATTAATAATTGTGGGCAGCATCTCTGAGACTGCATTGACAAAAACAATACAGTAGCCTTGCTTTCTGTGAACATGGTAGAGCTTATGTATGTTGTTATTGGAGGTGAAATAATAAGGCCAAGTCTAAAAAGCAATACTTGCAAACAAAATACAAACAGCTTTTTGGAATGGGTTGAAGGAGAGGGACTGTGAAGTGTTCAAAATCCAGCTCAATGATTTGCTCTTTTCAACTTCTGTCTTCCCTTGGTCTCTAAACCAACATCTTTTTTTCTTTTTCGTGCTAATGGGTTCAAGTGATTTTATGTTGATTGTGAAGGCTTTTTTGGACAGCCTAAGGTGGATGTTAAGGGTACTGTTAAATAATTTTAAATGGGGAATTTGATCCATTCATGGACTTGCTTGTAAGAATTCTATGGGACACAGTCCTGGAGAGAAGGGGAAAGCAGGAGAGCCAGGGAGGTTGGGATGGACAATATCTTGAGCAGCTTTCAAACCTCAACTGTTGTGCAAGTCTGAGTCTGTCTAGTGCTGATAATAAACTACATTGAAAATGGCATCATCTCATACAGCTGGTAAGGTTGACTGGTAAGATAAAGCTGTATTTGAGAAAGATTGTATTAAGTCAGGAGAGTGCCAGGTTTATTGAAAGGCATTTTATTAAATAATGGTATTTCACAAATGGAAGCAGAAGAACCAAATACAGCAACAGATCCATGACTTCATTTTAAACTTTTTGTTTACTTTAGAATAATAAAAATAGTTCTGATAGTATTTCCTGACACATCACGTTTTCCAGAGACGGAACAAATTTGACCATGAGTGTTGTGTGCTTAAATATCACTGTGCAAACGGGTCTGTTCTCACCTTTTTGTTTTCTGGAGGACTTGATTGCAAACTTGGAATTCTGTAATTCTGCCTGTGGTGTGGTGGTTGGGTGTCCTTTGGATTGGCTTTCTGGTACGTGGAACACAGGAAAGGCTAAAATTCAGCTTCGGTGCCTCCGAGTCATCCAGACAGTTCTGCACAGGGGATGTGTTGCAGTATGGAAGTAGGAGCTGATCTTCACCATTAACTGTCTGCTGTTGACACTGCTCTTCCCGTGGTGTTACGTGGCACGGAGACGCTTCTTCCCTTCATTCCAGTGTCTTTTGTTTGCCAGTAATTTCTGTGATTATACTGTGTTCTGTTCGCTTTGATGAGGTTGTGCCCAGAAGTAGAAAAGCTGATGGTCCGTTTTGTTCTCTGAAACGTGACAGGTCATTAGTATGAAAACAAACCAATGGGTTTAGTTTGCAAGAAAGTAGATTTTTTTTTTTTTTGATACCCCAGTTCTGCTCTTTATTGCTATGTGGTTTTGTTGAAAATAAAATGTAAGTATTGTGGCCAAACATTGATTAAAAGATTGATGAATGTTTTGGTCCCATACGTTTAATCATCATTCTCTTTCAGATGTATATAATGAATATGTTTCCTAAATAATGTTTTTCTTCTGATTTTTCCACTTGTTTTTAATGAAGCATGACTTCAGTACTGCACATTTTGTCTAATGGTTTGAGCATAACATTCTTGATGTCAGTGCAGTTTTGAGGAAAGGTTTTGTTGATTTAATATTGCAGAGGCAGTGGAGAGAGAGAAAAGAAAGGAATGTCATTTTGTCTGCGTGAATTAATTTTATAGTGTCTGGTGACGCTGTAAAGGGAAGGTGATCACTGAGTGGCAACTAGTATTAATATTAGATCTACTAACTTGTAGGCTATTTTAAAGTAATAGTTTCATTTCTGAAATGTTTAGAATTTGAGGAAATCTGTATATATGAGTTGCTGTCACGAGGGCTGGAGATCCTATCTTAGGTGTAGGGTTGCATCCTCTTGTCTGGTGTTCTCTAGGTGTGGCTGAGGAGGTTAATCACTGGGGGTTTGCCATCCCCTGGCTCAGCAGCTCTTGGGAGAGCATCTGGTCCTGTTTCTCTGATGGGCTGAGCGCTCTGAAGGTGTTGAGCAGTAGGTGCTTGCCAGCCCCCGGAGTTGTGGCCCTCACATATGGGGGCATCCTGGGGGAGTGGGGTCTGTGGGTAACTCATGTGGGTGAGTTTGGGCAACAGACATTGGGATCACAGGCTCTTTAACCAGCCAGGAGTGGGTGAGAACGTGCCTGTTACAGAGAGCTGGGGAAGGGGGCAGTGGCTCAGTGCATCTTCACTGTTTCTCTTCATTTGTTCCTCATCTGCCCAGTTCATCTGCAGATGCTGCAGAATGAGAGCAGGAGTCAGGCATGGGCGATGAGAGTGTGAAAGACTGCAAAAGCAGCTCTGCTGGAAAACTACAGATTGCACTTGTTTACCTTAAAAAGTCGCTGAAGAAGAGGTGACAGGTTGAAAGCTCGGAGTCTAATGAGTGAGTGGTTTAGAGAAGTTATTTGGGAGCTGTTTTCCCTGTCTGTGTGAGGCAAGAATAGAGGTGTTCAATGAAGCCGAAAGGTGGCAAATTGAGACCTGATAAAAGAAAACACATTTTCAAGAAATGAAAAACGTACTGGGATTAATTTCCACCAGAAAACTGGCAAGGTCAGGAGCTTCTCAGGGGTTCCGAGAGAAACTGGATATTTACATGAACAATAAAAATATCCAGAGGAGTTGTCAATGAGAGCTTGCTTTTCAGAAGTATTTATTAAATATAATTTCTCTTGAGTTGGGAAGCTGAAGGTGGAGGTGCAGCTGGAATGATGGCAAAGCACCATAATCTTGTACCTGCCTGAAGCATTCCCTGTTTCCTAAACATCTGATTTTGTTCTTTGCTACGTCTGGGTCTCAAGGGAAATGGGATCCCATGCACAGAAAGGTGGGCTATGGGCTTTTCTGCCAGTCTGCATGAGGTTTATACAGGATTTGAGAACTAGCACATGGCAAACTTCTGTTCAGAAGCTGCTCTCCTGAGCACTGAGGGGGCACATTTTCTTCTGTAAATGCAGAAATCTCTTTCAGATGGGCAAGTCACAGGGTTAAAGAGCAGCCAAACTTCATGGTGATTACTTGCTGTCTGAGAGCAAACCCTGAAGTGACTCCTGTTTAAGGTAATGAGACACCTTTTGTGGGTGTTGGCTGAGCTGTGCTCTAAGGTGAGAGAATAAACCTAGCCTAAAAACAGCCAAGGAAGTGTTGCTTGGTGCAGATTCCATCTTACATAATCAAAGAGTTAAAGTGATTATTCATTTGTATTTTCAGAGGGTACTGGTTAAAATGTGGAACCCACATCACGTGGGTAGTGTGAAATGTATGTTGTGTAATATGAAATGAGTGTTTTGACCTCATCCAAGTAAATCACAGGATTTTAGTTCGAAGTAATGGCTTGTCATTGCTTTGCCCTGAATAAATCACTGGGTGTGATGAAACAATCTGGCCCAGTCTTACCGTTGGGAGCATGGTTTGGGTGAGAAATGACCCTTTATGGTTATTATCATTTCAAGAAGAATATACTTTGAATTCTTTAGCTTTATAGGTGGCTTATGTAGTATGGAAGGTGCACACTGTGCCTCTGGTACCTAACAAAATGCTTTATGGTTTTTGGTCAGCAGTGTGACCGTCAGGGCTGGGTCAGCACTGGAAGTGGGTTTCTATGTATGGGCTGTTAAGTTTTTTACCCTTGTTATCCTGCATCAGGGTGGCTCTGTGAATACTGTGGGCTGCTGGGGAGTTCCCTCGTAGTTATGGGAGAGGAATTGAAGGGAGTTTGAGACAGTTATTGTAGATAAGTGAAAACAGCTAAACCCCAACGTACAGTGGTCAGAAAGGGCTTTTGCACAGATGGATTCAGCCTCACGACTTGCAGGTTTGTCAGAGTGGTGGTTTGCAGTGTAGGTGCTGTGGGTGTCTGGCTCTGGGCTTCACATGTGTTAAGGTGCACGTTGCTAAACTCAGTTGCCTGAGACTGTCCGGTTGCAACAGATTCTCAGCCAGACTGTTCAGTCTCCTCTGCCCAGTGTCCTCTTCCTAAGGAGGAACCACTGGGCTGCGAGGACAGGGAGTGCCCTCTGCCATGAGAATCCTTTAAAGATAATTCGGGTATGCTTTGGGTGACCTAGGAGATAAGTTGATGTATAATTTGTGAAACTCTTACTGAAATTGCTGATTCTTTTATACCCCGGAGGTAGTAGAGAGAATATTTTACAAATTAAGTAAAGTATGGGAAATTATTAATGTCTTCTAATAAAGCAGTGAGGTGACATATAGTCTGAAACATCATCTAAAATCCCTTTTTGTTTGCCTTCTTGAAAAAGCCACTGCTGCCACTTTTCTAGAGTTGTTGACATATCTTGAGGGGACAAAGGAATTACTTTTGAGTTCAATGGAATGTGCTGTGTTGGAGCTGATTAGATGAACTCGGGTCTCTGATTTTTTTTGTCTTCTTGAAATCTGGTGTGAGAGATTTGCCCTCCTGCTTCAGTTCCGTCTGAGCCTAAATATCCCAGGCACAGAGCCCAGGCAGTGGGGCCATTCCTCCTCCTTTATTCTTGCAGAGATAATTGCACAGGCTTAGAGCACAGTTCAGTTTACTTTTCTGTAATGATATTTAAGTGGTTAAAACTGCAGGAAACTGGCTGTTAAGAGCTTTCGAGGCCAATATCTGGGTTACCTAGTAGGCTGGAGGAAAAGAAATCTGAGGATAAGAATGAGTGTAGGGGTGAATTTTTATGTGCTGTAGACACTGGCAGAGTAGAAGAATCTGATATGCCTTCTCAAACTTTCTTTTTGGGGTTGAATAAGTTTTTTTCCATTTTTTTTATTTTTTTTAATAGGTGAATAAAGTATTAGTTTTGTACTGGCAGTAGGTAGGAATGAATACATTCCCTTGTCAACCTTCTCTCTGGCGGTGATGGTAATCCAGTGGCTGGGTTGAAGAAAGTGTGGTGGTGGGGTTTTTTGTTCTGTTTTGGGGGTTTTGGGAATTGTTTGGTTTTGTTTGGGTTTTTTTGTTTGTTTGTTTGTTTGTTTTTAAGAAATTGCTGCTTTTCGTGTGTGAACTGTGCACACATCTGTGGTGTCAGATACCGGTGTTGGATGGTGAGTGACCCTGTGCTGAGGCAGGTAAAATAAGGCAGCTTCACATAGCACAAGGTTGCCAATGACTGAGCAGTGGGACTAAGAGAAATGGTAGGAAGATGAGGGTTGTTTATTTTTTTTTGGAATGAATAGATGAGGAATACACTGAGACAGAAAAGCAGGCCCACACTGGAGATAGGCAGCGGTGAGCGTTCCGGTAGAAGGGAGTTAAATGAAGGAAAAATCATAAAATTATTTCACAGCAGCAGGAGGTTAAGAAACATAACTAAACATGTTAAACTCACTGTGAAGCAAGAGGACCCCAGGGGTATTTTAGCCAGATAATATTTAATTTGTTGCAGTGTCAGTTGTATGATTGCTTGTCAGCTGGCATATGTATGTGCTATAAGCAAAATGAGGCTTTCAGAGACCATGCACAATTTTCCAGGAGATAGTAAGCAGGGGATTTATCAGAGACAGATTAAAAGGGTTACAGTGGATTTACTTGCTCTGGTCCATTGCCAGGATATAAGGCAAGCTGAGCTCTCTCCAGAGAAGCATTGGAGGAGAGGGACCAAGAGCTAGAAAGGAAGAACTATAAATCTGCAGAAAAACTTATGGAATACAAGAGCGTGTAAGATACACAGGTATTTGTGGGAGTACACTTAAAGCTGCCAGCTGAGTGTTTGCCAAAAGAGCAGTCAGCTTGCACAGTTTCTCCAAAATTTAAGAATGGATGGTTGGGAAGCTGAGAGTATCTATGAATGCCTCATTCTGGCACCTAAAATCAGTCTTTGATTGCTTTTTCTCATGCTCTCTGCCTGGCTGTGCCCTCTTCCCACCCCAGTCTCCCTGGGTGGCTGCTTTCTCCAGACTTCCAGCCTTGGGAGGAAAGATGCTGATATGGAAAGATACCTGAATGATACACTGCCTTTCCTAGCAAGAAAATGGCTCTGTTATGAGAGTCTTAGAAAACTGAGGAAAACCATCCCTTGTAGAGAGATGCTGGGACAGACAGGGATGCTTAATTCCTGGTTTGCTGTGTGCTTGTGGTTACAGAGTATGTCAGTCATTCCAGCCTCTCTCCCACCTACTCAGGTTAGGCATGGATGGAGGTTCTTGGACTTATACAGAAGGAATATTTTATTTTTGTTGTTTTGTTGTTTATAATTTTCCTACAACAAGCCTTGGTTGTAGGAAACAACACATCTGAAGGTCTTCTTTATAGTTTAAATCCATCTTTAAATTCCTGCAGTAGCTTTATGTTGGCTTGAGGGGCAAAAATGAGGGTTGATATATAGACAGTCACATTTGAGAATTATGGATGTTTTAATCTGCTGGATGTTTTTATTTTTATGGAGTTAATGGGCTTTTTTTTTTTGGTAAATGGTGTTTTAATTGAGGTCTTGAGTAAAAAGTCAATGGTGTGTATATACATATGTGTCTGCAGTCAGTTCTGATTTGCAAAGTAATGTGAAAATAGGTCAGCAACAGAGAAATGCTGAGAAATGGCTGTAGCTGACAAGGAAGTTATTTGGAGGTTTGGGAATAGAAAATTTTGGTTTGCAGATGATTTGTACAGAAGACAAGGGCGGTAAGAGGAAGGCGAACAGTTTGCCTTCTGGTGGTAGTGGATGCTGCTGTAGGCAAGGAGGGTTTGGGAAGTTTCTAGTAATTTTACTTTTGCTGGTTTTGCTTGGCCTAGATCTCTTGGGGCTTTTGTCTGTTCTGGAAGAGTCGATTAGCTCCTGTGTTAATTAGTGCTCCAGGAGGGAGTTGAGGGGATGTGGCTCCCCTACACGTGTTCCTGTAAGAGCCAAAGTCTGACTGAACATGCCTTTGGCCACAGCTCTGCCTTCAGGCCCCTGTTTCCTGCATCTTGCTGTCGCTTTGTTGTTACTTTTCCCCCTCCTTTTTCCATAAGGAAGTGGGATATGAACGTCTTACAAAGCAAGACTTGGCAGCGTATCAATTCCTTATCAGTTCCTCCAGCCATCAGTTTGGAGCAGAACCTTTTAGTTGTCAGGAGCCCTGCTGACATTGCCTGGCTGATGCTGTTCTGTGGTGTGCAGGGCGTCTGCCTGTATCCCAGTGAGCTAAAAGAGGGATGCACCTTGTATCCCATAAGGAAGGTGCAAACTGGCAGCTCTGAGAAGGGGCAGATGCCCACTGATGCTGCAGCCTGTTAATGGTACCTGGTGTCTCTGCTGCCACACAACACTCTGTGCTTTTGTTTTCATGAGTTTCATCAGCCTGATGCAAATTCATTTCTCTAAATTACAGAGTTGTTGTTGAATTGTAATTCTCCTCTTTGAGAAACACATCACTGAAGTTAAGATTTATCGCATTTATTATTTGCCTTTATTCTGTAGACAATTTACCTGTCAAAGAAGGAAATTAGACTGGTTTGATATTATTCATATTAAGGCTCAGTTGATTGTTTCTTGTCCCTAATTCTTCTCTAGCTGCTTGCAATTTGATTGTTAATGTTTTCTTCAAGTATTTTATGAGATACCAAAATATTGAAGTGATTTATAATTGCCAGAGTCTGTATCTTCTCATCCATCCTCCTTTTAAAAGGTTGGGTCTGGTCCACTGTCCTATTTTCAGGTTCAGTCCTCCCATTTGTGAGTGCATAAAAAATAGTTGCTCATGGACCAGAGATTACTGTGATTAATCTTTTTCAAGTAACCTAAGAATACATTTTTTCAATAGGTCTAATATATTTACGCAGTCTAATATATTTAAATATTCTTCAGTTATTTCTAATTGTATTTTGGCTTATGTTCCTACACCTCACACTGCTAATTGTACTAATGTTAAACATCTGGTCAAGCCCCACTTACCATCTCCCTCTTTCTGTATATGTGTTTGTGCACCTTAAAGCAAGGAAGTACAGACCTCTGTTTCACAGTCATCTCTCTTTTATTTGTGTTTTTATGAGAAATAGTTACCTAAATTATACCGGATTGCAAATAGCACCTGTTTGATGTCGAAGACCCACGTCTTTCTTCAGTCTTGAAATCTTCCCTTATTACACCTAATTTGGATTTAGGAGTCTGGAGAGGAAGAGGAGGAGGAGATCTTGCCACTGATTTCCTATAATGAAGCGGTCTATTAACGTTCTCCAAAAATTATCATTAATTAAACAAAAAGCTGATGTAACGCTTGGAACGGGAATATTTCTGTACCATCAAAAAACAGCACTGAGTGGGAAATATCATTATGGTTCCACTTTACAGAGTCTGTCTCCTCTCCCAGGCTCTAACCCGTGCAGAAGCGAGAGAGCGAGCGAGCTCTGCGGTTGGGTTGTGGATTAATAGTTGAAGTTCACTCGTGTGGAAATAAAGCAGATTTTACTGTGACTAGAATCTGTCATTAAAAAGCCATTATTGGAACCGACCGGCGCAATTCCTGCTTTTTCATTGCTAATGACAAAACAATCTGTTCTTTAAAAAACAACAACCCTATATTTTCTTGCAGAGAACGGTGCAGGAGTGTTACCAGAACAGAAGCCGGGTGAAGAGAGGCAGTTGAAAGATTTATTGATCAATAAACCAGACAATTACAGCTTGTTTATAAGAGGGGGGGGGGAAAAGCCACCTCAAACCTCAGGCCTGCGAGCAACACTGAGACTCTAATAATGATAACTCTGGCATCCAGCTTGAAACGATAAAAGTCAATAGGAAGATATAGGATTTCAATAAAATTATGACACCAGATAAACTTTACCCCAGGAACGAATTTTCCCTGGGTGTGTGACTGACTTCAGTTAGATTTGTAACTTTAATTTCTTTCTTATTGATTTTCCTTTCCTTCAACTAATTAGAAAGTCTGTGGTGAATGGAGTGTGTGTATGTTTGAAGAGGGGCTAACGAGCAGCAGGAGGAGCAAGGCCTGAACTTATGTGGTTGTTTGTAAGGTCAGAGGCTTTTTGAAAAGTCTTTTTGTCTGTGTTTTACTCTTCAGTTGCTTCCAGTTCCCAGCTGGGAGTCGCTCTCCTGCTCCTCATTGTGACTGTGCCTGAAGGTGTGGGCTGCCCTTGGAGATGTGCAGGGCTGCAGTGATGTGGGGATGTTGTTTATATGAGTCATTCTTAGGTCTTTCCCTAAAATTAACCCCAAAGCCCTGGAGAAGCCCACTTGTATTCCTGCTGTTTCTAAACCACTCTGGTATGTGAATGCCATGGAAGAGGACTTTGAGTTTCAGCCTACTTGCCAACCAGGTGGAATTTTGGCTTTACATAGAAGGAATAGAGGAGCTGGTGGGAGGACTGGGGAGAAGCTTCATCTTAGGGGTGTCATTTTGCAGAGGCATTTTCCTGTTCTTTTCTTCATGGGATTAGCTCTAGTTTCTGGTTAAAATTA
The DNA here is from genome assembly GCA_013399855.1 of Oxyruncus cristatus. Classification (NCBI taxonomy): domain Eukaryota; kingdom Metazoa; phylum Chordata; class Aves; order Passeriformes; family Cotingidae; genus Oxyruncus; species Oxyruncus cristatus. The sequence continues at coordinate 663,504 of VXAY01001192.1, read as the reverse complement.
TAAAATGTGTTTTCCTTTTAGTTACTTATGTGGTAGTAGGAGGCATATTTGTTTGATGAATGGGCTGGTGCTGGCAGAAGGAAGGGAAACTGTTCAACCTTTATAAAAATCACTATCCTTCCTCTTTTTCAAATTTACATCTCCTCAAACACAGCTGCAAGCTGCAGCACCAGAGTTTGTGTAGGGCATTAATTTCCTAAGTTTATAATGAACATCAAAACTGTTATTTTGCTTTTAGGGCATGTTTAAAGTAAGCTGCATTTCTGTTCAGGTGTTGATTTAAAACTGCTTAGGGTAAAAACCACCTGGAATTGTGCCAGTGTAGGTCCATGGTGAGTTAGCATAGGTGCTCCATCCTGGTTGAATTTTGGGAATTCCCAGAGGAAGTGCTTTTCAGTAATTCTGGATGAATAAATTCCTGATGAATACTCTCCTTATAGGAAGCAGGAAAGCAGAGGTGTTAGAATAAGGTTAAGAAGGGCATCTGAAGGTCCTTGGGCAGGATTTTAATGGGGCTTGGGGAATATCCTGTTGTGTAGAATGAGGAAATATTGCAGCAATTACTAAATTAGGATTACATTTTAGAGAATCTTCTTAGACAGAGGACTTATCAACAGGAACTTATGTTTCCTGCCAAACAAAGAAGATCTTTAGGAGGGAGGGAACAGCTTTCAGTTAAGTGCTCTTGATGAGGAGAAATTTAAAAAATGGAGCTGGGGACCACTTGTTGAAAGCCGAGGATTGATTTCATTTCAGTATTAATATTTAGAAATAATTGAAGAGGAGAGGTGAACTCCAGGATCAAGTGTTTAATCGTGCCGCCCTTTAGTTCAGCTTTTCAGCACCTTTTTTTTTTGCAATACAGCTCGTGCTGTGTTTACCATGTGTGGGTTTTTTCTTGAGAAGTTGACTCTTCATTTAAGAGAAAGGCTTTGAAGGGCAAAGGCTGTAGTTGATTTCTGGGGAGAGACAGCCTGTAGGGGTGTCCTGCTCCCATGCAGCTTTTGCTCCCGTGCTAACACGAAAGCAGGAGTTTGTCCTCCTTGCAGCTGAAGAGCTCGGGGAACTGCGAGGATCTTGCTGGGGATGACTCGAACGACCCAATATTCAGCAGTTAATTGGAAGCCAAGTGTGATGGGAGTTGCCAGGGGTCCTGTTTGCTTTTGAAGAAATGCTAAGGATTTTGGGCCTGCCCTGCTGTAATGGAGAGAACACTGCAGTGGTAAATTATCACATCGATGAAAGATGCTTAGGAGAAAACTGGGATAGCGGAGCAGCTCGGAGTGTGGGGAAGGAGGGAGGATGCTCTAATTGCAATTCTAATTGCAACAATATGCAAAGCTTAAACGTATACATTCACTAAATGCTCTAATTATGTTCTCTTCTGTGCTCTACACAACGATTTGGCAATAAATGGGGAATGGAAGGCATCTCCTGAGCAAAAGCAGTTTGCCTTATGGAGAGTGCACTGGGCAGACTGGGTGATGTCTGTGTGTATTGGAAGGGGAAGAGGAGGAAGGAGAGATCCTGCCCTGCCTTTCTGCTAGAGAAGTTCTTTACAAGGCTGGTGTGGCTTGTGTTGTGGTGTTTGGGTTTTCTTCTGCAGTAACTTGGAAGTATTTCCTTTCTCATGTCTGTCAGATGAATAATTCTTTCTAAACTATGGCAAAACTGTTCTTTCCGTGGAAAAATATTCTCTTCAGTCAGATCTGGGTTAGGAGCTAGTAATAGCTGCTGGTACTATTTACGTTGAAACCTGTTTTTTATCATTTTATTAACTTGGTTCCTGTAGCCTCAGGTTGTCCTTTGGTCTTGGGGTCCTTTTACCTGCTGACCAACCCAACCATCTTGGCTGACCTTTCAATCTGTGACATTCTCTGAACACATGGTACCTCTGGCAGTGCCCCTGGTCTTGTTGTCACACCTTGAATGTGAATGTTCCTTCCCTTGCCCACACGTACTCTTGCTATCCACGTTCAGTCTTTGACCTTTAGGTTTGGAAGGAGGAGATAACCTTTGTATCCAGGCTTGCTCAGCTGAGCAGTTAGTCACCAAGTATAAGAGAGGCAGCACTGCCTTGGCTTTATGCCAAGGGCCTGAGCTGCTTTGACCCTGTTCTGTAGCCTCACAAGCATCAAGGTTCTTTTGTGCAGTCAAAAGATGAAACACTTCATCAGCTGGCTAATTCCCCTGTGCATGTTGCACTGGAACCAGTAAGGGGCTTAAACACACCTGACCTTAAACACACCAAATTTACCTTTTGTCCCCGTTCTTCTCCACCAGTGCCCTGGAGATAGGCGGTAGGTGTTGTCTGAAGTTGGGAGTGCGCTAGGAAATACTTCAACCAGGAACCCCTACAGAAAGTTTTACCTTTAGCTTTGAGCCCAAGCCTTATAGTTGGGAATGTAAACTGCTCTCAGGGAGCAGAGAAGGATGGTTGGTTTTGTTGTTTTCTGCAAGTGCTTGGTTATAATGCCAGCAGATTGTGAAGAGAGCCAAACATACTGTCTGCCAGATATTAACCTCTGAAAAAATACTTGTTACAAACACTGAGTGTTGCAGCGTTTAACAAGTGACAAAGTCACATACCATTTTGAGGATATTTGCTCTCAGCCACTTTGTTCATTGTCAAATCTGTTTCATTTCTGTTGTGACAATTCTGTTCCTTCTTTGCTGAAACTCTGGCAGGAATGATGTCAAGTACGACACTAAATATTTGCTGAGGAAACCCATTCAGCCATGTTGAGTTAGAATAGTATCTCCAAAAAGAAGGCAGGTTCTGTTTTCAGTCACCATCTGCTTGTTAGAGTGTCTGCATGTTGCTTTCCTGCAAGGGATGTGGGGTTTTTCAGACACAAGGCAGCAACATTTATTTTATTGCAGCTGTATGTTCACCTGGGGCTCGATGCCGATATGAAGATGACGAACGCGCGTCCATCCGCGTTTCGTTGCATCAGGGAACAAGGGGCAAAACCGTGGAATACTGTTCCGGGAAGCTTCTCCTCGGGGTGCGGTCAGGGGCTGTGTCTCTAAAGGTGTCTGTTCTCCCTGGCAGGAGCGAGATGGGATGCGGGCGATCCTGGAGTCGTACGACAGCGAGCTGACCCCCGCGGAGCACTCGCCCCAGCTGGGCCGGCGCATGCGCGAGGCCGAGGACATGGTGCAGAAGCTGCACGCTCACAACGCCGAGCTGGAGGTAATGAAGGAGCATCAAGGGGGGGAAGGAGTTGAGACCTTTCAGATTGAACTGGCTCTGTGATGTGATCCCCCCTCGCAGAAGCCAGATTTGCAGTATTCAGGCTTTAGAATTCCGGGATCAATAAGACTCGCGGGTTATTCTGCGCCTGATGCTGGCGGAAGCCAAGGATAATCTTTGGGTGTGAGGCACCCATGCGTGGCTGGGGTGACAGCTAGTTCCTGTGGGTTAAAGGGATGTGTTTGAGGGGAAGTAAAGGAGTAGCAAGGGTGGGGTCATCTCTGTGGTCTAGTCCAAGTGATTCACTGTGTCACATGTCTGTCAGGGCTCTGCCGTACACAGTGGGAGCAACTTGCGCTTATAAAAGCTTTAGTTAAGGGTTGAAGAAGTAAATCTGTCTGCTCTGAGTTCTTCACCTCTTGGCACTGGGCCAGAAAACCTCAGAATACTGGTCACTATTAGATGCTTTTTACTAGATTTCCTCTAAGAAAGAAAACATTCTTTCCAAAGGTAGACTTCTTTCTTGAAGGGGTGCTTATATTATCTTCAGTTCTCTTTTTGGAAACTTGTAATCTGAAATGTGACTCCGGTGAGATAAATGTTAACATGCATCGGCCAAATCATTCCTCTCTTCTCTGTTGTGCTTTGTCATAGTGGAATGAGCTTTACAGTCATGAGTTGAAATATTTTTGGAATATGTCTGTGATCTTAAAGCTTGGCCGTTTTATTACATAGGCTTTACAATAGTCATAAGTATGCGAGTTTTTCTTTCCTTGTGTCTAGTTCCCTCATCATGTAGATTTAGATGTTCTAATTCAAATGGAGTAAAACTTGTAGAAATTGCTCCTTGAGTTTGTGTTCAGGTTATAGAAAGGACTGTCCCACTCTGCACAAAACTCTGTTGCATCTTTAAAAATGCTGTTTTCTTGTCCTGGGAGGTGGGGACTTACATCAGGCAGTACTGGCTCCAGTGACCTTTAAATCCTTCACAAGCAGAGCAGTGTGGTGTAGATCAGTATCATGGTATAGATCCGTTTCATCCCAGTTTCTCAGAAAAAGGAATTTTGCGAAGTTTTGGGCGAGCTGATAAAGACATAACACCAGATAAAATGGAAATTTGCCTGAATTTGTCTGTTTCAGAAGTTGCTCTGCATTGTCTTTTGATCACTGTATTGCTTCCTACCAGAGAGAGTAGGATTAGGTGATGCTGGCATAAAGGGATAGGTGGCTATTTTATCCTGCTTCCTTAGTTGTTCCCAGCAGTGGCTCTAGGTTGTTGCAGGGAGATTTCCTGAGTTGTTCCTTTGATTATGTCGGGTGTGCGTGTTTGTCTTCAGGCAACAGCAAATTATCTTTTCTTCAGGTGAAAGCGTGGAAGAGTGTGGGAACCAATTGCTATACCCCTTTAATTATTTGTTAGGAACAAATTCTAAGTTTATTTTCATGGCTATGGATTAAGGGCTACGTGGAAAATTTCAGAAAGGAGCTGTGTTCTCTGGAGGTTTGTTGTGTGTGATGTCAACCTTTAAGCCTTTCAAAGACTTTGCTGGAAGCAGGATTCAAAGACCTGATATTTTCCTCGTAAAGTAAAATTTTACGCTTCACTTCTTTGTGTTTGCCTCTCTGACTGCAGTGTTAACTGCTGAATCCCATCTGTTTCAAAATTTTGGGGGAAAATTTTTTTGTTCTAGTAAAAAGAAAAAAAAACTGGAGAGGAAAATTGAGGTGCAGCCAGGACCCCTGGTGCCTCATCATCAGGAGCAGCAGCTGTAATCAACTGCCAGTAGATCAAAGTCGATGAGATGGTCGGTGGCAGCTATTAATAACTTCTGACATAATGCTCTGCACCCTCCCAGCTCTGCTGAGCCTCCCCATGAGCCTTAGAAATGTTGACACCTGAATGACTCAGCTCGCAAACAGAGGAGGCTGCTGGAATGAGGCACCTTGGAGCCTCAGTTGTCTCTGAGATGTGGGAGAAACAGCCTCTGTTGGAGGGGTGAGGAGGGAAGGAAAAGGGGAACTTGAGCATGTGTAAGTCAGTATGGCAGAAGGGTTGGAGCATCCCAGGAGCCTCTGGTGTGGATGGGATTAGGGAGGGCAGCACACAGTCAGCTTGTAGAGTAGCACAGGAGAATGAGAAGAGCTCATCTGTGAGCATCATCACGTGGCAGCAAAGCAAGAACGTGCTCTTCCAGTGGGATCCAGGGGAGGTCTGGGGTGGCTGCAAAGAAGGACAGTGATGGGTCTGAGCTGAGAAGGCCTGTCTGACACTATTACTTTTTGATAGTTTAAGGTGGTTAAAGTGTGGAAAACAATCAAGGTCACCAGTTAGCAGGGGATGTGCCACTGTGGACAGCCACAGTTATTCCCCCAGAGGAGTGTCTGGCACCCAGTGGACACTGGGACGCAGTCCCTGTGTGCTGCCCCTCTGCTGGGGAGGCTCCAGAAATCAAAATCACTGTGGTCCAGGAGCTCTTTGAGTTTAAAAAAGCCCTTGAAGAGTCAAGGCAGATGCACCCTCTTGCATTACTTTTTGTACCTTCTGCCTTTCAGCTTTGTTCATAAATCTTCACATTTGCACCATGAACCATGTCTCACCTCTCTGGTTTCTTTTCTCACAGCTTTTATTTTATTTTTTTTTGCTAGAGTACTTAATTTACCAAAATCCCCTCCTGTGGCCCCTAGAAGAGAACCCTTTAATGTTTCCTTTTTTCTTGTTTCTTCTGACTGCCCTAATCTGTCACCAGCAGCCCTCCCCCCCCCATATAGGGGGAAAAATGGATGTTCTTAAGAGGGATTTTTCCTTGCTCTGAAAAGGGAGATTTTCCCATACATTCCAGCAGCGGGCAGGAAGCTCCAGCAAAGACAGAATGATAGAGATAACACAACAGGAGAGAGGAGGAAGCCATGTGGGACTGGGAAGATTTTGGGCTGAGGCAACAGCTTTTACCTCATTAGGGAGATGAGGTCTCTGGTTAAGTCCTTTGCTGGGTGTATAAATGGAAGTGGGAAGGCTGCTTAAAAGAACACAGGGAATGAGAGAGGAGCGTGTAAAGCCCTGGAGGGAGCTGTGTGTGAGTGCTGATGTCTGTTGGGAGGATGGAGTTATGAGACACAGGGAGCTGTGTCCCAGCCCAGCTGCTGGGAGCACTGCTGTGTCTGAATCAGACAGCACCTGGATTACAGGCAGCTTTCAGAGACTGCGATACAGAAGGATGCTTTGATCCTGTATCACTTCAGAGGTGAAGTGATGCTGCAGAAGAACTAGTCCTGTCAGAGCCTGATGGGGCAGAGGACTGGAAGGCGAAGAGAGGCTGGTGGGCAACTTTTTAAATCCCTTTCATTGATGACCAACGAGAAAAGCTGGATCTCTAATGCATGGACATGCAAACACAGATCTGTTTTTCTCCTCCCCAGAACTGCCTGCCCCCAGCCCAACCGCCTGCTCTGCAAGGCTGATGTGGCTGGAGAGGTTCAAGGAAGCACTTTGTGGAGTGTTGAATGGAAGGCATGGAGGGATGCAAAGAAAAATGTCATCTGAAATGGTGGCTGGAAAAGCAAGCAGGCTGTGTCAGCCCATTTTGCGTGGTTAATGAAGTGTCACTCACCCTCTTTTAAAAAGTGTGTTTTGGAACAGAAGAGGGAATGAGTTTGTCCCTGGTCAGCCTGTCATAAATACTTAAATACTGTAAATGTGTTTCTGTGGCAACCTGATTATTATTATTTTTTTTTATACTGGTGATTTTATCAGTTTACTTGCCAATCTTCGTTAACTTTTACCACCTTAGCTCTCATTACTTCTGATTTCAAGGTAAATATGACAAACCAGGAAGCTTCTGTGCATGCAGCAGCTACTGTGAAAAAGCTTTGATGTGGAGTTTAGTCTTTGAAAAGTTCAATCCAGCTGCACGACAGAGAAATAATCATAAATACAACTCCATTAATAGTGATTTTATTACAACACTTTTGGCTCCATACGAAACTTGAATGAAGAGAGATTTGCAAGGAAGACTCATGCTGACACCTTCAATGGTCTCCAGCATCTTTTACATTGAGAGATTTACACTGTCTGTGAGCACCATATGTACCCTAATCAGTTAATTGTGAATCTGACCGTTTCAGCACATGAAATGCCATATGTTCTGTGTTTTGTTCCACCATGGGCATTAGTGGTGACCCTAACACTCATTTGACCATATATTGCTTCTTAATCTTCCCCTGATGTTGACTTTGTGATGTTAGTCACCAATCTGCTCCTTGCTAGGGGGGTTACTCAGCAGTCACACCGGTGCTTAAAGTGCTTAGTTTTTACGTGTGAATGCATTAATGTTAATTTGAGCAGTTAAGAGTTCTTTCTTGTCTTTTACCCAGCTTCTCCCATCAACACTTTTTCACTTTACCGTTTCCTTTTTTTTCCCCCCCCCCTATACTGGATCTACACTTTGTGTTTATCTCACTCCTTTGCCATATTTCCTCTCCCCCTCCAAAGTAAATTGCTTCGTTACATCGCAGAAGGGGTTCCTGTCACGGTGGGAACTTTACAGAGACATTTCTTCCCATCTGTGCAAAGTACAGAGGAGTTTGTTTTTCAGGTTTTTCCTGCCTACTTTCTGTACCTCTTTGCTGCCATCCAACCTTTGTGCACTGTTTTTTTCCCTCGGTGACAACTGTAAGATGCAGTGGGAAGATTACTCTGCTCGCTTCGGAAGCCCGTAAGGAGCAAATCGGAATCACTAGAGCTTTCCTGCCACTCCAGGATGGCATATATTTCACTTGCCCAGACTTCTGCTGTCACTGTAGCATCTTATCTGTGACTCACGTGGGAGGGAACAGTCTCTCTCTGGAGATGATGCTAATGCTCTCCACGCATCAGCTACCACTGATTGCTGGAGCAGTCACAGGGCTGGACATCATCTTCTGACAAAACAAACACCTTGTTGGAATAGCATTTTGAACCTGAGTGCTTTGGCACCTCTTGGCAGGCTTGGGCCTTCTCAGGAACCACTGTGGTCCTTTGCTTCTTTTTCTCCTTTGCTGAAAGAGAGTTGGTCAGGCCTGTGTCCTCCTGCAAAATGGATTATCTTGGGTTCTCTGTTCTTCACCCGTTTCATCTTCCTTCAGACCTGAGTGACCTTGTCAAGTCAGGGACTCACTGGTTTCCTCCCCTCCCTTTTACACCTGCCAATGGCTGCGTTTTGGGAGAACACCTTGCAAATAATCCTCATATAAATGAGGAAGTCAAGTCACAAAGGGCCTAAATCATTTGTTAAAGGTGACAGTCCCTGGTCTGTGGAAGAACAGTGCCTCGTAAAACCACTTGATGCTGCAGCAGAATCTCTCTCTATGTACCTGAACTTTTTTTTTTTTTTTTAGGAGATTGCTCATTTTAGATCTGTCCTGAAAGTTAGTAATTGCTCAAGAGAATCAGTCCATGGCTCTGCCTTACACTGGAGGTATTCTGCGCAAGCCAGCATTGTTTCCATGACAGGGAGATTTTTACAGCTATTTTTGACAGTTTAAGAATGGCTTTAAGTCAGCAGTTCCCAGGGACCACAGCTAACTGGAAGCAACCTCCATCATTCTCAAGAATGAGAATGTCCTGTCACCCAGTTGCATAGGGTGAATCATTAAATAAGACAACTTCTAGCCTGTGATGAGCTCCCTTATAGACAAACCCCCAGAAAAATACCCCCAGTTGCAGACCAACGAGCAGCTGTAATTTTTGCCTCCTGGCTGCAGTAATGATAAATCTAAATGATCACCTGTGCTAGCAGTGCAGGGAGTTTAGGATGGACTCTGGCTGTGTTTCAGACTGCAGGAAACAAGCCCAGCCTAGGTGAGACCGTGCTGATACCCCCATCCTGCTGTCTAGGTGTGATGCTCAGAGGATGTGGAAATGCTCCTGTACTCTGCATCTAAAGGATCTCACTTCAGCCCAAGCAGATTAATAGATGCCAGCAACAAAAAGATCTCTCCTTCCTCCCAGCTATGCTCCACTTAAAATGCTCTTGGTATGAACAAATCTTCCTGTAACCTCTTTTGGTGATGTTATGAATAACCCAGCACACTTGAACTAAGGAATTTGGATTAAGTTCAGATGTCCCTGGCTGTAGGAAACAAGAGAAACAGATGAACTGAGTCTAAATTCCTACAGAAGATTTAAAATTGGTTCTTTCTTAGTGATGTTTTGGACAGACCTGATAACTGATATGCCGTTATGAGTCATATTTACCACAATAGGACAGGGGAGAGCGTTTCATGCAACGCTGAGAGCCTTAAAATGCTTTACAGTGGAGAGCCTGCATGCCTGTGCTGAGAGATACAGGCTCTGCAATTAGGTGTCTTTAGGTGGAGAAGGAAGAAGGAATACATTTGGAGTGGGAGCAGTAGCCCCACTGGCAGCAAAGACATTGCATAAAAGAGCTACTTGTGTGCAATGTGGTGCAAATCCCTTCCTGCTGCAGCTGGGGAGCAGGGGCTGAATTGGGGTGCAAGCAGAGCAGTGATGATGTGTCTCTTCCCTGTCAGATGGCAAGCAGAAAGAAAAAGGCACACTAAGGAACTTTGGGGAATAGAGTTAGGACCAGGTAGCTTCCAGCTTCTCAAAGGGAAGGCTTTGAAAGAGTAGAAATATGTTCTTACATCAGTCTCCGTCACTTGGTGTTGCAGGCAGTGTGGAGGGACGGATGGGAGGCAGCAGGGAGGTTGCTGTGCAGGTTCCCTTAGTCCTTGCACCATTTTCCAGTGTCGCTTTCCACAATTGCAGAATTGTTTGGGGTTTTTTTGCAACGTTAGAGAAACATTTCACATTAGGACAAACTGCTTTTTGCATTTAATTCCGAGATTTAACCTCTATGAATGTCCTCCAAGAGGGAAAGAGCGGTGATTTGGTGTAGCACTGGTCTCATCCATGTGGATCATGCAGCTACAGCCACAAGTCTGGTAGCAGGATTTGTCTTTGGGGGGGTACTTGAGTGATCCTTGGACAGGAACGATCAAAGCTTTCCAAGGGCTTCCAAGGTAGGTGGTCTCTTTCTAGAGCGGGGTGATGGGATCTCACTGGAGGCGATGCCGCATCCTCCAGAGCACTTCTAGCCCCTGAGGTGTGTGGTACCTGTTCATGTGGCTCAACCACCAGATCAGTGTTATGGTGTCTGACTCTTTGGGAACAGGAAAATTGGGAAAATAGGCCAGGACTGACCAATTTCTCTCCAAGCTGAAAACTGGACTCCTTTAGGTTATGTTTCGCAGAGGAGCTCCTGAGTTCAGTGCTTTTCCTCTCTTTTGAACTGTGTCAGTGAATCAGTCAGGCTTCAGTGCCCAGGCCAATAATGTCTCCTGTTTGTTGGAGCTACTACTTAGGAACCTTCTCACATTGATGCAAGTTTTAACAGCTCGTGGAAATCAAGCAATTCAGGGGGAAGAAAGAGGTAAATATCTCACAAAAAAATAAAGTAGAAGCTAAGATTGCACATCAGGGTAATGTTTTACATGGAAATTTTAGCTATTCTCTAACTTTGCGTTGTATTAATGACATTAAACAGCGCTTGTCTGGGTGTCCTAAAAGATGTTCTGAACTTGTTGAGATTTGTTGATTTTTATAATGATTGGATTTGAATTCTATGATTTGTAGTGCTTTATTTCAGAATAATTGCATAATCTCTGCATAATTTAAGATTTAAAGTATGTATTTGTAAGTGTTCTCATGTAATCTTTTAATTCATGATGATGGTCTCCTGTAAGGAAGAGAGATTAATATTTTTAATAATTATTTTCTATTTAAAAATGTGCTTGTAAAGATTCCAAGGGTTTCCTGCAGGGTCTCCACGTAGTCTCAGCACAGTTCTGCCCAGTGTGTTTCTGTGGCATCCAGGACAGAGTTTTGTTGCAATCCTGTTATGAAATCTTGTTACCAAATAGTTATAGCATATAAACAGAAAAAGTACTTTGAGAAAACATCAACACAAACTTGTTCCCATGCTCTTGTGGATCCTAACGTTCCTGCTCTTTGCAGTTTGCAAGGATTATAAGATCCACTTTAATGCACTTAATACTTTGGTTATCGTGGCAATTAGAACAACAGTAGTCACTGTCTTGGTTTTCTTTTGAAGCCCATTGATTCTTTACTTTGGCCTTAATTACAAGTTGTAGAAGAGGTGTATCTTCAGGGAACTAATTAGTTTAAAAAGCCTGGTTCAGCGTAGTGCCTGAGCACAGTTAGTCTAATGGTGCCTAAATGCAAGTGCCAATTGCAGTTGTTTTGTTTCAGAACATACAGAATTAGTACTTCTCCATGGTTAGGAGTCGTGTTTGCTCCCATCCATTCACCTGTCTTTCCCTATGGTCTGGTTTGTCCAGAGGCTGCAGCACCTCCGTTTCCCCAGCCGGGTTTGTATTAAGGTCCTGAATTAGAGCATGGCACCATTGCCAGTTATAACTTGAACAGAATTCAGAGAAAGGTGCCTGGACTTCTCTTTATTTTTCTCCTTTTTCACTTCAATGTGACCAGCCTACTAATATTTGGAAAAGGCTGGAAGCAGAGTAAGTGAAAAGCCCAGCTGATAGCAGTTTTCATCATGCTGTGCATAAAAACCAAGCTGTTGATATAGATCTGCTCTGTTCAGGGGTGGTCCAGGTAAATTGTAAGGAACAATTCTGTTTTCTCAGAGGCTTTGCAATTTATCTATTTGCTTTAATCAGTGTTAATGTCAAATGTACTTTGATTGTGCTAAAAGCTTTTCAACAAAACAAACTGGAAGTCCAAGGTTGCGGGAGAAAGCCACAGTCTTCCTGTAATGCAAGTTGTAACATTCTTTTGAACTTTATTTATGCTGTTTAATAAAACAGGCAGTACTATAGAATACATGTGCCATGAATCCAGCTGTAGTGACAGTCTCATGGCTATGAAATGCATGGCACATTGATTTGACTTATTGAGCTGATTTATGTTTTCAATTTGTTTAAACGGCTCTAATGGTTGCAGCTCTGACAGATGTACGCTCACATTTCTAGTTCTATTCAAGCCCACATTAAAACCAGAACTGATTCCTCGTTTAAAGCATTGATTTTTATCTGTTCTGTGTTCCTGTGCCTGCAATCCACAAGTCAGACTCCGAAGTGTGAGTTCTTGTAGCATCAACTTTGCTTCCTTTTGGAAAATTGTAGCACCAGTTTCATTGGAAAGCAGATTCTTGGAAGAGCTGCTAAACCCAAATATTTTTGATTTTTTAAGGAAATCAACAAGAAGCTTGAAAGATTACATGTTATGGTATTATTGGTGTATGTAAATGCAATAAGATATTCAGTAACCATGAATGGAGTAATTACTTTGTAGAGGTTATTTTAAGTAGAATATCTTGTGTAATGGGAGAGGGTTTGAGGCTTCTTTGTATAAAGGTTGCTATTGTACGTTATTTATATACACAAATAAATGATGAGTGTCTGTATCAGTATTAATTATGGGAGTATCTCTCGAGAGCCCACAAACTCTGAATTTTTCTTACAGTCCAGGCTGTGCAATGCAGTTGGGAACTGACCTGACAGCAGAGACCATAAACCAATAATCTTTGTAGCAGATATTATTGCTGATCTCGTTGTTACCAACCCTACCTTTTGGCAATTATATTCTGAGTACTCTGTTTTATTAACATACAGATGTAGAGTTCTTCACTTCCTAATCATCTGGCTTACTCCCTTTTACAAAAGGTCATTTCATCAGCAAAAATTCAGCCTTAGGATAGATCAGCTCCTCGATTTCTCAAATATTCAGATAAAATATGTGCTCCTTTGACCTCCATGGGTTCCACTTAGCAAATTAAGGTGCTGGTTTCTGAGGAATTCTGTGACCTTTTGTGTGAAGGAAGGTGTTAGGGACAGGTGGAGTGATGTCTGCAGGGCCGCAGGGACAAACACCTGTCCCTCCAGGTGGGAACACTCAAGCGGGGACTAAGCCACGTGCATTAGTTTATTTGCCTTGCTCACGTGTGGGTGTGAAAGAGTAAGAGCCCCTCTTTCAGAGTGCTGGAACGAGACACCCCTTCTTCAGAGAGCCTTGGCTTGGAGGTACCTGGGCCCCTGACGCTGCCGTTCCTGCTTGGAGGGGGTTGCTCTGTGCTCAGAGATCATCTGAGTGTACTTAATTGTCTCTCAGCTGCAGCATGGCAGCACACAGAGCTGCTGAAAAGAGAGAATTGTTACCATTATGGATGGTATTTGTTTAGAGCTGCTCATTGTGCTTGGCACGGGCTGCCTGGGGGGCTTGTGAGGAGTGCAGAACTACCTATGCAGATGGATGTAATTCCTGGGAATGTTTATAGCTGTATAAAATACACAATGAGTCCTAAATTCTTTCAACATACATGGTACTAAACATACCCAAGCTTGTTTGAATGTGTTAATTATCTTCATGTATTATGGCTCCCAAAAAGTACAGTGTAAATACATGTGTATACATGCATAAGTGTCCCTGGGAAAGCATGTCTAAAGAACTCCAGATGAGTGATTTTTATGCTCTTAAAATAATAATGTCCCAGGCTAATTCTACAGGCTTTTTATTGCTTTGCTGTTTACGTACATTGCTGAAGACAGTAGGTGAGACTATCACAGCTGTATGGAGAAATGACATTTATCTTCCAAGTGCAGCATGACCTTATCGTTCATAAGTGGCATTTCCTCTCAGGATAATGAGCACCTTTTTATTTAGGCCATGCAAGACCCACAGTCATTGTATCTGATTTTCTACAGCCCATCAACACTGTACACATTACTGTAATTATTGTGGATATTATTTGCTGTTGCATTCCACTTGCTCTTTGGATTGCACTTGTTTCTGAACAGAAAAGGGGATCGAGGAAGGAAAAGGTCACACTCCAGTCTTCATGAATATCTGGAGGCTGCTGCATGGCACAAATACGACTGCTCCTACAGCAAATGTACTTTTATATACCCTTCCTATATGTCCTCCTGCACAAGGAGAGTGACTCACCATTCTGGCATGTACCAGCCCAGGATGGTCAAACAAGCCGGTGTTGCCCTGAGGTCAGGCACTTTTAGGCACAGGTGAGTCTTCGTAGCTGTTTGCTTGGTTAAGAAGAAAGAAAATTTCAGCGTGAAGAGAAGCTTAAAATAAAAGACAAGTGTTGACAATTCTTACTCGCAGATATTTACATCAGGGAGCTCTCTCTGTCATGCTCCATGTTGCCTTACCCTGGCTCTCTTGCTTGATTTAACTTTGCCTGCAGCGTTAGCTGTGTGTACTCACTGCATCCCTCGTGGTGCCCATCCACCGGCGAGCCTGGACCCGCCTCTGAAACAGAGCTCCCAGCCTCTGAGCATCCCACGCTGTGCGGCGGAGGAGAGGTTCAATACAGCCTGTACCTTTGTGGCAGGAGCTAATAACCGAGATTATCTCGGCATATGTTCCGGCTTCTTCCCTTTCCCTGCCAAATGGAGATCTTTTATGTTTCTATAGCACAGCTTTGCGAGGCAGCCGTTCAGGAGCGAGGAGACTCAGAGGTTTCTAATGGGACCATCAGGCAGTTTCACCTTTTGCCTTGTCAGGCTGCATTTGCTGGAGCAAGAAGCAATTGTGGGTTGCTGGATTGCTTGCCTGAAATGAGTTGCTGTTTGGTTCACTCGGAGAAGATAAACACTCGCATCTCAAAAATATCATCCTGTCTGGCGTCTTTGTTGGCAGTCTCAGCAGAAGGGCCAAAGGAAACAAATGGACCACGTCTAAGATAAAATTGCAGTGCTCCCTCTGGAGTTAATCCTTTCAGCCCAAAACTGAGCAGCACTGATGGGGTGATATAAGGAAATAGGCCCTTCTGTTCCTTCTGCTCAGTTTTGTGGATAAACAAGGGACTTCAGCCTCGAGTTGATTAATCTCACACTTTGCCCTCTCCTGCAACATTTTACAATGAAAATTGAACTGATGGTTGGCAAACACAGGGTACGTACCATGCCTATGCAAACCAAGGATGGTTCTTTAGTTGTTCTCTTCCTGTCTGCAGAGGTTTCTTGTAGCCCTTGCATACTCTTTCCAAACCTTTTTCTAAGGAGGGGTATATATTAACTGCTGGAGTTTAAAAGTTTGAATTTCAGGCCGCTTTGATAAACTATCTTCTTCTTTAGGGAGGTGGAGAAGGCTGAGAAAGGTGTAAATCTGTGCAGAGCTGGCCTGGGGATCAGCCCATGGAGGAGAAGGCTCTGAGGAGGTCCTGGGCTGCTCACTGGCAAACTCCATGTGCTGGGCAAGGTCTGCCATGGAGTTGCAAGGAAGCACTTTGCAGGAATAGTGAAGGACCTTAAAGCCAGTCAGACTCCTTGGAAAGGGAAACCAGGTGGTTTTCTGCTCCTTGGATTCTGTGAGAGCCTCCTTCAGGCTTGAAAGAAGGAGCATAAGATTAAGAGGACTAATTAAAAAGGCTAATTAAGTTGGCTGCTTTGATGAATGCCAGAAAGCTGGAGACTGAGGATGTTGTGGGCAGTCAGACTAGCTGTGGGAAAGAGGAGGAGAATGAGCAGACAGTTGGAACAAGAGCTGTGAAATAAAAGTTCCAGTTATTTTGAGAAATGATTATTCAATATTCAAAATGTAGTTTATTAGAAATTTTCCTGCAAATGTTTTCCAGAATCAAGGCCCTCTCTGTGTATGACTCAGGTTCCTCCAGCTCTGTTTTTCATTGACATGAGTATTTTCATTTTCTTATGACGTGGATGGCTGCTTAACTTTAATAGTGTCGAGTCCACTCCTGTTTTGATGACTCTTAGCACAAGACGGCTGCACAAACACTTCCAGTGCTTTACTTCAATGGCTGCACTTAATATGTTGAATTTGCTATGTAGAAAAGACTAGAAATTAGTCCAAGATGGCCCTCCAGAAGCTTGACTTCTCACTTAAGACTTTTGATAACCTAAACCCCTTCTTTAACTTGTGGGTGTGTGTGGATCTTCAGGGCATCCTCAGTCTGAAGTGTGTGTGCCTTCTCCCATCCCTGATCCCTCATTCTCTACAAAACTAGAGGCAAAAACGTGGTTGTGCATTTCATACGTCCTGAATGTCTTCTTGTCTCTTTATCCTCCCTTCCCACACACCATCCTTTTCTGATTCTTTGTATTTTTACCACGTTCCTTCTACCTTGTCAGCCACCTCCTTCCCAACAAACCATTAAGCAATAACAAGAGAAAACAAAAAAACCCCTTTGCTGTTCCCTTCAAGTGCTTGCCTTGCATTTGTTGCCTATTTATAGCTGATTCATTTAAACCACAGTGGCAGTCAATCAGAAATGTGGTGAATCCTTCTTTCAAGAGGGTGCCAAGAGAAGGATCTTTTTAGTTTGCTTGCTTTTTTTTATGGTTTTTGCTGGAGCCTCTACAGTGTGCCTAAATTCCATTGGGATTTATTTATTCTGAATAAATTCTCAAATAAAAGTAGCAGAGTTTTGTTCCTCTTCAAAGAAGTTACAGGAGCATGACTGTGGCATGTGGGGATGTTTGATTTTATTTAAGCGTATTTTACACTTCCTTTTTTTTTTTTTCTTCCAGTTGGCATCTTAGAGGGTTTTTTTACTTTTTCCATCTAAAGAATTTCTGTTACAGACTGTTAACCTCTTTTTTTTTTTTTCCCCCCCTTTCTTTCATTTTTTTCCCCCTACAACTTCAGGCAAATTCTGCGTCTAATCTGTTCGTAGTACAAACCTGATGGGGTGTAATATTGGAATTGTGAATTGTGACTGTCCTTGTGGCCTTAGAAAGGTCACCTGATCTTTGAGCTTGGGTTTCTCCTTTTGTTGAGCAGGTTGGTGCTACCATTCTTCAGCCCTTCATGGGGTGTTGGAGAGATGGAGGAAGTTTATATAGGCAGATCCCAAAGAGCAAGGCAGGAGCTGTGGGTGAGATACTTAGGTGAGATGTTGCATGAGACTCACAGTGATAAACTCAGCCAGACTTCCTGCTGGTTCCATGGGACATGCTGAGGTGTGGAGCGTTGCCAGAGCTTCTGAAGTGAAGCTTCTCTGCAAGGAGGCTGGAAACCACTGATTTATGCAATACCTGGAAGTGCTACCATTCTCCTTCGAGGGGAGGAGCTCTTTGGTGTGGGGAGGTATTTGTTGGGAAAAGGAACTTTGCAATTTTTTTTAAATGCTTCAAATTACTTGTAAGGACTAAAGTTGTTTCTGCTTTCACCAAATTGCTTTAGAAAGCAAATACTGTTTTTAAGTGGGTCTCTGCGTTTGCCAGAGCATTTGCAAAATGTTTAAGCAGCCAGTAGATGTACTAGTTTGGGGACCCCCCCCACTTTTTTTTTTTTCCCCCTTGCTCTTTGTTTTTATGCCATGGCACCCTGGCAGGACAAGAATGAGGCAGTCATCTGGAGGGCTGACTCAGGAAATGGGTATAAAATTCCCAAAGTAATTCCTGCTTGGCCTCAAACATGAATTTACCTTCTGTGTCAAGGAGTCTCTGCCAACCTCGCCTTGCTAACAGTGCTGTGCAGATAGTACAGGAACAGGAAGGTACAGGCTGAAGTAGGACAATTATCCTATTTTTTTTCCCATCTCCCCTCCCGTGGTGGGATTTGATTCTGTGCTCTGGACGCTCCTGGGTCAGCTGTGTTCAGAGCAACCATCGGCGCCGATCAGCTGTGCTAAGCGCACTGTGACATTTGGAAATCCCTGTCTGGAAGGGGAATTCAGCAGTGAGCTGCTGCTAATTATAATAGCTGTGTTTAAAATGTGATGTTTGCTTTGTTCAGCAAAATCCAACTATACGCCCAGACTAGAGGCTGGAAACGCTCTGGCAGCAGAGGAGACAGGTCCTCAACGCACGCAATCCCAGGGTGGAAGCAAGGGCAACTCAAGCATTGCTTTGTCAGAGCAAACATTGCACAGTCTTGTCCTGGGGGTGAGTGTTGTTACCTAGCAACTTCCAAGAGTGTTTGAAATTTGTTGGAGACCCTCCGAGGCTTGGGCACTTTACCCACTGTTCTGCTTGATGCCAAAAACACCCTGGCTGTAGTTTCACAAGCCAAGGGTAGTGCTGGCTGAAACCCCTCCCTGACCTTTATTTGAGCTCAAACAACCTGTGCAGTAGCGCAGAGAACCAGAGCAAAAAACAAATTTGATTAAAATTAACCCAGAAGAAAAAAAAAAAGTTTGATTTAAACATGGATCTTCACCCAACAGCGTGTGCTGGTTGGCTCACAAAAGTTGCCCAGGGAAGTGCGTTGACATGCCTGAGGGCTCCTGTTGGGAGTGTGTTTGTGGGGACAGCGGTGAGATATCGTTAGGACAGAGCTCTCAGCACACACATATCATTAAAGACATCTTCTCTGAACTATCACCACACATCACCAGCTGCCAAGAGCCTTGGGAAGCTTAAAGGAAGGTTCTGGCCTCCTCAGGGGTGTAAGATCAGTGTGAATTGTTCAGTAGCTTTGGTATAAGAGTTAAAGGGTTAGTGAAAGTGACTGTGATATGAGGAGACTTGAATAAGAAGAAAACTCTAGCTGTGCTGCTGCTTAGCTTCCAATATTCTTTGTTTTATTCAGCTCCAGATAATCTTTTTGGGGTCTAATCCATGCCCAAAACCCCCTTCCTCACCACTGCTTCATTTGGGGCAGAGGCTTCCCATGCCTACTGTTTTTGTCTGAATTTCTGTTCAGATTCTAACTCCACTGTAAGGCTTCTTTTAACTCCACTAAGTACTAGTGTTTCTTTCCAAAGACACTGGGCATCCACTTGTTTCCTCAGAAGCATTGATGCCCTGAGGCTCTGGGATGTAGAGCCTCTCCTTCTTGGCAAATAAGAATATTTTCCAGGTATTCAACTGTCAGCTCAGTGGAAAGAAAATGTTGCTTTATGGTTGGCAGACAGACAATAACTCTTTATCCCTTCAAATTAAAAGTGACACGCTCACATAAATCATTATAACAATACTGTGTGCAAACACTGAGCCTGAGTCCACAGGAGTTATGAGATGACAGTGAATTGGGGTGAATACCCTTATTCTTGACTTTGAGAAGTGCAGTGACAATGAATCACTCTTGGTGATGAGATGCAGCAGTGCTGACTCATCTGGCTGAAATTAGAAGGGCTTTTTTAGTTAGAGATGTAATTCCACCATTTTTTTTTCTGATGAATGGATAAGAGTGAACACTTGTGTTGGCTAATTTACAGACTTCATCAACAAGATGAGGTTTCTTTCCCTCTAGGTATCAAACCTAGTTGGAGGCAACTCATGGGGAGAACTTAGATCCAGAGGTGCTACGTCTGTTTCAGAGTTGGGTGCTGGTATCCCTTCATTTCCCATTTAGAGATTTGACCACAGCACAGTGAAATTAATTCTCTTTAGTGTTCTCTGGATGATTTGTATTCCTTTACCTATTTGTTATTTCCCTGATACTCTCATAATGTTTTTGAGTTGCACTGATATATTAATAATCTGTTTTACTCCTGGCAAGAGATTTGTGGCCAATCCTCAGCAGACAGATTTGATGCCAGTTTATCTTTCTGCAGTTGGTTTAAAAATTTTTCTGTGGGGAGCAGCAAAAGAGGAGGGACTCCCTGCTACATCTGCACACTTGGCTACTTTTCTCAGGTAGGAATATTTCTGAGCCCACAAGGAGAATATTAGTGGCAGGGGCTTCTCTGGGGGGTGTTCCAGTGATGGGGAATGACTCCTTTGGAGTCATCAGCATCCAGCAGTCACTTGTATGTGTCCTGGAGATGCTGTACTGGCCGACTGCATCATGCTGGAAGCAATTGGCTTGGCAGAGTGTCATCAGTCAGGCTGCCCTTTGCTGTTGAGGAAGCAGCTGCAAACTCACATTTTTTGTTTGGCACTGTTTTCTCTCCCCAGGGACTGCAGCACCATTTGATTAGGATGGAGGGAAGGAGACCTATTGCAAAAATATATTATTCCCAGAAGAGCTGTGCTAATCTTTTGGTCTCTGTGCTCCTTCTTAGCAAGGTGTTGAACAAAAGCATTAAGGGAAAACAGGAGGAGAGAGGAGTTGCTGGGATGTTGCTCCTCAGCATTACCTCAACCTCAGCTGCAGTTCAGAGACTAAAACAACAAATGATTGTTCTTGTTCTGAGATGTTTTTGCAAATGTAAGGCTGTTTTGTTACCTGAGCCCATTATTTTCCTCCCTACCTGCATGCCTTTCAGTCTAGCATGGGACTTGCTGATCTCCAGGGACTCATCCTTTCCTGAATTGAATGCTCTGCATTTTTCCATCTCCCAGTTTGCTCTGGTGCTGTGTGCCTTCCCTGGCAGCATCTGTCTGGGAGATTATGCGAACAGCATTGATGTAATAGATTTAGAGAAGTTCACAGTCTTTCTCCAAGTTTTACATTTGGTTGGAGTTGTGAAGGTCACCTTTGCTTTGAGGATCAGGGAGATGAGGTTGCTGCCACTTCTGAACGTGTTGGCGCTTGACTTCTGCACTTAATATGGTGCTTAATCCTTTTAGTGCCCAAGTGCTGTGGCCCGTCTGGTGTGGTTTGTGTCAATAGTGGCACCTCGTGCTCAGAGATTATCCTCGATCGAAGGTTTCTGGAGAGCGAGTATTATCTTTATGTTAGAGAGGGAGAGAAAAGAAGGAGTTTCAGGGTTTAGTCCTTGTCCCTGGGTCTCTCAGCAGTTGTTAGGCAGAGTGGGAACAAAAGCCAGGTCTCTACTGCAGGACTATTCAGCTTAGTTTAAGCTAGGTCAAGTGATTTGCCAGGAGTAAGGATGTGGACAATTTCTGCTTGGAATCCTGTCTTCCTCCTATCAGTTGTTCTACAGTCACTTCGTTAGCACCCTTTTCTCATCGTCTCACCAGGGAGAGTTTGGGGTTATTTTCTTATAATAAGCTTACTGTCAAGAATTCTTGACATTACCAAGTGACTGTGTCTCTTAAAGAGAAAGAGATTGGTCTGTCCTTGAAACTTAAGAGCAAGAGAAAGGTTTGCTTATTATCCTTTTGTCCAGTAAATCTTGAAAGAGTGTTGACAGGAGCCCATATCTTTGCTAGAGGAGATGTTTTTCCCGTGTCTTCAGTAATTATAGCAATGACTTTGGCAATTTTTCAATTTGCAGTATCATTTTTTTGTTTAGCACCCAAGAGGTCTTTGCTTTATTCCTCTCACATTTTGGTAACCAGCTGGTTTTTGTCTCTCACTGGGGGGCGGCATTTCCCTGCACAAATCCAGTACAAAACTGGTTTTGAGAGAAGGAGCAGCTCTTGCTTCTTTGATGAAAAACACTCTCAGTGCTCTGCACAAAGCAGTGGCCTTCAGTCCCTGAGTCTTGTGGTTTGCTATGATGCCCAGGAGCACAAGTCCCTGGGGATGTGGGACATCTGGCTTACAGACATTCTAGTTTCCTGTGTTTCCTGTCCTTGCTTGGGGTAAAATTAAGGACTAAATTATATGGAAAACCACATAAGCTGTGGCCTGAGACACATGCTTTTCATTGAGCTGTAAGCCTATCCTTATAACATAAATTATGTCAGTAAGTAATGGTCTCTGATTGGCCTATTGCGGCTTTTCTGCAAGTTGGAGTGAGTGTTGTTTCACTGAATCTAAATTTCTGAAACACAATCAGAAGTTATTGGGGAATTTTCTTCTTCACTTTTGGATCCGACCAAGCCCCCTGCCACCTCCAATCCAGCTCCTGTGAGATTACATGGTGTTCTGGATGCTTTTGAGACAGCAGCAGAGTTTATTTGTAGCTGTTCTTTCCCACTTTATAAAGGATGTGCATTTGATTTTATAACCAGGAGAACTTTCTCGAGAGCAGCAAAAAGGAGCCTGTAAAGCAGCAAGGAAATTATTTTTGCAATGGCTGGTACTCAGCTGTCTTCCTGATTGTCATCTCAACTGATGCAATTTTGTGAAAGGTTGGCAATTTCAACTACAAAGTATCAAAATATGTTAAATTAGAAATGACCATTTAATCCAGTGTAATTCTGTAGTGCAGTTCAGACATGCTGAAACAATCCTGAGCTGCTGCTGCCCTTGGGCAGTGATGATGTGTGGGGGGTTAAAGGCAGCAGGCATTGGCTAACATGGGATAAATGGATATCTAACTTTACAGTATAAACAGGGAAATGCATCCAGGAGCTGTTGAAAGCTGAATCCCACGGGTGAGATTTCAGATTGAACACTAATGAAAATTTCATTTCAGTTCTCACAATATTTTAATATGCTGGATCACAGTATGCAAATAAATTGAAGTCTTACTGCAAGTGGATGATGAGTTACTCCTATCTCGATCTCTGCCACCCCCAGAAGTAATCTGTTGGTGGCTTTTGTAAAATCAAAGTTTTCCTCCTGTTTTCCCCACAAGCCAGAGTCTTATTATTTGTGTTTGAGGTAATTAGTGACTGCAAAGTTCTCTTCAAAGCGTTCTCATCCTATTCCTGTGTAGTTCCATGTAACTCATCAGTGTGGTGCCGAGGCTTTATGTTTTTAGATTGAATTGAATTCTGAGTGTTACAGTCAGTACTTTCCTTATCAGAACTGTCCTGGGAGTGCTGCCACGTTTTCAGGTTTCCTTCTTTATTTCAACTGGAGCTTCAATGCACCTTATTTTCCATGTGTCTCCTGAATCTGATAGAAAGAGGTGATACTGTGGTTCTTTTCCCTTCTTACCCAGCCTCTGGCACCAAATCAGATGTGCTGGCTTGGACCTGGTATAGGTCACTTTGCTCTTTAGCCACACAGTAAGGCCGTGGAGCTCGAGCCAAGAAGCTTCATCTTCTATCTCCTTTTGTAAGTGATCAGAGGAATAAGCTACTGTGAAATTACCCAGGGAATGGGGGGCAGCCAGCACAAGAAAACTGAAGTGATTTGGCATGTTAGAACACACAAGATTCCGTATTTCTGTGATAGGTATCCGACATATCCTTGTAAATTTAAATTGTGTGTTAACTTTCTCAAAGAGGAGAAGCAAGAATTTATCTTAGAAGTTAATTAATTTGAAATAGCTATTAATTAACATTATACCTAAATTTGCCAATTATCACACTTGACTTGAATTTGCATACAACTGTTGCATATAAAATACTTGTAAGGGTGTCTTGGACTTCAGCAAGCTGTAAAAATGCCATTTCTTGCAGCTGTGTTCCAGCTCTGCCAGGCAAAACCTCCTCCTCCTCCCCTCCCCTGCAGAGGTGCTGCCCTTCCAACAAGTGGCCTTTCTTCTGAGGACCCACAGTTGGGATTTATAACTGTGAAAGCACAACCCCAAGAATAGGCAGCTGTGTATATTCTCAGGTATTTCACCCTGATGAGGAAGAATAAAAATTGTTCTTTTTAATTTGAGGTAGCGAATGTGCTACTTGTTTCTCTGCCTAGTAAAGCACTGACGTTGTATTAATGTGACTGTTAAGATAATCATGTTTTTTGATGGAGGCATAAGACTAAAGTGATGTTTCCAAATGAAGGCTGTTATCATTTATTCCCTGTATGCAGCACACATAATTCTGCTTCCCTAACTCTTTGAAGCAAGCTTTTATTTTATGGGGTTGGCTGTTGCTACTACTGTGCTGTGCTGTACCTATGAGCTACTTAATGTGCCACATCGAGGAGTAAATTAATGCAGGTCCACAAAGAGAGCGCTTCGATTTGCTAATTGCTTGTAGAGCGCAGGGTATTGTTGTGTAGAGAAAGACTGTTCATTAGAGATTGAGCAGTTAATTTTTCCCTACAAATGAGGCTCACATTTGAGCTGTTTGCCTATCGGCCAGGGCAGTCACATTCAGCCCCCGGGGAGGAGTGGGGGGCTGCTGGTGAAGTCGGTTTAACAGCTGCATTGTCACCACCAGATTGCTTTAGTTTCATTCATTAAACCTTCCCCGACCAGCCTCCTCCAGCGCTGTCAGTGAAGGCTGACTTTTGGAAGGTATAGAAGACAAATTGTTGATGCAGGGAAGCAAGCTAAGCAATTCAGAAATGTCTCCTTGGAGCTGAATCGGTTCCTCTCCTTGGAAACTGTTCCTGCTCCTCTTTTCAGCCTGAGCTGCAGTATCCCGGTGAGGCCGGAGCACAGGTTTTTCCCTTCCTGCTGCTCTCTTTTGAGGATGACAATCCACTGACAGTAGATTAGACAGTGTTGTCATGTAAGATGAATATTTTGAATTGACAAACCGTTTTTTTGAAAGCTCAAAGTAATTGACTGAATACTTGAGAGGATTTTTTCCTCCCCCGCTTTGCTACTTGATTTTCTTTTACCTGGCTGTGCTGCCTTCTGTGGGTAAACTGCACTTTACATGTATTTGTATATCTGATTCCTAATATCTGTTTGCATATCAAATTTCTTACTGTTTGAGCTCAGTGTTCTGCGGGAATTGAACACGTGTATTAAGTAAAGGGAATTTCCTTGGAGCTTTTAGTTAACTTCCATGAACAGCCTGAAAATTCAACACAGAAGTCTATCCTACTGAGAGATTCCTGAGATACCAAGGTGGATGTGATTGACTGAAAAAACCCTAACACAGAGCTGAGCAATGAATAGAATCACAGAATGGTTTGGGTTGGAAGGACCCTTAAAGATCATCTCATTCCAATCCCTGACGTGGGCAGGGACACCTTCCACTATCCCAGGTTGCTCCAAGCCCCGTCCAACCTGGCCTTGAGCACTTCCAGGGATGGGGCAGCCACAGCTTCTCTGGGAAATCTGTGTCAGGGCCTCCCCATCCTCACAGGGTTAGTGAGGATATTAGTTTTTTCCTAATATCTACACCTACTCTTTTTCAGCTTGAAGCCGTTCCCCCTTGTCCTGTCACTACATGCTCTTCAGGTAGGGATGTGGCTTTTCCCAGTGTGGAACTCTGAGGTGGGACTGGCAAACTGCTCCATCATCTGCTGGCCCCCTTGTGCCTGCTGGTGCCGGGGCATCTCCTTCCCACCCTCCCCAAGGGGCTCAGGTCCATTGCTCGTGCTTTTGTTGTCTGGAAATGGCCAGAGATGACTGAACCGAGAAACCCAGCAGTTCATTCCTGAAAAGATAAATTCCAAGAAAGGACGTAACACTGTTTCTTTGAGGTCTTTTCCGGCAAATGCCTTGCGGGGGGGTGGGAGCAGGGGCTCAGCAGGCTGCCAGGCACCCGGCCAGGGCCCTCTGCAGCTCCTTCCTTCCACGGCCGTGGGGGCTGGCAGCTCCTCCGGGGCACTCTGATTAAGTGAGTTGTGGGGATAAGTTCAGAGCCTAATTTCTCCTTCGTAATTAAAAAATTTGCGCATCTGTCATGCTGCTGGTGATTAGGCTGTATTTTCCCGTGGCCTAGAAGGAATATGGCAGTGAATCACTTCGCAAGCAGCTGTCCTCTAACAGCTGAGCGAGGCGCAATATTTGATTTAGGCTAATAAAAAGTCTGGGGGTAGGGCTGATGTTTACAAACTGGACGTGATAAAGCATTCAGATCAGCTGTTCCACTGCCTGGTGAGTGCAGACAGTGGGGACCCCTCTGAAGGTTTGGGCTTTGTGGTGTTTTTCCCCACCTGCCTGCACAGGTGGGCACAGGCAGGGAGCAGGAGGGTCCCCACTCTGGACTGCAAGTGCATCCGACAGCATCAGCTGTGCTGGAACAGCCTCCTTGTCTCCAGCTGTGTCACTCTAACAGCTCTCAATGCATTAAATATGTCCCTTTTGCTCTTCTGTGAGCGTTGTAGTCAAACCATATGTTTAAAAATCTTTTAATCTTCATAAATCATTTCTTCCAGCAGTCTAGTAAGTTTAGTTGCTGCTCTCCGAATTCCCACTAGTTACTGACTCTTTCCCTTTGAGATGAGCTGCCTAGGAATAAATGCAATGAAGAAAACCTACTTTGTGATTTAGTTCTTATCTGATTGCTTCTCCAAATCATATTGATCTGCTGTTATCATGCTGCTGGCTTGGACTTGCTGTCCAGGTTTTGCCTCTGGGTCTCTGCTGGCATAGCACCTTGAAGTGGTTATTTTCCCCAAACTATATTATATATAAGATAAATTATGGCATATTTCCTGCTTGTGTTTTCAACTTCTCCCATCCCTTTGTATTATTTCTCTCCTATCTAAAAGGTTCTTTCAACCTCTTCCTGAAGTGAAATGTGTCAGAGTCTTTGCTATCCTTTTTTTCTGACTTCTATCAAGGTATTGTGCTTCAAAATGCTCTTATACCCATCTAGTTAAACAGGCTCTTAGGGTACTGTTGTCTTGATATTATAAAGAAAAATATTTCCGCTGTGAAGGTGACCAGAGCTCGGCACAGTGAGGTGGGTTCATCCAGGCTGGGTGCCTGGTGCCCACCAGAGCTCAGAGGATTGAGCCATGAGGGGATTCACGCTTTTTTCCAGTGTGATTCTGTGGGAGTCTGTGTGAACAGGAGGTTGAACAGAGACATGACCCTCAAATTCAGGAACGGTAGATATTGTAAGAAAATATGTAATTTTTAATGTAATCCTTAATTCAGTATTTCTTATATCTGGTTCAGAATAGGCTACTGGTTCCCACTTAAAGGTCATCTTTGTATAGATAAGGCTAATAAATATACAGAAAAGTTGGGGTAGTTTTTAATCAAAAATACTCAGTTGGTCTTGGACTGTTTTGCAAAGTTGATGCCAGCACCTCTCCTAAATGGCATCTCTGAGGGGGGCATGTTTTCTCACTCTCCCCAAGTGACTGCCTCCTGGCTCCCGCCTGCTGCTGTCCTTGTACCTGTTTCAGTAGCACTGGGGGGAAAAAAAAAATCTTTCCCAGGTGTCTGCAATTTTCTGGTTTCCTGATGTTTCAGCATCAAACTTGGTGATAATTTCATTTTTTTTTCTTCTCACTTGCTTGTCCATTCACTCCAGTTTTGGTTGGGGCTGGCGTCTCCTGCGGTGTTTAATGAGTGTGTTTCATTCTCCTGTGCCAGGTCCCAGGCTTGTATTAAAACCCTTTTCATCCTGTTTGAGTGTCTGTTCCTTAAATAATGTCACATCATCCCCTGCCCTGCACAGCAAGGAGCTGAAACTTTTTCAGTTTCCGCTGAGCTCTGGGGCCAGGGAAATCGTGAACTGTTGGGTTGTTTGTTTGCAAAATGGAACTTCTGCTGTGCTGAACCCTAAGACAGTAATTTTATTGTTTGCTTGCATTTCGGTGCAGTTAGCCTTCAAAGCTGAATGTTTTCCTTTTCATCCTAATAAACTGCTTGCTGTTTGTCTCTGGTTTGCATGTGGTACTCAAAAGACCCATTTCATGTGTGGAGAGAGATTGTTTGAGGGACTCCAGAGGGTTTTAATGATATTCGTTTGAAATTATGTGAATTAGTTTGTAGGAAAGTTGTTTTTATTTCTCGTCTTTGTTTACATAGTTTAAATTAGCTTCTCTGTCATCACTTGTGACTATTTTTTGGGCTTTCTGCTAAAAGGCTTATTGCAGGCTAGCAGGGAAATTAAAGATGTGGGAAGTAATAGCACTCAAGTACTATATGTGGCTTCTCTTAACCATCTCCAAAACACCCATTTTGTTTAAAATCCTTTTTCGTAAACAAAACTCTGTAAAAGATCCTTCTCTGAGTCAAGTTTCTGTTTCCCCTCAAATTATGCAGGAATAACAGAAGATATTTCTGGTTTTGTTTGAGAATCTTCACATTTCAAATTTCTCCTTAAAAAAAAAAAACCAAAACCTTGTGCTGGGATCTTTTCCTCACAGAAATTCAGGAGGTTTATGTTACAGGGCGTATTTTCTCTGTATTTTACCACAGCAGTTTGGAAGGCTTCCAAACCCAATCCTGAACCCCAGAACTTCAACAGAACATTTCCTGTGAAGTTACCTTGAAGCACATGCACACACGCACACTCCTTTCAGGAGCTGTGGAGCCAAACCTCTTAATTCTCTAAAGTTAAGCTTGGCAAAATGGGGTGGGTTTTAGACCACTCTTTTCTGCAAAGAAATGGAGTGGAGGCACAGTTCTGCCTGGACTGTGGGATTGAAATTTGGGCTAGCGAACACAGTGGATTCTTCTCTGCAATAAACCTGTTCTTGCTAGTGTATGTAGGTTACAGGCTCTTTGGGACAGGATTGTCTCCTAGGATGGGATGTTGATAAGACAGAGTAAGACCCAACACTTATAATTCTTCTCCAGTACTGCAAAGTCCTGGTGTCTTTGGTGATCTGGGGGGCGGTGTGACAGGGTGCAGTCTTGTTAAACTTCCAAAATTGCATCCTAGACTTCATTTTCTATTTTTTTGTGTCTTGAAGGCTCAGCTGTCTCAGGTTCTGGAAGAAGTGGGAAACCACAAGCAAAGAGCAGAGATGGTAAGTGTTCAATTTTTGCCTTTTTTTTTTCCTTTGTTTTGTTTTTTAAATTGTTTTACAGTGCAGTAACATATGCAAAGATCAGTTCATTTAAACAATGGATCAGTTCCAAACATTTGGAAATTAATAGCAAATAAGCACGGTAAAAGTTTGTGTTGCTACTGCCAGTCTTGGCACTCCCTGTTTCTGTACTCACCTGGAAAAGTGCTGGATGAGATCTAGTGGCCTGTCTTCCTTTTTTTGGCACTTTCCTTTCTCTTTAGCAGTTCTAGATCAGAAGCAAGCATTTAATTTCATACTGAATTAATTCCTTAACTGGGGGCTTTTGACTCAGTCTCAAGTGTGCAAAAGACAAGCAGATGGGGTAGGACAGAATTATTACAAACTATTTTTTTTACAGTATCTGTTAATTTTCTGCTGGGTTTGTCTATTTTATTGGCACTCCTCTCAAGGACCAAGAAGAACGGAGGCCACAAAACCAGACAGGGAAGTTTACGTGCAGTTTCATGACTATTGTGTACAATTCTTCATACTCAGGAATAAATGAGGTGTCGGCATTAAGCCATTTCGTGAACCGTTGTTTTTGCTAATGGGTGAACTGTGGGATTCCTGCAACTTTTTCTAGACACAAGAAAAACCTGAGCAGTATCCAAGATGTAGATACTCGTTCTGTAGATGTGATTAATTTTGTTACTAAATGAAAAAATAGGCCTGCACCAGTGGCAAGTAAGTAGGTGCTAAACAGACATCTGTTCTCAAATCCAAATCATAAACTATGGTTCCAACACAGATCTTGTTAGACTTGTGCTGAACTCTAGTAGGGCACTGGAGGACAGGGCTGTCATGCCCCTGCTGTGCTATTAATGGGTTGCCATACGTCTGTTGGTATCTTTTTTTTTTTTTTTCATTTGTGCCTCTTGCTGTTTCAACATCAGATTTTTCATAATGGGAGCGTTAATTAATTCCGGGTCTGGGGTGGTCTCACATTGTGGGCAAACATTTTTATATGCCCAGCTGCTTTCTGTGGTGATGCAGGTCACAACTGATACTTCCAAAGAAAACTGAATTAATCCTATTTACCATCTGATCTCATTATGTGCTGCCTTGTTACAGTTTCAAATTCTATACAATCAATTTTGCATTGTGTTCGCTGGACATATCAGAGGAAAAACTTGCTGTTGTGTTTTTAATGTTCTGATGCTTTGTTGTTTTTCTTTTTTTAAAACATTTCAGAGTTTGTCTTTTGGGCTCATTAAACCTGGATTTTGAGTTGCTTGTTTGCCTTCAAAAATTTGTAGTATTAAAGAGTCCAGCAGAGAGCTGGAGAAACTGGAACTTCCAGTGTTAAAGCATTAACTGGTGTTGTGCAACATCCATCAGCAGAGGATAAAACAGCAGTCAGTGTTCACTGCCTATTCCCAAGGGTTTCTCAGTGGAAAACTGCAGGTCTTGTGATCTTCCAGTAAAGTTTACATCAACCTCCCATGAACAGGCTGTTTTCTGTGGTGCTTTAGATGGTGGATTGCAGATTGTGAGATGTGGGCTGTATTCAGCAGTTTGAATTTTGTTCAGTAAATACAGGAAAATTGCTTCATACAGAGGAAGAGATGTTTCCTCCCCCCATTCCCCTTTTTCCCTTTTGAGGGAAAATCTGGCAGTATAGTGCCTTCTTTTCACTGGTGGTGGATGATTCTCCTGCATCTCCAGTTGAAATCTCCCTTGTAGAGAAAGTTGTGTCACTCTGTGTCTTCTACGATGTTGGCAGAGACAGAGGTCTGTCCCCTTTGGGTGGGGCTGTGCTAGAGCTGCCTGCCCAAGGGCTCCTGTGGATATACCATTATCCCCCCTCTCCTCCCTGCCATCCAGCAAAATGTTCTTATGCGGGTTTTCCCTCCCATCTCCAGATCAGTGTCTCACCTGGATGGCCTTAACTTCAGACTCCTTTAGGTGTGACACTTGAGCAAAATTATTTGCCTGGTTTGGATTCCTGGCATCTGCCCTTCCTTTTCCTGCTTTTTACCTGTGAGCCTCCAGTCTCAGTTTGATGCTGAGTGTCCGTGGGTTCCTCCTGCTCTGGGTGCTGGCAGATGTGGATATTGCTTTTCATCAGCTCTTCTGCAAACAGGCCTGTGGCTCTAAGTGAGATGGAATAAACACCTGTCAGGTGCTATCATACAGTCTTTGGGCTGCTTCTGGGGTGAACCTCTGTGCAGGTGACATCTCTGCTGCCATCCTGAAGAGAACTGACGGCTTTGCCGCCTTCCCCAGGCACTGGAAAAGAAGGGATGTGCTGTGGGGCTGGTGAACTGGCTTGACTGCATCTCACTGAGGAGTTTGATGTCTTCCTTGTGTGCAGTGGGGGCGTCTTAGATACCCTGGTAAATAATTCACTCTTTACATGGCAATATTTAAAAGTAAAATACTCGTGGGATAAATCTGATAGGGTCATGGCCTCAATAAAACGGGATCTGCAGGCTCTGTGTCCTTGGAGGAGAGGGCCCTGGTTCAGGGAATTGTGTTCATGGGGACAGTATGAAACAAAGGGTGGTGTGAGCTATAGAGGACACTGGGCCAGGCTGGGGCACAGGGTCCTGCTAAAGGAAAATGGGATGGACTCGCCTTACTGAGTGTCATGGTTTACTCCAGCCTGGGATTTCATTGCTTGTCAACTAAAAGTGAGTTTGCTACTGGGGAAACAAAAAAAACAAACAAAAAACCAACCAACCAAAAAAACCCAAAAAAACAAAAAACCCAAACAAAACCACAAAAAACCAACCAACCAAACAAACAAAAAAAACACAACCCCCCGAAAAAAAAACAAAAAAAAAGAAATTTAAACATCTTCAGTTAATTGCAGTTGACAAGACAAAGGCAGTTTGACTTTCCAGTATTAATTAGCAAACCCATACTAATTAGCTTGTATAAGCACAATTCATGCTTCTTTCCCTAAATGCAATTAATATTGCAACTGAAGACGTCTCTGGGCTGTGCCACTGTATCATTAACATACTTTGCCCTAATTAGACACGGCCAGTAGTGGCTGGAGAAATGAGTTTGTGATTACAGCCATAAAAAATCCTCTAATATTTTATATCCTTCAGGGAACTTGAACCTAGAATTTATTTTTTGATTTAAGAAAAATTACCCTTATCATTGTGCTGTGTAATTAACAATGAAACTTTGATTTTCCTCTCCCTCTAACCCTTCACTTATTTATTTTTCTTTATTTGCAGTTTAAGTGTGTTCCCACTGTAAGGGAACAGTGCCTGCCCAGTCTTCTGAGAGGTGATACATAACAGAGTCAACACTCTGATAGGGTTCAGATCACTGGGCTGTCTCACAGATCTGTGGGGTTTGTCTCTTTTTTATTTGTTGAATGTTTTTTATTGTGAATTTTTGTTTTGGTGCCTAAGCACACTTCTCTCCTGCAATGTTTTAGTATGCATGTGCACTTTTCTGACAATTTTATCAGCACTGGAAGTGTTTTCTTTATTGGGGCTGGTGCTCCAGTGTCTGTATCTTCAGGATGTGCCAGGAGATTGCTCCCAGAGTTCACACATGTGGCTCACTGTTCTGTGGTCCCAGGATCTTATTTCTTATGGTATGTTAATTTAGTGCTCTACTGGCCTAAAGCTGAGAGCAAGCTTCACTCACACCAAAATATTATTTGTGGAAAATGCTTTCTTGTTTGTTATATTATTTTTCTTTCCTTCCCTGAGGGAGGGAAGCAGAACATGTGCTTGTTTTTCTAATTTCTATTTGCCTTTTTCATATCCCTTTATAGAGAGAAGGAGATTGTTTGGCTCAAGGTTGCCATCCAAGCAACAGCTGTGATCTCTGATCTTACTCTTTCTTTCAATCTGGTTCTGTAGCACAAGGCATTCGTGTCAAGATTTCTTTTTCTCCATCATTAATCCCTAAGGGAAGTCAGCTTGATATTAAAAAAGCATCACCTGTATTTTCATTGCCCTGAGGTGCCCGGGGTATCTTTTGACTTTCATCTTCAAAAGACAGCTTGGCCCATGTGGGCCCTGAAATCTATAGACTGCTCGTTGGAACAAATTATATTTCACCCTCCAGCAGATTAAAAAGGATGGATATATGAATCAGAAGAATTGCTTAGCAGGGTGGGAGGTAAAGAAGATTTGAAGTCCAAGAATGCAGCTGTCACCAAATGAACGGCATAAATTGAGTGTCCTTACAGAAGCAATAAAGACACCTTAAAATGAATATAATGAATACCCCGTGCCTTGAGGAAAAGTGTTGGTTAACCCTCTGCAGAGAACAGGAGACCTTTATTTAAGAGCAGCAGGTCAGCAATAGTTAAAGAACCAAATCATGTGTTCAGTCTGATGAAATCATAATGTTTAGGATTAACTTAAATGTCAGTGACTGCCTACACTGCTGGTTATCAGAGGAAGAATTGGAGACAGAAAGGAGAGTGTGTGAAGGAAATAAACCCAGAGAACACTGTGCACGATGTGGTTGGGAACTAGCTGTTGACTGGAAGGCAACATGGAAAAATTATTACCATAATTTTAGTTTGCAAGTAATAACAATGATAATAGGAAAAACGTGAACTTTAATATAGAAAGACCTGCCCTGGATAACTGGCCAATGGAAGTAATTTAATTCTTGTTTAAGAATTATTAAACATAAAGCAAGAAATACAACAGACCAGGCTTAAGAACAAAAGTGGTGTTCATTAGTGGAAATGTAAATTCTCTGTATTATCTGTAATAAGAAGGCAATTAAATGTGGGATTAGAGAGCTGAACCGTGGTAGTTATAAATAAAAATGAAGCTTTGCTGGAACATACGTAGAACTAACAGGTTGGGAGGGGAAGGAGTCAACCGACTGGTGCAGGAGGCCCCCATCTATCAAAAGCATATTTCATAATTTCTGAATGGATTTAGCAAATCTCCTTCCCGTGGGACAGATTTTATCCCAACACCTGGTGTGAGGCTAGCAAACCCAAGACAGATGAGCAGCGTGGCACTCAGCGGAGGAGCAGGGTGAATAGTTTTAGTCAGGCAATCTTAGGGAAATATCCAGTTCTCAAATCAGATTGAAAAACATGAATCTGGTTATAAAGAGACAGCAAAAGAAGTTAATCCAGAATGAAGTGATATAGTATTAGAAGACTGGAAGAGGACTTTTAGATCATAAAGTCCAGTCCTTCAGTAACTGAGGCAATTGCAGCATATATCTCAGTTCATAAATTTATCAAGCTTGTCTTGAAACTGCTTTGGTTGTTTGTACCATTACTGTCATTGAAAGACTGCTCTGACAGCTGAAATCTTCCCAGTTCCAACTGAAAATATATGTGCAGTTAATATCCATTTTTTTCTTGTGCTAATGTTCTCCTTAAACTACAGTGACTGTTCTTCCTCCCTCATATTTATGCCGAGACATATTTATAGAGAACAATTGTTCTCTCCCAGCCTTTCATTTGTCTAGGTTAAACAAATCAAGCTCTTGCAGTCTTCTCTTAAAACAGGCTCTTCAGGCTCCTCATGAGTCCTGCAGCTTTTTTTAAATCTCTTCCCGTTTTTCTGTGTCTCCTTTGAAGATGAGTCACATCATTCCAGGTGATGTTCCAGCAGTATCTTGTACAAAAGTATCGTCTGTGGAAGCATGGGGTACAGGCAGGTACCTCTTCCATCTGTGATGGAAGAGCTGAGCTGTGCCCAGGATATCACACATTTCCACTGCCTCATGGCACTGATGTTCATCCTGGGATCAGTTCATCTACCCCACTCTTTGTCCTGCTCTCTAGTTTCTGACTGAGGAAGACTCAGTTTGTAGGAGAGGTTCCAGCTGTTGTGTGACTTGCACTATGACAGTTCAGTTCTGTGCTGTTCCTTCAGTTTTCGTGTAGCTTCCTTTTTCTGATCAGTTTATGCCCCTCTGTGATAAAGCCTCCCTGCTCTGTGCTATCAGTAACTGTGCTCATGCATTTAGGTTTTTTTGACCCAAGATCTTCAGTGAATTATGTTTGCTTTGTGTATGTCTGAGACAGCTTCTCTATCAGGTAGTTTGACTTCAGCAGAGCCTTTAGTTCCTTGTTTGTCCTGTTTATACTTCACAGTGTTTGTATTGTCCTTCACTGTATTGTGTGATCCTGTTAATTCAAAATGGGAGGAGTTGTTGGAAGAGGGGGGTGAATGAACAGGAGTCATTGATGCCCTAATTTAAATTTTCTCCCCATGTTTTTACTGTGGACCTTTGGTTTTGAAGGTGGAGTGAACCCTAAACAGTGGGATGGCAGTACTCAGAGTTACTCTTCTCCTTTCCCCTTTCTTAGAGAGCTCTCTCTCAGTGCCTGTTGTAAACAAGTACATTAAAACAGGTCCTTGCTATTCCCCACCGTGTAGCAATATAGTGAGCTCTGAGGAACAGGCAGGATTATTTCCCCCCTGCTCCCCACCTCTTAGCATAGGGAATGATGAACGGCCTCGGCTGGTGTTGCACCTGCTGCACATTCCCTCTTGGAAAATTCACGTTCACCACACAAAGCTGTGGCACCATCAGAAGCATCTGTTGCACCTGACTATGGGCAAAGCAGTGTGGAGGAAGCTTTGGAATTCTGGTGGATGAGGGCTGACAAGCTGCCTGTAAACTGCAGAGGTGATCAGCACATTACACTTCTGCACGTTAGTATCTCAATGCTATTTTAATCAGGTTAGAGGAAGAGACTTTAGTGAGCCAACTCTTGTGGTTTATCTCTGTTTTAAAAATCTAGCTGGGCACATGGGATCAAATAGTACATTCCCTTCAAATTAAAAAGAAAAAAAAACCTGTCTGTTTAAAAGTCCCATTACCCAAATGAACCTGCTGCTGGATCCATTAACGTGAAAGTTTTATGGAACTCGGCAGCACCAACTAGTTTCATCAGGACTGTTTTCATTTGCTCTTCGAGGCAGATAAGAGCTGACATGGGGGTAGGGCTGTCAGGAGGAAGAAACGTGGCTGCCTGAAGTGGAGAGCTGCCTTACTGCTGCTCCTCCCTCTGGCTCCCCGTGGGACAGGTACTGCTGGATGTTGGGGAATGGTCTGATCCAGACCTGAACAGCAGTTCCAGCTCAGATGGGATGTATTGACATTGACCCCATTCCCAGCCCATCATTTGGAGTACCCAGAAAACCGGAGTTGTACTGACAGGCACAATTATAACAGGAGCAAGGACTGGGGTGGTAGAAGGGGTAGAGGGTTTTTTTTCTCTTTGGTTGTTGAGCAGGAGAAAGGTGGATCATTTTCCTGTGCAGAGGGTGGTGCTGTGCTACAGCTGGAGTGGTCCTTGTCAGTGTCACTGTTGTGACTAAAATCTGAGTTACACTGGGTTACTTAATTGAATGAGGATGGGATAGGGATATTATCAGAGGCATTATTATAGTAGGCACAGCCTTGAGACACAAAAGACATATTTAATAGTCATGCAAGTATTGTGTTTTCCCGGTTCCATTCATCTTCACAGAGCCCGTAAGAAGTTTATGGGCTGCCTCAGATTCACATGGTTCAATTTAGTTGAGCTAATATTTCCTGGAGAGTGCAGGGGCTCCATGTTATGTTCAGCACTTTGAGAAAACCAGGTCAGAGGTCCAGGATACCTCTTGGGTTCTGGCATTTCTGATCTTTTATTCTGCCTTGCCTAAAAGGCAGCTTGGAGAAGCTGTAGAAGCAACATGTGCTTCCAGTACCTGTCCAGAGAGGGAAAGAAAGACTTGGAGCTGTTAAACAGTAGTAATTTATTTCCAACTTCCATGTGACAAGGATAGAGACCAGTTTCCTTCTGCCTTCACAGTCCTGGGAAGTTGTACCTGCATCAGAAGAGGACCATCCCGAGAGATCTGATCCAAGAAATGCAATTCTTTAGGCACAGTTTGTCCTGAATATGAAGAAGGATGTGAAGCTCTCTAGCTATGGGATCTGGGGGGCATCAGGGCATGTTCAGAGGACGTGCCTGGAGATCAAAGGTTGCTGGATACTTGTATTCTTGCCTGGGGCTGGCTTTGTGTGTACAAAAAGGGAGATAAAGGCTTAAAAAAAAAAAAATTAAGTTTCAAGACTTAGTCCTTATACTGACAGCTTAATCAGCTTGCTACATTATTTGCTTTCAATCTTATTGTGTCTCAGTGCCTTTAGAAGAGCTCGTTCCCACTGTTTCTTGCCTTTGGCTGATGGATGCTGGGGGTAGGTAGTAACCATGGCAGGCTGGGGTCTGTCAGGGCAGCAGAGTCCTCCAGCACGAGCTGCAAAACCCAATTTATCCACAGAGACAAGAAGATCATAGAGCAGAATTTTTCCTATGACCTCTTGGTAAATAATGAATGGCAGAGCCCTGCCTCTTTGGAATCGCTTAATTGAGGCTGACAACTCTTTGTTGTATTACAGGATCTAGCTTGTCAGGAGAATTTTAACTTATTTATGAATATTTCATTAACCTCTAAAGACTGGCTGTATAAAATCGAGCTCCTGCCAGGCCCTGTCCTGTTGATGCTGTTTTCAGTGCTAATGTCATCCCTGCACATCTATTACACCTTCCCTCTGAGCTGGACCTCGGAGTTTATTATTGGTGGCAGCAAGAACATGTTCACCAAAGGTTAAAATGCCAGGCTTCTGCTTTGGCACCAGAACTGAGCATACGGTATTTGAGAGGGAATTGCTGTTTGCCTTTCGTTCTGTGACTGCTGCTGGCAACTGAAGGGCAGCACAGGCATCATCCCCAGAGGCTGAAACGGGCAGAGCAGTCTTGGCAGGGCCCTGTAACCTTTAGGTTTTGGCATGAGGACAGAGATTTCTCACTTTTTACGCATTAAAAACCCACTGCTTTTCATCACGGGTGGACCCCAGCATGGGTCATATAAGTATAAGGCATTAAACCTGCTCTTTTTAGCCTGTTCTTTGAGCAGGGTTTGGGGAACAAGACTCCTCGAAGGCATTGTGCTCCTTTCCTGAAGGCAGCTGGGAGGCTCTGTCAGGAGAGCTGCTGCTTTTCCATCGCTGATCTCTTGCCCCATCCTCGTGTTTCGCCTCTCTGGGAGTTCAGAAAGCACCTTGAGCAGCAAGCTCTGCTGGCCCCTGCTGACCCTCCCTCTCCCTGCCAAGACATGCCAGAAAACAGTGCTCCCAGCTGTAGTGAACTGCAAAATTGGGCTGGAGCTGCAGTGGGAGCGAGAGAGCTGTTCCTAAAAGCATGTCGAAGTAGAGGCTGTGTGTTGTTCCATGTGAGTCAGAGAAAGAAGATTAAGTTCAATTTTCAAGTTTAGCACTCAGTGAAGGCTCCTTTGCTCTCTTGCAGTATTAAGCAGGATTGATTCCACTGTATTCACGTTAGAAAACAAAGGAACAAAAATGGATGTTGGATTCCTCTTTCCCCTTTGATCTTCCTCGGTGCTTGGTAACTGCATAGATTCTTCTCTGACTGGTTATTATGTGATGATTTTTCAACAAGCAAACTGAAGGGGGGAGTGGGAGGTGGGATTACAAGCTCCTTTTTGATGAGAGTTGTTGAGTGAGTGCTCCGGAAACTCCTCGAGGCTGTATTTTCAGGAAACAAACTGTATTCAGACTTTGTACGAAGGAGGTATGACATCTTTTTCAGATTTATTTGTTGCTTTGTCTGTGAATTACAGCTGCTACAAGACCTGATTCTAGCAAAAATGCCTACTCCTGCGTGAAAGAAATGGCCTGTGTGATGCTCTTCTTGAGAGCAAACAACTCCACGGCGCCTGCGCCGCGGCCACACTGGACAGGGAAGCGACGCATTCAGTCTGGCACCTTGACAGGTTCCCTAAAGAGAGTCTTATTCTGTGTTTTGCTGTTCTAACCAGGAGTAATGGGTAGGAGGTGTCAGCCAGTTAAGGCTAATTACTCCAGAGTTTGCTTCTCTCAGTGGACACCAGCTGTTTTGCTCTCCCTGGTTGGGAGGAGCTTTCGGTAGTAATTAAAGGAAACAGTCATCTACACGCTGGTGGAAGTGGTGGAGCGAGGCTGATAACAGCAGAGAGCTCTGAGCTGAATGAACATGGAAATTAGGTGATCCTTCTTCAGAATGAGCTGTTAGAGCAAAGAGACGGGGTTTGGACGTGAAGCTGTCAAGGTGTTTTGCCATCACGCAGTGGCAGTGAGGTCTCACAGCAGCGCCTGGGAGCGTGGGCATGACAGGCTGAGAGGAAGAGATTCCTTGTCTGCTCCTTCCTCGGAGTGAGGGTTGAAATATGTAATTATACTTGAATAAACTCATAGGTTTAAATTAACATCTCCAGTTCCCTTGCTTGGTCTGTCTCTTGCACAAGATGTTTGCTCTTCTTCCCTGTGAACTTTCCAAGGTTGTTAGTCTTGAGCTCTGAGGCATCTTCCATCCCGCTGAAACGTTTGGTAGTGTTTATTTCCAAACTCACGTCTCGCACCCATTCCAGGCTACCAAAAAGAAATAAATACAGGATATAGCGGGGGACAAAGATGAAGACAAAACTGTTGGTACCCTTGTGATGACTGCACTGTTGGCATGGGGTCTGTGTGGGGCCCAGGGCAGTTGCCTCCGATGTGCTGTAACATCAGCAGAGCATCTGTCCTCAGGACAGAGGAACAGGCTCCTTCCAGAGCATCTGTGGGGTTTGCATCTTCACCATATACTCCCCACCTGTGAAAAAGAATCACAGAATGGTTTGGGTGGGAAGGGACCTTAAAGATCACCTTGTTCCTCCTCCACCACCCCTTGACCATGTTGCAGGGGAAGGATACAGAGATCACAGAATATTCTGAGTTGGAAGGGACCCACAGGGATCATCAAGTCCAGCTCTTAAGTGAATGGCCCATACAGGGATTGAATCCACAATCCTGGGTTTATGAGCACCAGGCTCTAACCTACTGAGCTAATCTCGGACTAGATGAACCAAGGGAGGTGGGTGAGTGGGGAGGATCAGCATCTGGTGGTGTTGGAAGGTGATAAGGTACTAGAGAGGGGCGGGAGACTTGGGGTAAGGGTGTGTTGTAGGTGTTTGGGGAAGATGTTGTTGGATGGGCTCGTGCAGGAGGAGGCTTTGGAGGGTGTGATGTGATGAGGATTCCTTCTTTACATGCTTGCAAGTGGGCAGGCAGCTCAGGCTCGTGGTTGATGCTGCTCATACAGGAGTGTGGTAATTTTGAGAACCCTGTGGTATTTGCCTTATTTTGCAGAACAAACTGTTTTCCTGTAACAGCCTGTACCACTGTGATTACCCATGGAAACCCTAGGATAACTGGTTTAAATGGGGTGTCTGTGCATTCTTCCTCTTGTTCCTTTGCAGAAGGGCTGAGTTTGGCTCACTGAGCCTGTCTGGAGTTTCACCAAGTTGTGCTGGTGCCACACAATGTGGAGGGGAGGTGTTGGAAGGAAAGCTGTGGGCTGCCTGCAGATTGGGAATCAGAGGGGAGAGGTGAATGCTCGTTAGGGTTCCCTTGGGGTAGATGAATTAGTTAATGACTATGCTGTGCTTTGAAAATGCAAATGCTGTGTCAGAGCTAAGTCTGATTATAATAATCAATCTTCCTTTGGAGAGGGTGCTGGAGATGGGGAGGGGGGAGAGGGATGAGACTAGCACTGAATTTTTAGATCACAGATCTGCATTTCTCTGCTGTCGTTAAGGAACCCTGACGTCGCCTGAGAGGTCAGCAGGACTGGGGAGAGGCAAAAGGTGGGTTTGGGAGGAATCACCCATGCCAGGCTCCTTGACAGGCTGAAGTTAATTTTGTAATTTTTTTTTTTTTCCTTATGATTGTCCTGCCTGGAAGGGGAGGGGCTGTCATCTGCCCCTGTCTGTGAGCTACCCCTGCTAATGGGAAAGATAGAAACTGCCTCATAAGCAGGATCCTCCAGGGATGGGAGAGAGAGGAGGGTGGCTGCTGCAGACGTCCAGTGCTGACAGCTCCTTCTCCCTTGGCACTTTATTCGTTTATAGCAAGCGTTCCTAGTAATTACACCTCTTAATTTAGGAGAGCGAGTGGGAGAAAGGAATATAAATTTGTGTATTAACTTTAGAGATTGGAAATAGGGCAAGCGAACCTTCTCTCTGGGAGATTATATTTGGAAATGAAATAGAATGACATTTGGTATAAACTTGAAAAATTGCTCTCTTTTTACTGCAACAGGAGGAGAAAAGCCACAATCCAGACTGTATTCGAGAGAAGCAGAAGTCAGCATATGTCCATTTCCCAGTGTGCTTGTATCTACAATAATATATATGTATGAGTACATTTTTAGGGAAGTGTTTGCTGAAAGGTTGCTCCTAGCCCTGTCTTCTCAGTGATAAAAGCACAGCAAGTTTGTTACAGATGGTGGAACCCATAGAGACTGGCAACTCTGATCCAGCCAGCCTTTGCCTTTCAAGAGGGGGGAAAAAAAAAAAAGTGTATTTTTTGCTTCAGCCAAGTGGGAAATAGGTAGTTCTAAACCACTTTTTATTGAATATGTGATTTCTTTGGCTTTATTGCTTTTGTTTCACAATGGCGTCAAGGATTAATTTTCCCAAGAAAATGTACCAACTAATCCTGGGCTGCTTAGCCTGTTTCTAAATGGCAAGTAATACTTTGGTTTGCAAGTATTGTCCTACTTTTTGAGGAAGAGTAAATTTCACCAAGAAATCTGGTGAGGCTTAGCTCTCCCCACGTGTGCTTCTCTGCAGATGTTTTGGGCGAGCAGCCCTCCAGAATGCCAGTGGGATGGGGCGTATGGAAGAGGTGGTGCTGCTTTTGCTGATCTCTGGAAGTGCTCAGCGTGGTGTCTTACTGCCATGTGGTGTTGCTGGACACCCAAATTAAACTCCCTGGTGTTCATGTGTGTTTGATTTCTGTCCTGCTGCTGGATTTATGAGCTTATACACAACACCAGGCTTGCTGTGCTGCCTTGTGGGAAGAGAGGCAAATAAGATCCTTAGTCACTGCTACATCCTACAGAGAGAAGCACAAATATCGTCACTGTTGTATCAAGGTCCTGGTTTGCCTGTTCTCAAACTTCGGTGTATGGGTCATACTCGGGGTCCCATTTCTCTGTTCTTGTCTGTTTTAGTGTACACTCTTCCTTTCCAAGTTTGCTTGTTTTTCATACACTTGAAATATTTATGTTTTGAAATGGCTTCCTGAATTGTGTTGAGACTTGTAGTCAAACACAACCTCTCAGTTCACCTTTCCACGCTGGCTCCGTGCAATTCAGTTCTATTTATCGCTGCCGCTCAAAATCAGCCCTTCTGCTGAGGAAGGCCTTTCAAAGGATGTTGCATCAGCCCATTGTTAAATAAACCTTTAGACATTTATAATGGATTCAGCATTTCCTGCTTTTTACAGTTCCAAGAATGCTGAATGACGTGCAGACACACTTCATCAGGGTAAGATTGCTGTATCAGCCCCTCACTAAAATGCACTCATTATTCAAATAATAACTGTATGTCTCCAGCATGTGTTCTGTGAAATGTGTGTACATGGTGTGGGCGAATAAACCAGCCCCTTTTTCTTCATCATGCAAATCCTACTTTAGCAGTGAGTTGAAATACTTTAGATTTTGAGTCCTTTATTACCCAAAATGAGGCACCTGAACAGAGATTTGATCATTATTTTGGGCAGTGTGTTAAAATTTTCAGAAGTTCCTAAGTGTGGTTGCCAAGGGAGGGCTGATTTATCCTGTGATAAGCATCATTCTGAAGATGGAGTGTGGACAGCAGTGGGCACTGGGATGCTCTGGAAAGGCTTGTTTCCATCAGTGCTGAAGCCCTTTGGAGTTGAGTGTGAGGAACAACAGGTCCATGGCATTGCAGAGGCTCAGGGTACTTGGTTTGGAGGGGACAAATATGGGTCAGAAATGACAAATGCCAGAAATATACCAAGAAAATGAGGTCTCTAAAGTAAAGTTTTGCTTCATCTAGCTGCCAGGAGATAAATTTATAATTTTATGTTTCACCTGTCATCTCATATTTCTTTAAATAATTGCTACAGAAGAGAGAACCGGCAAGGAACATATTTCTTAACCTGCTGTGGGTGTTTGCTATGTCATTAACACTTGGAGGAGAACCACCTTCTTGGAATCCTGTCCAGGCAGGTTTAAAAGTAATGCTGAAAGAAGAACGATATGTCATATAATTAAACACTAGAGGAAATTCCATCCATGCTCTTCCTTCCTCTCTTTCTCGTTTGGTAAATAACGATGGCAGTGCTTATTTTGGAAAAAGTGTTTGCATTTCTTCTTTTGGGGCACTTGCATGTTTGTGGAAATGGACGTTGTAAAATTGGTCTATATACTGTGTCCTGATCACTTTGTATTGAGAGCAATAAAGCTGGGCTGGAATTCATGCTTATGAAGTGAAAGAGAGTAGAAAAGGTTCAGGATAAACAGGATCGTTTTAGGTTGAGAGCAAGAGGCCCCAGTATATTCTGAGAAGAGAACAACACATCCTCAAAATATTAAGTGCCTGTTTTTGTGTTTTACTCACAAGTCATGGGCTCTGATAAAACTCATTATTCTGCCTTATCTAGTGTCATAAAAACCTTGGATAACTTTTTAAAAAAATTAAAATAATAGCTCGGTTTCTTTTCAAGTTGCTAATGTGTTCTCTACCGTGGGGATATAGCTGAGGGTCTGGTCCTGGGTGATATTATCCCTGAAGCTCCTGCAGATGTTGTGGGTCCTTAGGTCCCTCTTTGTAGCTTTCAGGATAAGAGTTGCAATGCTGTATTTTGGGACAGTGTTCCCTCTCTGCTGTCAGTGCTAGTTAAAAGAACAAGACCAACATAAAAGAGAGCTGAAGGATCCAAGGCTGACCTGGGTCATTTGGTATGGAATGGGGGAATACAGCAATGAGCTGTAATTTGAGCAGCCCTTTTCCCCTCTCTGCTGGGTAATGGCTTCTACTAGTTTAATGTATTCAAAGTAATAAAAGTTTAACTCAGCCAGTTATGTAAAATTATTGATAAAAATTGGAAGAGTTTAGACAGGAATAGTGAGTTGGTTCAAAAAGCAGAAAATGCCTGCTGAAAGTGGCATCTGGTGAGCAAGAGAGACCAGGACTGGAAATTAATTGAGGAAATTGGGAATTAAGCAGAGAAAACAGCAAGAGGGGTTTGGTTCTTCCTCTCCTTATCCCTTCTTGTGGCTGTTCTTTGGCACAGAAACTGAGAGGACATGTGGACAGGAATGGACAAACTGCTGCTGTGGTGAATCGTTCCGTGCTCATCACCCAGTCCCAGAGCTATGCTCAGGCTGTGTCAGAGGGAATGATCTCGGGAACCTCCTCACCTCTTAGGCTTTATCAACAGATTCTTTATTTTTTTGCTTGGTTTTGCCATTCTCTTCGTTCTTGTTTTGTGAAGACCTATTTGCCTGCAATGTGTTACCTTCACAAAAGCAGAATTGGATCCCAACGATAAGCCACTCCATCTCATCTCAACTAACTGTTTTTGTCCTGGAGAGGACATAAATAACATTTTTAATAGCTTCTGCGAGATTAGCAGTAAGGGATGTTTTCCTAACCTTTGTTAGGGATGAAACCCCAACAGTATTAATAAAATAAACAACATCTTCTGAA
The DNA here is from genome assembly GCA_013399855.1 of Oxyruncus cristatus. NCBI lineage: Eukaryota > Metazoa > Chordata > Aves > Passeriformes > Cotingidae > Oxyruncus > Oxyruncus cristatus. The sequence continues at coordinate 619,484 of VXAY01001192.1, read as the reverse complement.
TGAAAGATTTTAATACATTAGCTGTTTTACTTTCTTTTTTCACAAGTGGTTAGTGAGGTTTGAATGGCAGTAATTTCCTGTGGCACACAGCTGTGTGTTTTGTGGCACAAAGTAGTTTTAATCCTAGTTCTGGGAAGCGGGTCCATGTCAACATCTCACTGCTCGAGCCAGTTTCATCTGCAGTGAGATCACTGCGCCCTCCTCTCCCTTCTCGCCTTGGGCACGTCAGATTTTCAGTCCAGGTAGTTTTGGCGCTCGAAAATTGGGAGGACACAGAAATGACATGAAATGCCCTTACAGTGCATGTGCCCTTCCTTGCTCGTTCTCCTTCAACAGCTTATTCTTAGAAACCCAGCAGAATCTCACCCCGCCTCGCTGAGCGTACCTGGCACTAATTTGTCACCACTGGGCATCAGGCGAGACCTGCGCTGACACATCCACGGCAGCGCTCACTCGAGCTTGTGTGCGTTCACTCCCCTGTCTCCTTTTCCCATTACACACTCCATTTTTTCCCCTCTCTGTGCAGCCAACACAGGAGACCCCAAATCACAGCAGATCACTCGCCCACCCCTCTGTCCCTCCTCCCCCGGGAAGGCGACTGTGATTTATCCGCTCGTGCGGGGGATCAGGTGGCAGCAGGACTCGAGGCTTAGCCAGTGATAAGTAACGTACTCACCAGCCCTTCCATCTTCAAATGCTCTCTTCACACATCCCAGAAAGCAGCCCAAAACTCCTAATAGCAAACACATCCAGGCTTCAGTAGGCACGGGAAACAGGAAGCATGATGAGTGTTTTCCTGCTCGAAGAAGGTTGGAATTGAAGCCCGCTCTTCATCCCGGTACCTTTTATTCACACTCCTGGAATTATCTGGTGTGCTTGCTTTATCCCCAGCCATCTGTGATGGGCTGAACTGGGAGAGATAAGCTCAGTAATCAGAAAATTGAGGGAAGCATTTCTGGCTGTGATAATCTTATCAGGCAACTAATATACATTAACATTTGTACAGCCTGATGATGCAGGTGGGCCTTTGCTTATTTTTTATTCCTGGATGTTTTTTGACAGGCAGGGGGAAGAATGCAGGGCTTCAGGGTGCCAGGGGGAAATTTGGTTAAAACATCTTTTCGACCCTCTCTCTCTTCTGCTGTGTTCCTGCGGTGTCAGAAAGGGGAGGGAGAATAATCCAACCATCCATTTTCTGCCTTTCCTGCTAACAGCTCTGCCTTGCTCTGCCTGTCTCTTCTGGTAAGCACGGAAGGGTGAAGAGGCAGTATGTCAGAATTTCAGTTCTGGCCGAGCAGTATGACTGCCTGTGTCAAGATGCTCCTTTTCCTTGTAAAATTGAGGAGTTTCTGCAAGCTTCTTGCAGAAATTTGCCATTGCAATGCGATTTTGCTCTGCAAGTCTAATCCGTGCTGTTGTAGGGAATGGTGAATTAATGGATTACTTCCCTGATGCTGAGCACTGAACTCTCTGTAGTCATAAGTTTTGCATCTATAATTAAGTCTGGATTGCTTATTATTTTCCTCCTGAGTGAAAAATATAGTTTCTGTCAATAGATTTATTAGGGGAATTAGCCACCAGGTGGTAAAAGACAGATGACAAAAGAAAGTCCAGACTCTCAAGGATGAGTGTGAAGAAGGTCTATGCTGGGAGAAGGTGCTGGAACAGAAGTTTGAGTATCCTCTAGGTAGTTTGTCTCTGCTTTACGCTTCATAATAAATCACTTTCTAAGGGGTTTGGAAACAAGTAACATATGGAGTTTATCAATTTGTGCATTGTCTTGATTGCTGAATTAGCGATCCAGATTGGTACAAGTCAGGGAGCCTGGGAATGGGAGAGTCAGGGTAAGAAGTTCCCATGTCTGTGGAGTTTTGAAGTACTTTCTTGTGAGTTCCTTCCCGAACAAATCCAGAGGCAGAAAGTATTCTTAATTGTTTGTTCAGCCAGAGCTACCCGAGCAGCTAGAGCTAGAAGTGTATATTGGAAAGTGCTGGAAATATTCCCCAGTCTTTTGGATTCAATGTATGTGTCTTGGAGTTGTCCTGGACAAGATAGTGTAATCCTGTGGTTCATTTCTTCTGGGGAGAAACTGAAGCTAAATGAGGTTGAACTGTCAGTACTGAATCTCGGGTACCAACAAGCTCCTAATGCCACACAGAGTTTTCTGCATCCCAATACCTGTGGGGGATGACAGGGGAAATATCTGTAAGAGAAGCAGAAACTTTGCTAGTAAAAGTCAACTTTCTGTGCCTGACCTACCTTAGAGAAGATGCTGGGGAAGGCAAAAGGGATTGCAAAGGGAAGCAGGGGTAACTGAGGTTTTGTCATTCAACATGTGAGAAGTTGTGCCTCACATCCATATTCTGAAAAAACTCTGATCTCTGCGGGCCGTCGTGATTTCCTCCTCCTCCTCCCTTTGCTGTTCACGTGTACCCCTTGCTAGTGCTGGGGGAACTAACACCTTTTCTCTTCTGCAGCTGGAGGTGGAGATGAAGGTCCTGAAGTCTCAGCAGTGCACAGCTGAGCAGAGCACTGTCATCACCAAGGAGGAGGTGGACACGCTCAGGTAGGCAAAACAAGGGGAAGGCTGAGCAGGTTCTGCTATTTTCAGTGGAACTAATGAGAAGGGAAATGCCCAGGGCAGTTTCACTGCCTGCTCTGGTTATTGTCATCTCGTGGTAGAGCACCATGTATGGGACCTACAGTGCATGAAGTGTGTGCTTACAGACTGCCTGTGTTCATAGGCTGCCTCGTGGGAGCTTTGATCAGGACGTGTTTTCTGTGTATTCCTGAAGTAGGATGCTCTTTTCCCAAGCACAATTTTTGCTTTCTCTCCAGCTTTTACGGACGTGAGAAATCCATGAAGCATTAACATAAACCCTCAGCCCCTGATCTGTCCCACATTTAGATATTTTATAAGCTTTGCTATCTTCTGGGAGGCTTCAGGCTCTTCTCTTTTTAATGTTTGGGGTCTCCTGCTGTCAGTTAATTCATAAGACTGGCTCTTGCCTCACTATTCCCCCTGTTGACTTACTTTCCTTGGAAACAGCATTGCTGTTTGTTTCTTGTTTTGACCAAATCTCGACTGTAAATACAGGATCTGTTGGCATGTGTGTGGAGAGGTTTAGAATCTGGCTTTTTTGTACTACTGATGCATGTGTAGCACTGGAGATAAAAGAGGGATGTTTCCCCTTGTGCATTGCTGTAGATGGCAGAGAGGTACCTGTTGTGATTCAGTGAAAGAGAAGTTACAAAACAGCATTTCAGCAGAGGATACATGAGCATTTACAAAAGCTACAGTGAAGCTAGACAACCTTTCCATGTATTTATTGAAGCATTTATGGCTTCCATTGCAAAGCGGATGACACAATAAATACTGAGAACAGAAAAGTTCATCTGTTTCTGAATGCTTAATAAAGTTCCTTTGATTTAGGCTGAGGAAATCAGATCTTGACAGGCTGAGTTTTTTTTTTTTCTCAGCTGATGTAAGACTTTGGCTGGAGTTTTACTTCTTAATTCTTTTATATTTTCAGCTCCATCACAATAAAGCGTGACTGCCTCATAGGACTGAAAGCAAGATTTTGCAGCAAGCAGAATCCTGCAGAAAGCAGAAATTACTGGACTGTATGTTATGACTTTGCTCTTGTGCTTTGCCTCTGGAGCTTGTTTTACGGCTTTGAAAGCCCAGCTCCATAGCAGGAGGGAGGTGTTTGAAAATAACACATGTTCAACTAAGCTATTCCAATACGTTTTAGGGCTGCACACCTAATCTCAGGGACTCACTCCTATAGTTCCCCTCAAGGTGCTGTAATAGTTCTGGAGGCCCAAGGCATACATCTCCTTTTTTTATTCTATGATATGTTTGAGTTCTGGTAAAGGATAGTACACTGTGGTTCCTTTTTTCAGGGAGATAAACCTGTCTCCATTGGCTTTTCCCTGTTGTGGAGGTTTGTTAGCTCATTCAGTTTTTTCCTTTGCTAAGGCACACTGGACCCTCTGAAACCTGAGGTTTACACTGCTGCAGGAGTATTCAGCACCTCCTTGGCAACATTAAACCCGTCATTCCTGATTAATAACATGCCTGTGTATCAGCAAAGGCAGCAGCCTGTTTGCTGTCTTCTGGGAGCTGCATGTTTGCAGAGTATTTCTACAGTACCTCCCTGTCTCTTTCTCCCTGTTGGTATTGCTGCAGCACCCTTTATCTAGGAGACATTCAGTCTCTTTATTTTCCCCTCCAAGGCTCGTTATTTGGTGTTTATCTTCCCTGAACAGCGTTTGCCATCTATTAATTGAGCAGCTTCAGGGACAGCGTGTGTAGGGGGAAACATCTGGATTTCCACATAGTCGAGGATCACTCCATATTGTGGCAGGCTCTCGGCAGTGGGGATGGAGATGTCTGGCTCTGCCCTGAACTAAAATCTATTTCCTAGGTAGGCACAAGTGAAGCTTGCAAGTATCCCCTTGTTACGGGTTTGTGGTTGTTTGCCTCTGCTCTTAACTCTTCCCCTTAACTCCCTAAGATAATGTTTTCCTCTCTTTCATTTTAAATAATTTCTTTAACCACTAATCTCATCTCTCTCCTCTTTTCATGAAGTGGTGTTAAACCTTTCACACGAAGTATGTCACAAACAGAGGGCAATTCCCAGTGCAGTGTTTGATGGTGCAGAGCTGTTCCCCAGCCATGGGCTGTGCACTGAAGGCTGTTCCAACAAAAAGGCCAAGTTTCTGCAGTTGCTTCATGTTGATGTTTTGTCTTTTCTTCTCTCTCCCCATTTCAGTACTGCTTGCTCCTGAGTCTGTGGATGCACAGCAACCACAGTCCCACGTTCTAATTCCAGACTGCTCTTTCTTGTCATCTTTTACTGAACCACTTTTTGTTGTTATGGCTGATTGAAATACTTGTCCCAGGCTCTGATGCTGGTCATTTAGCTACAGAGCTGTTCCAAAAAGCATGGATTTGTTTGATTTTGATGACCCTGTGCATTGGACAAGAAACTGGGCCGAGTCCCTTCCTCATAGAAGAGGCTCCTTCTTAAAGGAACACAAAATCAATCACTGTATTCTCCCAGTCCTTTGGGGTTCAGGAGTGATGTGCTGTGATCCACATCAGAACACTTCTAGTGGCTTGGCTGGATGTGTCTTTTCTGTACAGCAGCAGTGAAGGGGGTAGCTGTGATTAAAGAACAGAAGGGATTTGGAGGAGAACAGAGATCAGAATGGGAAGGGATTAGATCTGTTGTGCTCATCTTCCTCTTGTGTCCTCTGGGCCTCAACGGCATCAGTTTACTCGATCTTACATAGCTGCTAAGGAGAAGTGAACAATACAAGCTCCACTGTTACTTCTTTCTTCTACAGACCACTGCCAGAAACTAATTCTGGGAGAAAACAGGGGGAATAATGCAGATTTCCAGATTGGAAAGCGGGGAAAGAAATGCCACATCTTATGAGGGAGTTATTTCCATTTCTGTAGTTTATTGTGGTCTTTGAAATCACATAACCTACAGTACAGTGAGCCCAGATTTGCCTGTTAGCTGCTCTCCTGAGGAATGTGAAAAATAGAGGAAAACCAGCAGAAGCCAGCGAGGGGAGTCTGCAGAAGAGGACTGGACTGAGCCTCCAGGCATTTCCATATAGACCCCATGGTTAGGAGCCAACTTCTGAAAACAAAAGCAGGAGAGACATAAAGGAGAAAAAAAAAATCCATACTAATCCTTTGGATCTGTATTCACCCCCTGTGAGTGAACGAGAGCTTTTAAAAATATATCTTTTGTCTCATTTTTCTTTAGTATGGAAAGTAAATTTTCAGCCAGAAACTTGAAAGACTTTATCAGTTTTTCCTCCTTCTCTTGAGAACAGAGTGCTCTTTCGTCAGACCTTTTATAACTTTAAATGTGAAACTCTCTCCCAGCATCATCGTTTCTGAAGAGACAATAAAAGCCAGTGCTAATGCTGTCATTTCTCACACTTTTCGCTGTTCCCTCTGAAATCATATTTGTTTATATTCTGCAGATCCTATGGAAAGAAACAGTGGTCAACCAGTTGAGTTCCTGCACTGTGGGAGCATTTAGACATTAGCACCTTTTAGAGGGAAGGTGTAACTGTGCAAGAACTAGTATTTCATAATCTATAACTAAAAGGAATATATTTGAAAAGAACTTCACCAAAGACTTTAAGTGACTACAGCTGAAGGACCCTTTCAGCTGAAACAAATCTGAACTTTTTCCTTCTGCTGTCAAACTGCAACCCCAGTAAATCCTAAATGTTTTCTGTGGATTTAGTGACTGGGTAGAGTTACAGTAATTCAAAAGAAATTCATGTCCTTGCCAATGCCCATTAGTCACACTTGCTGGAATTCTGTCTGCTCTGCTCCTAACACCATCTCAATGCCATCTGGATCCCTTAATAGCATCTTCCCAACACATACATTTTCTGCTCCATTCAATAGTTTCCTGTTCAGCAATAGCTTTTCCGCATGGCCATGTCCTCTTTGCAGATGGGGCCCCTGTGAGACATGTCCTCGTTGGTGATACCCGTGCTGCTCCACAGGCGATCACATAACACAGCTGAGAGCGTTAAAAACGAATAAAACAAAGATAAAAGGGTGATGGGGGGCAGTTTTCACCAGTTAACTCCACTGAAAAGCTCTGGACTGAGAGAGACTTTTGGAGTGCCTAGGTGCTGTTGAAGAGCAAACAGCTTCCCCCCCTTTTTTTCCTTTCCAAAACAGGAGCAGCCTTGCCTCACGATCTCGCTTTTTATACAGACTGAACACACATGTTGGGGTGTCTCTGATTCTCACAAGTGTCATTTCAGGAGACCTGAAGCTGTAGGTTGTGTTTTGATCTTTTTTTTTTTTTTTCCCCCTACTTGTTCCCTCTTCTAATTTGAGGTAATGAAACACACAGTGGAGGCAATATATAAAGCTTGGCTTTTAAAAGTGGGAAAATCCACAAGTCTGAGCAAATGCTGATGAATCTGTATTCTTGCACTGAATTTGATCTTCTGAAAGGTTGTGGAGGTGTCTTGAAATTACCACGTGCCTGTGGAGCCATCAACTCTGGGTTAAGCTGTCTGCATCTGATGCAGGAAAAGTCTTCGAGAAATGTGAAGAGATCTTTGCCAGAGTGTCAGTATTTTATGTTTTCAAAACCTTGTATGGAGAAATTGGTGAACTCTCCAGAGATTAAATCGAACGGGTTTTTTTTCCCCTTGTGTCATGAAAGTTGAGAATGGTGTCAGTTTTTCAGAAAGTAGCTGATGTTTCTTCCTTTCTTCTGCTACAAGGCTACTTTTAGAATAGGCACCAGCATTCGAGACTGAATTGGATGGGGCTTGGAGCAGCCTGGTGTAGTGGAAGGTGTCCCTGCCTATGGTAGGGGGTGGAACTGGATGATCTTCAAGTTCCCTTCTGACCCAAACTATTCTAGGATTCATTCTGGGCTAAACACTGGGCTGGTAGATGACTGTGCTGCACCCAGATCTTTCTGTACTCTGCTTTTTGTGTTCTCACGTGAATATCTTGGGTTGTTCTCCCCACCTGAGGGTAACTCCCATATGCAACAAGTTGAGGCGTGCAAATTGGGGTATCCCCTCTCTTGTGCAGGGGTCTCTGCACAGGAAAGACACAAGGGACACGCACCAAGGCTGCTGCATCCAAAGGCAGGACCTCAACTTACGTCAGTGAAAAAGTTCTAAGTGCCAAGCCAGTAAATATTTTTCAATATTTGACTTCCATATCTTAACCACTAGCTGCAAATGCTTTGCTGTGTTTATATATAGATAGGATTTCCCTTGCTCCTCTCTCTTTGCCATTGGGAAGAGTTCTCCAGGGGGCTGGAAAGCAAAGCTAGAATAGCACAGACTGTTTGCTAATGGCTCTTAACGCTTTCCCACTGGAGATCCAGAACACTTAACAGTGTTAAAAAAGTAGGTTAGGAGAGGAATAAGTGGGGAAAGCACTAGTCAGTCCTGGAAACCTCTTGGTACAAAGAGGTTACAGCAATGTTCTTGGTCCTCAGTGCATGGGAAGCAGCAAGTTTTGTCTCTGAAGGAGAGAAAGGGAGCTCCTCTTGCCTTGGTGGGCCAACCTCCCTTGAAGCAAGTTGAGAAGCCCTACATTGTGTCTGGAAAGGAGGATACTCCAATGGCTGGGACACGGGGACAGAGCAGGCATCTGGGGGGTGAGCTCAAGGCCATGCTCAGGGGAAAAAGGCTGTGACCTTCAGCTCACAGGGGCTCCTGTGCCTGCTGCCTGTCATGAAGGAGACAGTCTGACTGAGCTTGGTCAACTGAAGTTGGGATTGTTCAGTCTGGAGAAGAGAAGGCTCTGGGGTGACCTTACTGTGGCCTTTCAGTACCTGAAGGGGCTACAAGAGAGTTGGAGAGGGTCTTTTGTCCATGGCATGCGCTGATAGCACAGGTGGGAATGGCTTCAAACTGACAGAGGGCAGGGTTAGGTGGGATATTGGGAAGAAATTCTTCCCTGTGAGGGTGGTGAGGCTCTGGCACAGGTTGCCCAGAGAAACTGTAGCTGCCCCATCCCTGGAAGTACTCGAGGCCAAGTTGGATGGGGCTTGGAGCAACCTGGTTGAGTGGAAGATGTTGGAAGGGGGTTGGAACGAGGTGATTTTTAAGGTCCCTTCCAGCCCAAATCATTTCAGGATTCTGTGTCTGATTGCTGGTGCCCCAGGCTTTGGCTCACCCCTTGCTCTTCAGTGAGGCACAAAAGGCACGAACAAACTATTGAATCTTAAAATTGCAGGTGAAATAGCACAAAAATGTAATGACTTGAACCTACCCTTGTTACAGCTTGCTTGTGTCTCAGATCTGAGGAGTGTTTTCTAGCGACTGCTATGAATGATTTTTAAAGGGCAACTGAGAGGCCTGAGCTTCAACCTCCACACAGAGGCAAGTTCTGCAGGCAGATAATGGCCACATCACAGCTTATTTGTGAGGCTGGATGGGGAGAAATTTGTTCCAAATTAAAATTCAGCATGTCAAGTAGGGAGACAGTACTGATGAGAGTCCTGTGTCTGACCTTTCAGAAGCTGTTGTGCTGTTGTTCCTCAGAGAAAAGCGTTGCACTTCTTGTGGCCTGTTCCACAATCCATTTAGAAAGGCGCTGTTAGAAGCATTAATTCCGTACTGAATTTCCATTTTTCCCCGACCTTTTCGGTCTCCTGTTTCAGCATCCTCCATCCCCACTAGTTTTGCATCTCTTCTGGAAGTTATTGATGATATTTTTTAATGGCCTAGACAGTGCTAAAACTGCTCCTCGGCATTTCAGAAGCTTCCATGAGTGAAAAAAGATGATACTGTATAATATTTGAAAATTGCCAGCAGGGGTCAGGCTTACAAATAATTTAAGCAATCCAAACTGCATATTTAAAAAGGAGACATTTCTGTGCTGAACATGGTGTACCAGCTTCTGTGGAAAAGTGTGTAACTTTTGCCCGATGAATAGGAGAGATGACTTTTTCCTTGTACCTGAAATTGCTGTTGCATAATTTTGGGATATTGGCAGATGGGTGCATTCTTTATTGTCATGGTGCAAGGATGTTCAGCTCAATTTAGATCATTTAACAGTGAGTATTAGCAAGCAAGATAATTTTTTTTAAGCGAATATTCCACAATAAGGATCCTGAGAAAATTGAATGCAAAGATCAGTGTTACTATGCATTAGCACAGTTCATTCCAAGAAGTTAACATGGGAAAGATGAAGGTCTTGAAGCAGCATCCAAGTTTTGTACTCTGTACTTAAATGCAAGGAAAAATGTTATATCCAACGTTTTATATGTATATATCTCCTGCCCAGCAAGTTTGATAGAGTTCTCTGAAGGATTCACCAGTCATAGGGTTGATATGGTTGATCTAATGTACTTGACCTTTCCAAAAGCTTTGAGCCAAAGGTCACGAAGAAACTTTATCTGATGGAATAAGAAAGAAGGTTCTTTGTTGGATTAATAAGAATATAAAAATCCCAGAGGTCTGGCTGTCCCGGTGTACTGTCTGTGGGGATGACCGATGGTGGATGCCCATGTGAACAGGGCAGAGCTGCTGGGGTACCTTGCCAGGAGCCTCTCCTGGCTTCTAGTGCCTTGTCTCCAGGATTTCTTGAGCCAGAGATACTGTATTATCTTTCTCCTTTATAAAGCTTCATGCATTTTTCTTCCATTAATTTCCTTATGCAATTCAAATTTAAAAGGTGGAAAATCAAAGAATAAATGTTTTCACAATGCTGAGGGTTTTCCACAGGATCCATGAATGGTTTTTCTTGGGAACTTGTCCAACACAAAGAGGAGTTTGTGGGTAGTGAGGTGGCAGAGTTTGAGATAATATGAAATCATTCCACTTTTCAGAATGCTCAGGGTTTCAGAAGAATCTCACAATGCTTCTTGAGATGGAAAATGAAGTTGTACATCAGTAATTGCCAAACCCATGAACATAACAAAAAAACACATTTATTTTTATTCTCACAACACTGAGCTCTAAATGAGCTGTTGTCACTCAAGAAAGAGATCTTACATTATTGAGAACAGTTTTGTAGAAGTATCAGGTAGGTGCTCCATAGTTAAAAACACAAATACAATCCTAGGAGTTGCTGGAAAAGAAGTTGAGAATTAAAAAGAGATCCACCTTGTGCTACTGAAACCATCCAAGTGCTGTTTGTAGTTCCAGCTTTTCTCATAGCAAAAAGTCTGTATAAAACTTGAAGGAACAAGGAAGCACAATAAAGATGAGTAGAAATATGGAAAATCCTTGATGTGAGGAAAGAGTAAACAGAGATTCTTCAGGAAATAATAAGTGGAGGCCTGTAATGTGGTGTGGAGAGGGGAGTGCAGTACAATAATTCTTGACTTTTCATAGCAGAACTAACGGGCACTCAGTGAAATAATCGCATGTGAAGTATAAAACAAACTGAACTAATTTTTCATACGGCACATAATTAAATTGTGGAACTTACTGCCAAGGAGTGTTGTGAAGGCCAAAAGTATAAATCAGATCAAAAAGAGATTTGATGCCTCATGGAGATTTTAGCTGTTGGCGGTTATTAAACATGATGGTCTAGACTCAGTCTGTGGTTCAGAAGGTATCCAAGCTGAATTTGCTTTATATTCAAGTTGTATATTTTTAATGTACTTTTACAAATTATATTTTCATCATATAAACATGTCACTTTTAATCATGGGTTTTAGCTGCCTCAGTAGTGTAACTTTGTGGTACTGAATATAGGAATAATCTGATACTGCTTGGGATTTCATGCTTTGCTTGATTATTTGTGGTGGGACCATGCAGGGACACACACAGTCTATTAATTTTCCCTTCTTCCCCAGGCTGAAAATTGAGGAGCTGGAAGCCGAACGCAGCAAGCTGGCAGAGGAGAACAGATCTCTGGAAATGAAACTGGAGAAGCTCACTGTGCAGGTAGGAATGTGGAGGTCCAGAGCAGCTGGAGAGCCTGACATGGTCCATGCACTGTAGCTGTTCTAGCAGATGTGACCAAATGCTTCCAGCATGGAACTTCCCTTCCCTCAATCTGGGCAAGGCACCTTTGGGGAGCCTGTGCCAGCTGCACCAGCACACCTGTGTCTCTGTGTTATTGGAGTTGTGTGATCTCAGATGCAATCACACAACTGCAGTTGTCCTTTACAGTGCCTTTCCCTAGAACCTCTTCTTCTTGGGACCTTAAAAATTGTTTCATGTTAAGTAACTCCACTGCTAGAAGTTGTCTGTCCCCAAATCCATTCATGCCAAAGTGGGAGCGTAAACAGGGTTAACTGCACGGAGCCGATGTGAAATTTTGAATTTCATTGGTATTGAAGTCTCCACTCTGCTGCTGGCAGCAATGGAGGCAGAGACCACCAGCATGTAGCCTCATTAGGTAGGAATTTTCCAAGTCAGCAGCTATCAGTGCTGTTGAGAGGATGAGCTGGCAGCGTCTTCAGACCACAGACCGGTGTGGAGTCAGAAGGATGGAAGGTGTGTTCCTTTTTCTGTGCTGTCGTGTGTGTCTTACCTTTCCCTGGGGTAGTACTGTCCTCTACAGCAGAAGGTGTTCAGCTTTTCACTCTGGGTAGATCCCTGAAGTCTCACCCTCCTTGAAGGAGGGCAAGGGTACCTGCAGCAGATAAGAGGACTGACTGTTCAGCTTGCTGTCACCCTGGGAACAGCTTTCCTGGGCAGAGGAGGGGCATGCGAGTTGCCTCAAACTTCTGCAGTGTTTCCCCTTTGAAAGCTGCTGGAGCAAACAAGAACCTGAGCCTGTTTGTTTAATCAAAGCCCATCCTGCTATAAACAGTGTTGTCTCTTCCTTCTATTCTCTCTGGTACACTCAGCAATTTTATTCTCTTAATTTTTCTTTCTTTTCCTCTTTTTTCCCCCGTTTTCGTGTAAAATGCTTCATGGTAGAAAACCTGCAGGTTTGAAATTACTCGGATTTCAGACAGACCATTGATTTTATCCTGACACCCATTAGAGGTGAATCAAATCCTTATTTTTATTTTTTTTTTTTTATTACCAATTCCTGGAGACAGGAGAAGTGACAGCTTTGATAAAGCGGGGAGCTAAGAGCTGCTGAGCATCTCTGCTGAGCCATGTTTAGTGTGAAACCTGTCACCCGGCTCTCCTTTAATTGGGTTTCAATCATCAGAAGGAGACGAAGGCTTTGGGCTGATGTTTGGATGTTTAGGTCTCCAACAAACACAACAGCAGCTTTGGTTTCAGGGCAGATTACTATTCAGGCCATGTTTAATTTGCCTGCATTGTCTTTCAGTGAATACTGGCTTTCCAGGAAGGCCTGACCAGAGAAATTCCCTATTTTCTTTGTGATGTCTCAAGACCTGTTTGCTCATACTGCTCTTGAGATGCCAAGTCTTGAGTAGCAGGTCTAGGAAAGAGAGATCTGCCAGTCCCTCAAAAGGCAAGTTAGTGAGCTGAATTCAGGTAGTCCTGCTCTTACATCTCCTTTGCCAAGGCTGAGGACATGGCTCTAACTCTTTATTTAACAGGAGGTAGCTCCCCCTTCCTTAACTTCTCACTTGACTTGCGCCTTAGAGCACTGGATGCCAAAAGCAGCTTCTCTGAAAGGAGGAGTAGAGAGAAAAACACAACTAAAGGAATATGCAAGCTGAACGCTAGACTGCCAGTGATCAGTGTGTGCCCACCTGAATGGCCAAGAACTCCTCAGAGGGGAAAACATCAGCCTTCCCCATTTTTATGCACCTTGAGAATCAAATATCTTGACAGGCCAAGCTTAGAATGGCTCTAGCAAACACATTGAAAGAAGGTTTGTTACAGTGGGAACTCACAAAGTTAAGGATAAGCTTAGAAATTCACCTCTTCTATCAGTGCTGAAAATGTCATTAGGCAACTCAGACTGAATGTTGTTAGTTTGACATGTTATTTATTCCCATCTCTGAAAGAGACCATCTGGAAATGATGGGTTAAAATAAGGTCTACATTACGAAGGGAAAAGAAAGCAAGACAAACTACATGCTGAAATCACAAGGAAATTTTACTGAACAGAAAGATGACTGAAAGGGCAAACATGGGAGAAGCATGGCTTCAAATCAAATTAAGGGGTAAGAGAAGGGGGAGACATTAAACAAGGTAGGATGAGGGCAATTTCTGGCAAATCTTTGTCTGCAGTTTCTTCTTCTTTAAAGTAAAACCTCTGACTCTGAAACTGGATCTTCCAAATGAAAGATACATAGAAGAGACATAAAAGGATACATAAAGCTGTGAATTTGGAAGGGGCAGGTTGTAGAATTAAGGCTCTGACAGCTTTACATGGGACTGAAGTCTGCTGAGTTCACAAAGCTGCGTGTGGTGCTTGAAATCTATGGAGATAAAGATAATATTTGGTAATTAAAAATGCCAGTTTGACTGTATTGCTGTGTGGAAAGGAGTAAAGTTTCAAAGATGTTTGCCTTCTCTTCACAGAATCACAGAGTCAATTAGGTTGGAAAAGAACTCTTAAGGTCATCAACTCCAAGCTTTGATGTCATGTCCAGTGTTTTCCTAAACTCCTCCCGGGATGGTGACTCCGCCACCTTCCTGGGCAGCCTGTTCCAATGTTTAATCACTTTCTGTGAAGAAATTACTCCTCACATGTGCTTTTGTATCTGAGCATTGGCACATGAATTTTGCTGATTTCTGCAAAATAGACCACTCTGTGAGCAAGGGACCCTGATGGACTGTGCAGAGGGCAAGTGAGCGCTTGGAAAGGTGCTTTTGTGTTGTGTAATTCACACTCCTCGAGCTCAGTATTAGCAGGTGAACTGACACACTGATAGCTCTCCCCAGCAGTGTATATAACATCTGACATCTCTTTGTATTCTGTCCTCATGTGGGGACAGCTGTGAATTATGCCTGAAGGTGCTTTCCACCTCCGCACACCCCATCTTCCAAAACCCCTTTCCTCTTGACACCTGGCTGCAGGCTGCATTGATTTTCCTTCACTGGTATAAAGACTTTAGCATGGATATTACTCACTGGTCAGGTCTTTACTGCTAATAAAACCCTCAAATTACAAAAACACGGGAGATGTTGAACTGTGGAGAAATGACACCCTGTTGAGGGTGCCCAGGACATTATCTTAAGGAAAACGTTTGAAGTATGGCTCCGGAGAGGGATTCAAATAATATGAAGAGAGTGGGTTTAAACAGACAATTTTATCTCCTGTCCCCTGCCCCTCTTTTTTTCCAGGAAGCAAAAACGGCTTCCAGGAAAGCTGGGCTGCCAGTGCTTGCTCCATTGTGAGCAGAGTGAGATTTCAGAGAAAGGTTTGGTTTGTTTAGTTATCTGAAATGATCTCCGCCGTCTTCCAGGGCTGCTGATGGAAAAGTGCAGCTCCATGCCAGGAACAAAAGAGACTGATCAAATCAGTGCTTTTCGGATAAAGTGGGAGGAAAGACTTGTGAGGAGTGTTCAATTAGCATTTCTTACTGCTAGGAGCCTTGTGTTTACAGGCAACCAAGCGGATGTGAAGTGTTCCTTATGCAAATACTACTCTCCTGCTTTTCCTGCTCTCCTCTACTCTTCGAGCCGAAGAAGAGATTCTTCAAGGTTGGCTGCTTCAAGGAAGATTGATTAAAATCAGCTGCAGTTTGACTTAATTGGATCCATATGCTTGGAGAGGGAGCACGACTAGTTAAAATCCTCGTAATTAGTTCACAGCTGGTTGGTGAGCAAAATGAAACTCCAGTTAGAGTTCAGATAAGTGGATCTGGATGGATAAAAGGCAAGGAGGGGTTTGGTTTTTTTTTTTTCACACTGAGATGTTTGGGCTTGAAAATCACTTCTAGTTCCATAGCCAAGCTAGCAGTCTAATCCCTTTTAGCTTGTGCATGGCTAAATGGAAGGAGTCTGCATTTTCTTGCTTGTTTCTGAGTAAAAGGAATCACCTGTGGAATGCTGGCAGTCAAGGAGACCTGAACAGGGTGGCGGAAAACTGGGGGAGGATCTCAGGGACTAGGTAAAACCCGACAAGGTTAAGTTTGGGTGTGTGAAAGGGTCTGAATAGTCCACCTTTGAGCATGATGCCTCTGCTCACAGTTGTTTTTGTTGTGTTTGGTCTTTCTGCCAATCACTAATAAGGCAGCAACACTCCTTAAAATGCAATATTATCCACAAACATTGAAATAACTGATTTTTGCCAATTATCTCAAAGCTCGGAAAGAGCTGACTAACTACATGGTGTGGGGACAGTCATCAGAAAACTTTCCCCAGACAGAAGCTGATATTTATGCTAAATTCTGCTGTCAGAGTAGAAGGGATTGAAATCCCTATTACAGTGTCCCTGGGGGAATTGCCTGCAAAATATATGCTCCACAAAGTATTGGGGATATTTTTTCCTGCTGCCATGACTTCATTAAGGTATTTTGAGGTGTTCATTGATGCATGTGCAGGAGTTCCTTTCTAAATGTGTAACTTTGCTATTGTTATCGACCATTTTACATTTTAAGATATTAATCTGGTTAATTTAAATCTTAGATTCTTCCAGGCCTTACATTGATTATTTTTGCACAAATTAAAGCATAAACCACTTGTCCGTTTCAGTGGTAGTTGTGTTGTAGCTGTAATGATTTCAAGATAAGAGAGAAGCAAGCTCTGCAAGCAGAAATATAATAATTTTTTTAGTAAGAGTAGCTGGCATAATTGGTACAGTTTGATACAAATAGAGTGAGTGTCTGAAGATTTGCTCTATTTGTCCACTTTAGGTCATTTTAATTGGCCTGCTTAAGCTATCAGGAACCTGTGGTGGTTGGTCCCACCACAGCAGGAGGCTCTGCAGGGTTAGGTTTTCCAGAAGTCAAATGTCCATAAATGTTGAAAGTGCTGGACATCCAGAGTGTTCTCTTGTTTCTCTTTTCCCTTATCTCTGCAGCCTTTGTGGTTGGTCTGGTCTCCTCCTTATTCTAGTGCTGTATTTTGAGGGACTAACAAAACATTTGGGAGCTGTACCCTAAGGGAAGGTGGACAGGGAATGTTTCTCCTCTTTAAGCATTAATGACTCATTTTATGTTTAGGGTTTTGGCAGCCAGGCAGTGACTAGCTTGGAGTTAAAAACCCAAGGCAAAGCGGAGGTTATTTAACAGTCTAACTGTTCATTTTGTGACCAGTGAAGAATGATGAATGAATCATTTACACTGTTACAAAATTTAAAGGGACATAGTCAACCTTTCAAGGTTCTCTGATTGACCTCAGGTGCTCACGAGTCTTCTTCCTGAATTATCTCCATGCTCTCCCTTTTCACAAACTTGCCGTCCTTTTTCCTTCATCTGTGCCTGCTGAGGTCTGTGTTAGGCTCTGTGGCACAGCTGGTCCCCACTGAAAACCTCAGGTAGCCAATTTCAGCCCTTTTTTTTTCCTGAAAGAAAAAGAAAAAAGCTTCTTTAAATGGTTTTGGGCAAACCACTTGGTGTCTCTTCAGTCAGGTGTGGCTTTTGGCAAGGTGTAGGGACAAATTTGTGTGGGCTTCAGAGGAACTTAATTGTGAGATAGAATAGCTGAGAGAACATAAAGCAGGAGAGAAGATGAAAGAGAAGTGCAGGTCCAGGACTGCAGAAGGTCAAATCATATCGTACTGCCCCACTCACCCAGTGCATTGAGTTTCATGGGAGCATGTGGGAGTGGAAGAGGAACAGAGCAATTTGTGATCCATTCCATAGACTCCCAGATTTTATCAGCAATAAGCTCATCTTTCACAGGCAAAGATTATCTTCTGAATTTCTCAGGCAGCAACAAGGGTTTCACTGACGTGAGGAAGTGTATCTGCTCAAGGGTACATTGGCAGAGACCACCCTGTGGGTCACTCCACAGTTTTGCTCAAAACACCAATGATAAACATCTGTGGTGCCTTGGTTAAATTTATACCGTCTCTATTAGTTATTGATCCAGTAGCTCAGTTGCAGCACAGAGATTTCACTCAAGAACTGGCATTCGTGATTCCTAACCTCATTGTAAAGGTATTTTCAGGTAATTGGAGCTACCGTTACATTTTCTGGAGTCTCCTCATGACCCAAATGCCTCTGCATACAGGAGACATCATGGGTATTAACTTATGACAGAGCAGAGATCTGTAGTGCTTGCGTGGAGCACTGGAGCATATTCACACAGCAGGTTGGCTACAGTTGCAGCAGGGACCAAGGGAGTCCGGTACTGTGGGTGACAACAGCATTGGAGATGGGATGGCACCGGCAGTAACCTGCCAGGCAGGGTTAGAGGAGCACCACGGAGTCACCCAGATTGTCCTGGTGGCTGGTGTGAGCAGCACCTCTGCTGTTACACCTTCATTTCAGTTATCACTTGAACTAATCAGTTGAAGGTACGGCCAGACTGCTCTGCCGTGTGGGTGTCTCTGGTGTTCACAGCGAACTGCTGAGGGGATGTGCTGAAGTGCCACCCAAATGAATGGGAGGGAAAAGAGCTTCCCCATTAATGTGCCCATAAATTACGCTAGAAGGATTATACCTGTTATTTGGGAGAAAACATCATGTATCTTGTGCCATGTGGATTAGGTATTGAAGAATATCCCAGAACCGGTGTAAAACAGGAGGAGTGTGGAACTTGCTGTGATCCAGCCCTTGGGGATTACGTGACACTGAATTAGCTGGGGCTATGCAAATATTTGTACACGTTAATTCCGAATACATTGCAGTTATTAGAATTAGCAGAAATTAGAAACATTCCATGGGAGCTGAGAGGAGAAGCATAAACATGTCTGCAAGTTGTAGGTTTGTCACTGGGTGGTTCAAGGAGAAGCTGTTTGATGGCCTCAGTGGCCCTGATAAATGTGATGTGCAAAGTGGATGTCGAATAAAACAAGGACACGCACGGAACAGACTTGCTAATGTTTGTTAACATCAGGGACCAGGAGTGCACAGATTCGCATTTGTGCAGGGAAGTTTCACCAACATGCCCTTTAAAAAAAAATCTTTTTAAAGGAATTTGCACATTGAATATTAAACACCTGAAGCTCCATAAATTCTACTGCCAGAGCTGCCACCGTATTGTTTATTTCATGCAGCACCCTTCTCAGAGTTCTGCAGAAACTGATTAACATTTGCATAATACATTTAACACAAAAATCCAGAATAAATTCATTAATGTTCCTCTGCCACTACCCTTGAAAATATCAGCGGTTGTGTGGCATCACTAAGCTCATTAGATGAGCAGAAGGGGAGGAAGGGTGAGCGCTGGGTTTCCTGAACAGCTCTGAAACAGGAAAGGTCAGTGCACTGAGTGTCAGTACCTGAGCAGCAGCACAGAGACCTCAGAGCAAGCAGGGAGGGAGCTGGGGCATGGGAAATGTCCTGCTGGAAAAGGTCGCTGTACCAGTACACACGAAGCACAAACTTTAAGAGGTGCCATCCATGCTGGAGTAGAAAAATCAGTGATGAGCACCAAATGCAGATGAGGTGCTGCTGCACTGAGGAGGAGGCTGTTCCCAGAGCACATCCTGTTTTGCAGGGGCAAACACTGGGAAATTGTTCCAGTCCTGCTGTGGTACAAGGAAACTGGCTTGGAACAAACCTTAGTTTTCTGAGCAGGTGTTGCAGAATGATTGATGAGGTTTTAAAAGTCCTGCAAGACTTGGTGGCATGGCAGGGCGTCACTAAACCACTAACTCTGGGGTGTTCTGTGTGGGTGCTGCTTTCACGAGAGGATGGGGACAGAGACACCAATCCTCTTGGTGTTCTTGTAAGCTAAAAAGATCAAGTATGTACAAAAATTAGTAACTTCAGCTACAACTACACAGTCAAACTCGGAGTTGAGTATGCAAAATGCCCACCCAAAAACTTATATCATGAGCCAGTAAAGTAGTAGTATGTAGCAACTCCAGAAGGCTCCTGTGTTCCCCTGATCCCCAGAATCACCCTGTGAGTGAAAGCCAAGGCCGAGGAGATAGACATACCCATTTTAAAATGAGAAACTCCTCTAATCTTAGTTATCATACAGCAAAGAAAAAGCAAAGTTTCAGGAAGTGATAAGAGTGACTGTCCCTTTATAGTTTTCTTGTTTTTTCTCTGTAGTCATTCGATGGCACAAATTAGTTTTAAATTGTTCCTTCTTCATTTTCTGTTATTCTTCTGCTGCTTTGAATTCTGCTGCCATGTCAC
Organism: Oxyruncus cristatus; assembly: GCA_013399855.1. Taxonomy (NCBI): domain Eukaryota; kingdom Metazoa; phylum Chordata; class Aves; order Passeriformes; family Cotingidae; genus Oxyruncus; species Oxyruncus cristatus. Next base: position 599,862 of record VXAY01001192.1, on the reverse strand, counting down.
AGAAGCAAAACAAAAATGTCATTTAGACCTGCATAGCGCAAATAACGTTTTGCAAGGTTTTCTTGCTGAAGCTTTGTGTTTTTTCCCAGATTTCTGTGAGTACCACGTTCTTAAGTTACAGCTCTCTCCACATTGGGCTTTTAGCTTTTCATTACTTGTTATCATTCCAGCCTTTGTTTGATGACCCAATTATTTTCGAGTTTTTGATTAAAACAAAGTAATAGGTCACAGCTTCATGGTGCCCTTGTCTTTGCCACTTCTGCTATTGCGGTCTGGCTTTTTGCCACTGGTCTTTGTCAAATCAGAGCTTTCCGTAATATACTCCAGCACTTTTATTCTTCTGATAAAGATACTCTGGTTGTGGTGCCACATTTTCCCTCTGCTACTTGGTGTGCGGAATACTCGACACCGTCTCTTGAGAGACAGAAGACCAGGATGTGTTAACCCAGGTTATGGAGAAGAAATAAGTCAGAGTTTAGCAACGTTTTTGTGTGTGTGTGTGTGTGTGTGTGTGATGAGGGGAAGAGGAAAATCTGCCTGTTTCATGACACAGTGAAGACTGGGCAGAAGTTGTAATGATGTTATAATATACATGAGGAAATGGGGAGATGCTCTGAGCTGAGCCACTGATGGAGGTGGCAGCTTTCATCAGAGAAACAGGTTTTCTTCATGTGACCTCTGCCAGGGGGGATCCAAGCATGTGGGATGTTGATAAGTTATCTTACATATCCCAGAACTTTTCCCTTTGATCAGACTGACCTACCACCTATTTGACACCTGGAGGCACAGGTGTGTGTGAAAAAAAAAAAAAAAGAAAAAAGAAAAAAAGAAGAGTTTTTCCTGAAGAATTTTATCAAATAGGAGGAGGGAAACTTGACATACCCCTGTCAGTTAAATGCTTGACATTGAGCATTCACTCACCAGACCAGGCTTGGGAGGGATCAGAGCTTGTGATGTGCCTGGGCAGACCCAGGGGTGTATGTTGGGAGAAGTCACACCCCGATGTCAGAGCATCTCTTCCAACACACTCTGAGTGCAGTCAGATCATTATACAGTCTCTTCCTAGTCCAGATTTGCCTCGATTTCCATTTGCTGTTATTTTATAAGACTTTAGAGAGATGTAGATCCAGAGAAGTGAGAAAAAAGGAATTGTTTTTGACAGCTTTCCTACCTGAATTTGAAAGACAGGTAACAGTGGAATGGAAGACGATGCCTAATTTAGGTAGAAAGGCTGTTCTCTTTAAATGAGGATGGGCAGTTGGGATGGCAGGATAAGTGAAACGCTGTAGGAAGAGTATCTTTTAAAAAAAATCAGTGGTGTGACACGAGGTGGTTCTGTGTGTACAAAGGAGCAGAGGTGTCTGTAAAGCCCAGCTGTTTTCCATACAGGTGGGAGTGCTCCCAGGTGTTCCATCACATCTCTATTTACTCGAACAAGGGGTTCAGCTCCATCAGGAACTCTTCTGCTTCCTCTGTTTGGCACTTAAACCCCACGTTTCCTAAATGATGCAGAAGCTCTGAGCCTGTTCTTTGCATTTTTGGCAGGACATTTAAAATGAGAGAAAAATTCCCTGAAAGCTGTTGTGCATGTTGGACATGACATAAGATGTTCACTTGAGATTGTGACCTTTCTGAACAAAGACTCTGCTTTTGAAAAGTGGGTTTATTGTGCTTCTGGCTCTAGTAAGATGAAAAACTTGAAAAAACAGTAACATGAAGGCTGTGCAGCAAGGATGAGCTCTCCAGAGGTCCTCTTGTGTATTTTTGGTTGTCTTCCAGTGGATACATTCTTTGTGCAGTACTACCACGGTTGCAATCAGTAGTAATTACAGAGATTTTCTCATTTTTATGAGTAGGGGGATGTGAAAAGCTCTTGACAGCACAGTCTGCAAGGGAGCTCCGCTGTGGAGCTGCCTTCCCTCCAGATCCATCACAGCTAGAGTTGCTGACCTTAAGGTTATTTCCCAAGGAGTCAGGGCTTGCTCATAGGTCAGTCTGTTCAGCATGCGAGGAAAAATGTGATTAGATATGTGTGAGCTTTTACAATTAATATTAACATGGTGGAGCTGCCTGAACCTTTAAATACAACATCAGGGAATTTAATATATATATATATATATGTATATATATATGTTTACAGACAATTATTAGAATGCATACTGTTGTTTTTAAATGTAGACATGACTTGATATATACGAGCATAAAATAGTAATATCACTGGGATTGTTTCAACACAATCCAACTGGAGTGTGGTCAGAGAGATGGTAAAGGTGGCCAAACAGGGAGGGAAATAACTGCTCAGGAGGGAGAACAGACAGTGGGTGTGGGCTGGGTCTTCTTCCATGGCTGCCCTACAACCATGGCAGCTTCAGACTGTTCCCCTCAGACTCATAGAATTTGAAATGAAGGAGGTGGCAACATCATAGACATTCATTAGGATCCTCTTCGGGTGGATGGTGGTAAGGAATAGTGATTGTATAGCATGAAATGGTTTCCCCAGTGCTGCCCAGTGGCTGTGCCATGGTGGCACATAAGCAGTAACTTCTAGAGCCAAGTAGTTTGGGGGTTGAGTGTCAATGTCTTTTGACCTTTCTGCTTTCTCAGGGTCTCTGATATCTTCTTAGTGTGATGATGCTGTTGACACTTCTTTAAAACGTCTTAGAAGCATTTGTACCTGGAGATTTTTGTGTGGTCCATTCTCTCGAGCATCTTAGAGAGAAAAAATACTGGACATACTGCAAACCAGACCTGTCAGTCAATTCAACAGTGTATTCCTCCTGAGCCTACCCTTTCATCCCTCCTGTCTCAGCTCTTTGGCTATTTCGTTCAACTTAATGCTCTTTACTGATGTTTCATGCTTCCAGGGGATCAAAAAGATAGTCTGAGTCCTTTAGATATGTGTGAAAGTTAGAGATGCCCTTCTACCAATTTACTCAATGATAGCTTGAAAACTTGTAACTGGGCAAGGCTGTTTCTGAAGTATTTATTTCTTTAGGCAGACAGCTCAGGAAAATGTTGAATTTGCTGCTTGGAGCAGTTAAAGCCCTTCAGAATCCAGTAGTTTGCCCCATAGCCATTCCTCTTATTGTTTCAGTTTATCCATAAATCTCTCTTATTCTTGTAAAATCGAAATGAGGATGAGATGACTCTCCCCATCTGAAAAGATTTCAGTGCTGCTTGAAGTCTCCTTGCGCTGGCAGAAAAAAACAATTGAGCTTTGAGCTTGAACTGAGAGACAGATAAGATCACCAGGAGATTTCCACAGTAAATGCAGAATATATTCTTCTCTAATGGATTTTTAGTGCTGTCTGGCAAATAATTGAATTGCTTGGGTGGGAAGGGAGAGGGGACAGGATTATTGGTTTTTTGTTGTTTGGTGGTGGTTTTTTTTAAAGCTCCCAAATTTTGTGAGGGTAGGAAGGAAACAGTGGTTTCTCTCTGCATGACGCAGGATGTCTGTCAGACATAGGGGAAGCTAATTAAAATGTCACTATATGTACATGAGGGTGATGAGGCAGAAAGGGCCATCACTTCCTTGGTTCAAGGGGCTTGTTTGTGTCTTTGCTCCTATCTACTCACTGTGAAATCTGCAAGTAATTCGTGCTCTGGGGGTACAAATGGGGGGGAGGGTTGGGTAAATCTGGCATTTTCTCTCTCCTCCACTGTAGTAAAGCAGAAAATAAATCCATTCTTGCTCTGCTGCAGTTGCTAAGGCAGTCTCACTCCAGCTGGGCCATAGCAAGGATGCTGGTTCCTGCTGTCCCACCATAGCCAACGCTGCTACGCTCTGTCACCACACCAGTGCTGGCAGAGGGAGGCACTGCCTCAGCTGGGAGGTTTCCACAGCCCATCTTTTTCAGGGCAGAGCACGTGAGGACACAGAAGCAAAGCAGCATCTGCCTCTTTCCCACCCTTTTGTCTAAAAGTACGAAGTATGTCCTGGTAAGCCAAGGGAATGATGGAGAGAGATAATAACACACCCTTTGGTGTGTTCTTTGGAAACACTCTATGGCCAAGAGGTGGTCCAAGCCTTACAGCCTGCATCATTGAAAAACACTGAACAACAGCAAAAGGGGGGCGGGGGGGAAGGGATGATCATCAGGGAAATTGCTATAATGGTAAGATAATTAGAACACAGAATGATTAACATTAGTCAGTGTGCTGCATTGGCAAGGACTCTGCAAGTTGACAAAATAGGCCTCTTCCATATCAAATGCGCAGTTTTTCAGCATTCGGTTTAACACTTTCATGTGACTTTAATAGAGTTCACAGCTGAAACTGGCATTTGGTTCTCATGTAACATTGCACAGTACCTTTCCTCTCCCATGGCTACTAGAAAGATCTTTTTGTTTCTCCTTTGTGTCTACTGATACTGAAGGATAAAAACCACTCTCACCATGGAGTCCTTCTACATTGTTTTGAACAACAGCCAGACGTGAGTTCCTAGTTGAGCCTCATGGAAATGGATGTCCCTAAAAAATGTCTCTGAAATTTCAGAAAATGGTTGTCTTCTTCTCAAGGAGAAAAATATAAGGACTTGGGATATCCAATACTGACATTCTCTTCTAAAAAATACTTTTATAAATGTCTATTTCATCAGAAGACCCTCTATTTGTTGTCTTTACCCTACTGCTTGCAGATTCCCCCTGCCAGCCCTCACGTGTGAGCCCTAGTGAGCCCCTTGGATTTGCCAAAACTAAGCTGGTGCAAGAAGTGAGATTTAGCACCACATTTATTAACTGGTTTTGTAGCCTGATTGAGTTTGGAACAGAACTTTGAATTCAGAATGACCTCAGTGAAACCCACGTGGTCTACATCGCTCTCTGGTCATTTCAGAGCAGTAAATATTTGTTCTCCTTCATTGCTACCAACACCACTGTCTCATGGACCAGGGCATTGGATGTTTTGTCTTCCTCCATTTTCCCTGGTTTCTTCTGATTAGGCTGGTGATGTTTTCCCAGGCTCTGCAGTGGCTTTACCCTTGCTTTGATTAGACATGGGCTGGTGTCTGTGTTGGGACGCTTGCAGCACCGAGATCGGGTGCATCCTTCATTATTACAGCTGATAAAATCTGATGGCGCTCTGTGGCAGAAAATCCCCTGACCTCAGTAGTGCTTTTTTTTTCTTTTCTTGTACCCTTTTACTGTGGAAATAAAAAAATCTTTTTTCCTTAAATTGTGGGAGAGCACAGTGCCCGAATCCCCCCTCTTCGCTCGGCGCGGGGCCCTCGGAAAGGAATTGCAGTCACGCAGCTGTGCAGTGAATATGTAAAGAGGTGTTCTGTGTGGTTTGTATTTTGTGGATTATTTTCTCGCTCCTTTTGACCCTTCCTCAAATGAAATTCCTGCACTTCATCCGTTCCTCTGGGTTGGGCAATCAGCAGCTCCCATCGAGGGCTGTAAGGAGGCAGTGGTCGGGCATACAAAGCAGTTGCATTAGGACGGAGGAACCAGGACTAATGGGGAGCAAGGCTGGGAACAGAGACAGAGAAATATGGCAGAATAAGATTCATTAGGGATCAGATTCAATAACTGTAAAATGATGAGAAGTTTATGATCAAAGGCTTACTTCAAGCATTTTAATGACACAGTCATTTAATCCGTTTAAAGCAGATAGATAAGGAGTTAAGTGAAATCTACAGCAGTTGCCTTTCTGAGCTGTTTATGAACCTGTTCCAAGCTACAGATCACTGTGAAAGGCCCAGGATGGATGCTTGCTGTAGTAATTGAATAGTATATAATGGGCTACCAGGCTTTACAGGCTGATTTACATACAAGGTCAGTAAAACTTAATGCAAACACTTGTGGTTTGTCTTATTAGTGTGCGTGGTTCCTCCACTATTTTTAATGTGCATGCTACTAGCAAGAGTACTGAATGAAGGAAAGGGCAGAATTATTTTAAAGCCTTTCTCTGTCAGGATATTTAATTCCCAGGGGGTGTATCTCCTCTAGAAGGAGGTTTGGTATCAGCTGTTGTGGTGACAAGATTCAGATGGGCTCCGACACTTGATCCCTGAGTTCATCTCCCACAGGAATTACACATCTGAAAAAAAACAGGGGTGTCAAGGAGGTACAGAAGTTGTTTCTCATGTTTTCCTTCCCCTGTAGCACTTGTGCCACCCTCCGTCCCTCTCTTGGGGGCTCTCCTTTTTTTATTTAACTTCCTTCCCAGCTTCTCTTGTCAAACATTTAAAAACTCTTTGGACAGTTGGATGGCACTTTGCTGCCTGTGCCCACGATGTACAGCTCAACTCAGTCCCTTGTTCTCACTACCTTTTAGCCAGCTGGACACCACAAATTAGAGCTGGAGTCCTGCGTGAGTCTTGCAGACTGCACCTTTCTCTATTTCTCAGGCAGTCATTCTCCCCTTCAAAACTCTCCCAAACACACACACTGCTGGATTTATAATGGAGCTAACAGCTCCTACATCCCACATTCTCCTTCCGTGGGGGAGTCCTTCCCTTTCATTAAGCCCTGAGTCCCGTGCACACACTGCTGTGGAGGAGCAAGTAGAGGGGGCTCTTTCTCTACTCACAGCTCAAGGCTTGTCGAGCTGCTGGAAGCAAAGTAGTGGCTGCTGCTGCATTGTTTAAGGCCGTGTTACAGCACCGTCTGTGCGTGATGCAGACACAGGATCAGGGCTGGTATCAAGCTGGTGGGGAACAGGGAGAATTTCCCAGGGCTCTAGGCCATCTTGTTTTCTACTTACACAGAAAGTTGCTGTCCCGCAGTGGTATTGATTAATTTTAAAACAGGGAGGTGATAAATGGAGAGTTCAGGTGGTTCTGGTAAATGTGACTGCAATGGATGAAGGTGTTTAAATCGAACCTGGAATATCTTCCCTTACCTCATGCCGGTTTTCTTGCTCATCCTAGGAGGGATCTGCTGATGTCTAAAAGCAACAGCGCGGTCCCATGGAGGGACCTTCTCAGCTCTGTTCACTTGTGCTTTGCACAGAAACCACCTGCATCCTCTTCCTCCAGCTTCCCTCACCCACAGCAGCTCCCTTTCTGCTGCGATGTTTGGGATGCCTGTCACAGGCTGCTGTGTGTCCGAGAGAGAGCAGCCAAGGCTGAAGGTTACAAATCCCTTGCAGCGAGCCCCGGCAAGCAGGTTGTAGATCAGGTTTTAAGCAGCCTTGGGTCCACTGTCAGTCTGCACATTCCCATTTCCTGAGAGAGAATTGGAAAACAGCTTGCTTGTTTGAAAATAAGTAAAATTTGTCTTTTAAAATGTTAACGCTAGCAGACAGATCTCTTGTTACTCCACTTCCCTGTTGTTCTTCAGTGTTCCTTTTTTTTTTTCAGCTTCTGTTTTTTCCCAAGAGCTTTGAGACTGAGCACTTGAGAGCTCACTTGTAGAAATTAATATACAAAAAAAAATGGATTTTAATCCATCTGCTGCCTCCAAGTATCTTCTTCTTTGTGGGTGCCTGTTGCACTCTATTTTCACATGACTATTTCAGTGAGATCTGGACTAGCAGCAGCTGCCCTGATGGGGACTGGCAGTGCATCACAGTCACTTACCCACAGTAAGAGTAGTTTTCCACTCCCAACCCTATGTCAGGGACACAGACATGAGTCAGGAATCTCCTGAATACAAAGGGTTGACTGGTGGTAATGCTCACTACTCTGTGGTAGCAGTCTAGCAAAACCCATCCCTGACAGAAGCACAGACCAGCAAAAAACTCAGGACTCAGGCTCTCTTCTTCACTTATTTATAAGTATTTGGACTGGAAAAGTAAAACCTCCCACATAACTGTTCATGAAGGGTAGAGGCAGGAGAGAAAGCTCAGCAGCAGCAAGAAGAAGATGGTGCCACAGCAGAGCTGGGGACTGGTAGCACAGCAAAGTTTGGGGATGTGGCTGTTTTATTGACGGGCAGAGGTCTGGCAGGAGGTGATGCAAATCCCAGCTCTGCCGTGGGTATAACAGATTGTAAGTAAGTGACTTCAATGGAATTTATGGATAATTTCCCTGAAACTTGGTCCTTTGTGCTGCGAAGGAGAAGCTCAGGGCCTTGACCATAGCAGTCTCTGTTGGCATGGTGTGGTTTGGAAAACACAGAGGGAGGGAAACAATTCTGAATGAAAATGGTTTTGCCAAATCCACCAGGTTTGGTACACTGTCAGATTCTGGCACAGTTTGCCTGGACCTGAGCCACTTTGGCCCCTCTTGGGCACAGCTGGCTGATCTTACAGACATCAAGCCCTTGGGCCCTGAGCTCCTCCCAAGGAGGTTACATGGGCTGCCTGACCCAAAATTTGCTGACCTTCTCGCCTGGAAGAGCAGCACTCCTGGTTTCACTGGTTCTTTGCCTGGCAGTGTTCTGTTTTGAATAGGAGACTATCTCATTTAACAGCTTTTGAGAGAGGCAAAGTGTGTGGTTTATGTTAATATACAGGCTGCAGAGCTGAAGTGAAGACACTGATCAGTTCTTACAGTTGAGATAACATTCAGAAAACAAATTAGAATTTGTGGTTGGTATGGATCCAGGCAGAATTCATAAAATTGAATAGTATTTTCAAGTTCAATGTGGACAAGCTCATTTCTGGTCCAGAGAAACCAGGCATGTATTGAGGAACTAGGAATGTTTTGGGTATTTTCTTATTAGTATAGAGAGGCAAGCATGTTATGGTCTCCTGCAGGGCTTTTGCAATGTGGGTTAGAATTACTGGCAGTGTCAAGGAGGTAGTTGCGGGGGGAACCAAGTTTGAGATCAGTGGGCTGGGTTTATCTATTGCAGTGAAGTTGGCTTTCTCGGTGGGTCAGCTCGTGATGTTCCAGGTCTTTCCTGAGGGCAGAACCGTAAGTTTTTAATCTGTCTGAACCCATGCTTGTTCGATATGAGGAACCACAGTAATGTTGTTGTTCCTGTGACACGTGCTTGCTAGGGCAGGCCTAGAATGGGATTTCAGGGGGAAATTGTGCTTGTTCAAGGTGTTTGCTTCCCTGCTCCCCTTCCACTCTGCAGTCCTTTAGGTGCCTCCCCAAAAGTGCTCAAAACTTGAAGGTGCTGCCTTCAGAGGGCAGCTGTGGGAGATAGATGGGGAACTGGCAGCAGGATGTTATATGGAAATGAGAGAAATAGTTTGTTAAAGCTTTGGCTTTAATGAAGATGAACGTGTGTGCAGAATGGTTATTTTACAAAGAATGTGTATACATGTGGTCAGGAGTGATGTAGATAGAGATGTGTTTGTGTTTTTTGACTTCTAGAGATTTCACATCTCATCTTTGTCTCTCTCTTCACTGTCTCCCAGAAAAGTGGAAGTTCTTAAATTGACTTTACTCCCTTTAAATCAGGATGGAGACTACCTAGTTTAAAGCCTAGGGACCAAGAAAGATGTCAAACCTGTTTTCATTCTCTGATTTTTTTTTGCACTCTTAATTACCAAATAACCCTTGTAGTTTTCCAGTGAGCTGGATTACATCTGTATGGATCACCATCCACGTGTTCAAGTTGTCATTATGACTGTGAAAAAGACTTTTCCTTTAGGGGAAAAAAAAGCACAATCTCAGTGGCTGGATCTTAAGTGTCATTCTGATTTTCCATCACCTGAGGATTTGAGCAACTCTGCCACTCCGGAATATTGAAATGAACACAGATTTGAAAGTATTTTTATATTTAGAAGCATTGATTCTAATATAATTTCTCTACAAATTAAAACTCTCCTTGAAAAAGATTAAACTGTCAGTGATAACATCTAGGTTCTTGTTATGTCTAAGAGGAATAAATGCTGAAGCTACAGAATTGTCTGGAGGCTTATAAAGTAAGAGGAGGAATTAATGATATGAGAGAGAATGGATAAAAGTATTGGATAACACTTTTTTGAAAAGGAGGAAGTGGAATGAGTTGAATTAAGAGGTTTATGGCCAAAAAGAATACTCATTTAGTCTGATATAACACAAAAATACAGTTTTAAGTGAAATCTGCCCAGTGACTTGTGGTTGCTCCATAGACTCTTTTTAATAAGATATCAAATATCGATTTAAAGACACGAAGTAATATTGGTTTCCCTGGATAGCCATCCCTATTAAAAATATATATTATTTCCATTTCTCTGGCATCGCTGTAAAGTGAAGCTATCGGATTCTCGCTGTGCTTTTGTTTGCTACATTAAAGAACCATTTAGTGTCAGATTTCCACCGAAGACCCTGATCAAATTACTCCAGCCTTCTCCATAGCAAATGGAGAAATAGTTTGATTTCCATTTATTTCTCAGTGGAAGACGTGGTTTTCAGACTGTGAATCATTCATGGAAGATTTCTCACAACTTTCCTTAATTTTCCACAACCCCCTTACACCTTCACATCTCACCTGGGCGTGTTATCACTGTTGGGGTCTCAGCAATGTTGCCTTCAGGGACAATATTGTTTCTTTAGTCCTCCTTAACGATACATAAAGATCCTCACTGTTCCTTGAGTTTTTTTCTCCCCACAGCATTAAATTAGAGGTAATCCTTAGTTATTAACTGTGGCCAAAAGCCCTCCTCACAGACGCTGTCTTCCAGAAAGTACCTGCTGTGTTGTGCATCTGAGACTATTCTGCGCTCCAGGATGTCTCGCGGTGCATTTGAATTCATGCGGAATGACTGTACCCTGCACAATCAGATTTCTAAGCTCTCTTTGTGGGCCTTGTTGTTTGCTACAATTCTACCTTTGTGTTATCTGCCTATTTTGGTAGGGATTTATTATTTTCTTATGCATCTTAGCGAATGTGTGCTGCATACAATCAGGCAAAGAAGCAATTCTTGTTGGAAATGTCACTATGAGTTCATCAGCTTCTGGGCCATTTAAAAATTGCCATAGTCTGATTTTGCATCATGCTGCTTGTAAAAGAAAATGTGATTTTGATACCGAGGCAAATATATTACAGAATTCCTATTCTGTTATGTCAACGCAGTTATCTTAGTTAACTAGACTTGAAATCTCTTCAAGTCTGCTTGACAAGACCCGTTTTCCATGAAATTGTGTTACTTGGCTTTTTCTGATCTTTTCTTCTAATGGAGCTATGTATCAGCCCTGTCTCGTGAGTTAAGGAGATTCAGTTTGCTGCATTCTGGAAGCTTCACGAAAAGTGAACAAGGCAGCAGATAACTCGATCTGTATGAGGCGAGCTGGTTAATCTCATTTTTCAGTCTTCACAGTCTATTCACCAGCCAGTGCTGCCTCCTTCCAACTGCAGTAAAACGTGCAGATCAATACTGCCAATGGGTGATTAGCAACTTGCAAACTTCAGTAAGCGAATACATCCGAGTCAAGGCTTGAAGTTGGAGAAGGAGTGATTGAGTGGGCTGAAATAACGAAACCAGATATTTCCTCTGAAGTGAAATGTAAGCATTGTTGAGCTCTGTTAAGCAAGATGATGGCAGAGATTTGTACTCCTTTCACAGTGATTACAGAAAATATTTTTTTTTTCTGAAATCACTAACATCAAATGTGCTTTTCCCTTATCACCTCNATATTAAGGTTCTCTTTTGATCTTTTTTTTTTTTTTTTTTTCTTTGCTGTTTACCTGCTGGAGGATAAAAATGTCCAAATTTATGCACCTGAGATTTTTGTTGTTATTCTTGAGGCCACGTTTTGCTGGTTCAGTCAGATGAATTCTGAGGTGATCCTCTACTACTCAGTCTCAGTTTCAGGCAGAAACTCCCTGGTTTCTGTCAGTACATTCCAGATGCGCCAAAGACAATTTTGGGGTTCTGCTCATGGGAACAATTCAGAATAAATGCCTTTAGCTCCCTCTGAGACCCTGCGTACCGCCAAGGAGTGCAGCTGAAGTAGCAGTAATTTTAAGGTATTAAAACTGCATTAAAAACAGAACAGTGACTGAAATATGGAAAAGGACCAGGTAATTGCTACAAAGAATGAAAACTGCATTCTCCATAGCAAATGTGGTCTGACCCCTGAAAGTCAGGGTGATTGTGTGCTTTAAGATGCCGCCTGAAAATCCGTGGTTAGAGAAGCGCAGGAAGGCTCCCTTTCAGGTTCCAAAGGAAGTTGAAAAGATGCCTTCTCAACTGCAGCCAGGCTGCGTTTCTGAGTTATGCATGTGTTGTCTAATTAAAACTTAATGGGAAAGAAGTAACTACTGCAGTGCAGGAGCATGTTGTGGTAGCTGTTGTGTAAGGCTGAACTGTCCTCTCGTCGGTGGTTTGTTGTACGAAGGCCCGGAGAGCTGGTTCCTCACTGAGAAACACTAGAAAACTAGAATTTCTACTCATTCACAATTTTCTCTCCTAAAAATGTTGTGATGCATGTTGGCAATGAGGAAAGTGATGATGAAAATGAAAGCCCGGATTTTATACAGCAGGAAGTACTGTGTTTTAAATGAGGTTTTGGAGGATCTTAACAGTTTAGAGGTTGACCTGGCAGTCATAATTCTGGAAAAAGCTGGCAGTAAAATTTGAAATCATTGCCCCTTCACATCTCTGTGCAAAATGTGCTGGTTGCTCTCCAGTCCATTAGCACAGTGACGTAAAACTGGTGAAATAAAATCAAACAGGAGGCAGGACAGTTGTATTTCAGACCATTAACTTGTGCACTGTTGTTCGGACAGTTTTGTGTCTACCAAATATATTTCAAGGTAAATTCAGACTGTGTTTGGCTCAGCTTCGTAGCAGTCTAAGCTTGAATAAGGAAGATGTGTTGTTGGGGATGAAGTGATGTAGGTCAGGTTTAGTATGTTTGACAGAGTCATTTTGCTAATGGGTTGGTGATCCCAGCGTGATGTTCTTATGCATTTTCCCATATGTTTGGCTCATTTTGCATTTAATTGAAAAGGGATGAATTGTAATTGAAGCTTTGCAGGCAACCAAGAAGTATTTTCCCCCAGGGAAAGCCAAGAAGTTTTATTTAAGCAGATGGTTGTGCTGATATAAGTCACCACATGGGCAGTCTCACCCAGCACAAGGGGTATGAAATGGTGGGGGATGCAGCTTATGTCACCTACAGAGGTGCAGCTTAAACTGTAAAACCTGTTTCCGTGCCAGAAGCATTTTTGTCATAGGAACAGAAGGGTTTAAACTGAAACTTTGCTCCATAGCCAAGGCTCAGGTGGATCCCTTGTGCCACCTGTGGATGGCTGCTCCTCCTCTCCCCTCTGCTCCGTCTCACCCTGCGATGTTACAGCTTGAAATTCCCCTTCTCAGCCCAAGAATTTATTCCCATGTGGAGACTTTCTGGGTCTCATCAGTACAATGGGTAAAGCAAAACCAAGTTACCAGCTCTTCTTTCCCAGGCCATATGTAACTAGTGAGGGGATATTGATTTAGTTTTGATGTGATGCCGTTTATAAATATGTATGAGGATTTAGGGTTATTTAACTGTGCTTCTTAATTCTCCTTGCATTGCTGACTCTTCTAGTCGAGGGTTTCTTTGTATGCACAGCAAGTTGCTCCGTGACAGCCCTGTTCTCACTGCCTGGGACCTCTCTAATGTTTGTTAATCCCAAGTCTGTAGAAACTTTTAATGTTCAAGGAATAAAAGGACACAAAGTGATGCCCTTCTGCATAGGGACCAAGGGAGTGGAGTCCGGCTCTCTGAGAAGCAGGGTGAGGAAACCTGGGGCCAAAAGGTAATCGTCACAAGGTGGGGGGAAGGAAGGAGACCTTTTTCATGCTCCTGGAGAAGGAGAAAAGAGCTCTTTTTGTCAGGGATCTTGCAACTTGCTTAAATTAAAAAATTAACCTGGTCAAATGGTGAAAAGGGAGGGAAAACCAAACATTAGTCTATTTGCCCTGAAGACATGAAAGAGAATGTACCCTCTGAATCGATATTTGGATGGTTTAGACACTCAGATTTCTTACTTGAGAAAGAGCAGGGCAAACAGAAGAGAGTTCTGCCTGTTCAACATGCCCAAGTGAACCTGCATTGACTCCTCCTGGTGAATAATGTAGATAACTACATGGATAACAGGATGGTATGTACACAGATGTACGTTTTCTTGAGAAGCTGGAAGTTCTCACTTCTCCCTCTACCAGAGGAGTTTCCTCCCATGCCTGGCCGGACACTGAGGTGATTTTGGGGAAGATGAGCTCTCCCCAGGGGCAAGACAACCTCCACATCGCTGAGAAGTGACTGACAAAAAGATAAAACTTGGCGGTTTCACTGTAGCTGCTCTTCCCCTCAGTGTGTTGCAGGGACATGTTTTGTTTCCCTCATTCTCATCCTCTGCTTGGCCGAAGCAGAAGGCGCGTGGGAGGCGATAACCTCTCGCAGCGAGAGGCTGCGGCAGAGCTTGTTTAACCTGGAACACATTTGCTGTAAAACCCACTCAGACACTGCCCGGCTGCTCCAGGAGACTGTCAGGAATGAGTCCTCCAAACCCCTTGCGTCTGTCACAGTTTCTGTAGGATGTGAGAGGGAGCTTGACTTGCTCTTTAAGTGGAAGTGCTTCCAGCTGGAGGCTGGGAATCTGTTAGTGACGGCTCAGGAGTGCAGCCAGGGCTGAGGGTGCACCTTCCTCCACTGAAAGGCAACAGTTTGCTTTGTACCCTGCCAGGTCAGAATTATACATGCAAAGACATATAACAGTACTTTTTGATGCATTAAATTACAGGATCAAAACATCTTGGTGTACTTGGAGCCTTTAGGAGATTCAGCATTGCCTTTAAGGGTTTTGTGGTTGACTTCAGCATCCAGCCTATGCCATGTGTTTGCTGTACAAATACACAGTGTGATTGGCATCTCTTCTTGTCACTTACTTTTCAGGCTTTTATATGCTCAGATGAACTTTGATGCTTCCTGCCATCAGATCATGATGGCGTTTACGTAATTTTTAATTATGCATCTTTCTTTTTATATCAGATACTGTCTAAAAAAAAATACCCATAGAGGTTTTTGCTTTTTGCTAATGAGATCCATTAACTGGAAAATCCTATTACATTGCAGTTTCACTTTCCTTTATAAAGTCTTTAAAGCGGGGTTTCTGTTGTCATACTTCACTCAGACTCTTCCTGTCTGAGTACCAAGGGTCCCAGCCTGGCACAGACAATTCATGTTGCTTCTCTCCTCTGGGATCTCCCCTTGAAATCCCATCTCATTGGACTCCAAAGTGGAGCTTTACCACGAAACACAGGATTACAGAGACATTAAAGCAAGATTTATAGAATATTGTTGGGAGTGGCTGAATATCTGGATTGGACTAAATACCACAAAAACACCTCACTTGCAGTATCTTCTGTCTTTCTGGTCTGCTGAACAGTATCTGTACATGCATGCTGCAGAATAATAAACAGAGCAGTAAAGAAATAGTTAATTTAAAAAAAAAAAAAATCTATGTGTACTTCTCTTGAAAACCTAGATTTGGTCTGACACCTCTCAACAGTATTTTCAACCAAAGTTACTTCATTTGTATGGGAAAGTTGATAGAATGTTTTTTGAAATTCAGATCTGTGGGAGCCAGCATTTCTCACCGTATAAAGTTAAGTCTTATCTCTGAGAAAGAATTTTTATAACTCTCACTATAAGCTCTTTGGGGATGTTTCCAGAACCTGTGTGCTTTTTATTTTCAGTGTCTTTATCAGAGGTTTTTGAACCAGCACAGGTCTTCTCTGCACGCTACTAGACTGTAAATAATAGGAACTTTTTATGGACTTTGTTCTCTGGAAAGACAGGAATCCTTGACTTGAAAAAACTAGCGTAGAAACCCTGGAATTCAAATCTCTAGGTGGTAACAAACCATCCTAGAGCAGACTATGATTTTCTTCCATTTTAATAAAAGGAAGAGCAGCAATTGAAAAGGACAGTGGACGTTTGAATGCATTTTTTCTTCTAAATTATCCCAACTCTGTGCCATTCCATGTCTCACTGTCCTGACTCTTAACCTTCTTGTCACGTTTGTTTGCATCCCAGACCTCATCTGAATGCCTCACTCAATGCAAATTATAGTCTTGCATCCTCCAGGGAGCAACACATTTGAAAAGGGTATAGAGAACAGATCTCCTTTTAAAACTGTACCTGAAGGGCTTCAGCACCACTGCTGAGACATTTTATTTTATTACTCCTATTGCAGCAGTGTCCAAAATGTGCTACATGTTGTACCAAACGATATGGTCTGGTGTTAGAACAGTGTGATTAGAGCTTTACTGCCTGTGATACAGACTCCAACCACCTCCCTGTCTCACTGCTAATTTGCTGTAGATGCTGTGGTGAAAGAGGCCATAGGGAAGAATATCAATGAGTGTGGGTAGTGTGGAGGATCCTCTCAGGGAGGAAGAGAAAAAACCCTGTAGAAGCCTTTGTGAGAGGAGCAGCTGATCCAGGTGTTGGAGGTGGCGTTACAGGTGGAGTGGAGAAGGTGGCGTGGGATTACTCATTGCATGTGAGGGCAAGGATCTGAAACCTGTTGTGCTGGTGGAAGCTGTGGAGGAGTTACTGGGGATGAACAGACATAACTCAGGCTGACACAGACTGTCTTTACCCTCACTGTCCTGGAAATGGGTGTTCAGGAGGCCATAGGAGAAAGGTTGCCTGAATTAAGGGATATGGGCAAGAAGTCACATCACCTGGACAGGGAGAAAGATATTCCTGTTTTGTGGAAGAAGTAGCAGGCCTTGGCTAAGAAAAGGATGAAAAGCTTGCCCAAATGAATTTCTGGTGCCAGCTTTCAGGGCTCTGTGTGTGCAGATGTTCACACAAAGATGATGGTGAGAGAAAGAAGGTGGGGAACTGGCAAGAGACCTGGTGGGAACAAATGAGCCTTTTCCCAACATCCAGCACCTTCTGTTTTTCTTTCCCCCCACCCCCCCAACTGTTTCTGATTTCAAGCATGCACATACTGGCAAAGCTGCAAGGAGCAGGTGGTGGTTGTTGCTTATTTGTTAGTTTGCTTTGTCTCATCTTTGCAATCCATTTTTGTTAATACAGCTCCTGTTCCACAGGCTTTAAAGATCCCTTGGTGTAGTTATCTTGTGTGACAGAGGGAGCCGGGGCGGGTGAGTGTGCTGTGCTTTGTGCACTGGGTACAGAGGGAATTCTTTGGGATGCGGTTTACTTTAGGTTTTACTCTAATCACTTTAACAAGCCTGAGCAAAGAAACAAAAAGAACAAACCCAAGAAACAGAATTTCCATTAAAATGGCATTTCCTGAGGTAGGATTAAGCTTTCTGAGACTGCCTTGGACTGGGTGCAGAAATGCCTCCAAGAGCCTTTTGTACGAGAAAGTTGAGCAACGAATTTTTTTTTTTTTAAGCTGCTAAAGTTAAAATAAAATACAGGTAGACCCAAAAGAGGCTGGTCACCTGTATAGCCAGACAGACTGTAGTTAATAAGCTACTGCAGCGAGAGCTGTAGTTGTCAGGGACCTTGCGTGTGCCTTTCAGGTGATAAATTCCAATTTTGCCTTCCTACTGCTTTTTTGTTCTCCATCTTTGAGTAAAATTTCCAACGGGTGTTGATGCAGGACTAACAGCAGACAATTCTTGACATAAATGCTGAGCCATTAACTGTAAGCTGAAGATAAACACGTTCAAAGACGACTTCTAATGATATGTGACTTTTCTGCTTTCGTAACTCAGAGAAAGCAACGGGGTGTTTATTAGCTGTGTGCAAAGCCCGTGTGGCTGTGTTTACCCACAAATGCCACATGTTTTCAGGAAAGCCAAACAGTAATTCCAGACACCCGAAACCTTGAGAGAGATGTGCATTTCTGTGGCAGCTTGAACTGTGTAAAGGATCCACGGTCAGGAGGAGGCACTGAATCCCAAGAGGAAGCTTGCAGGTCCCCAGAAGCAGCATCAGCCCTTTTTTTTTCCCCCCACTCCCCCCCTTTTTTTTTTTTGCTCACTCCCCCTCCTCGGTGGTGCCTTCTCTTGCTCTCAGCATCCTGTCACTGCAGGTGTGGACAGTTGGGCAGAAAGTCCTGTCTGCGGTCACCAGTTGCAAGTGTTTCTGACCAAGGTCCCTGATCCTCCCCTGGCCTTCATCCCTGTGCATTGCTCCGATCTCCAGGGTCTTCCTCCACTTTCAGTGTCTTTCCTCCAGCCAGGATCGTCACCTTCTTTCCAGGCCCTCTTCTTCTTGGGATCACTTCCCTCTTTGGGAACCCGTCTTCACAGCACCACCTTTCTTTCTGGAGCCCTGTGCCCTTGCTTTTCCCCATCTAAATAGCCTGAATCGTGGATCAGCTTCTAATCAGCCTCCTAAGGCTGATTCTGTCTCATATCTGTCTATGTTTGGAGGATTCAGGATGTGCCACTTCTGTTTTAGTCCAGGATTTACCAAAATTTATGATCAGGCTATGCCTACAGTGAGGAAGTAACATCCTCTGCTGGAGAGTTCAGAAGTTCAATTTTGGACATTCACCACCTGCATATACCCAATTATCTGCTCTGTGTTAGTGTTCACAATTTAAGCTAGTTTTTGCCTACAAGAACTAAGTGGAAGCAAGAGCATTCCCTGGCCAGTTGGATGCTTTTCAAACACTCCCCTTCCACCATCCCCCCAACTGATGCTTTATGTTTTATATTTGTATACAAGAAACTTTCCCATCTGTCTCCTACAGCTAGATGCAGACTTTATTTCCAGTGTTCTTCCACGGTAACCACTGACCCATTTAACGCTGATATCATCTACTAAGCTCCTTAAATTGTTTCTCTTTAAATTCTCAAGTATTGAATAACTCATCCCAGTCCTGAAACGTTGGAGATCTCTCTTTGAAGAGGTCAGCGTGGAAAGAAATTCCCTAGCTGGGGAGGCAGCAGTGCTTGTTGCCCGTATTTGGGTGGCGCTCACCGCGTACGAGAGTCGCGCGAAGAAGAAACGGTCCTTTCCTTGATAGAGCTTCCAGTCGCCAGCCTTTTCTCAGCAGGGGCAAGCACAAGCTGTTGTATTGCCAGCGAGCAGCAATTTAACTCAGCTGTCCATATGCTCTGCCAGAATTTATTGTGCTGCTCAGAAATCACAATCTTTTAAGGTTGATAGATACCGAGACTGTGAAAAAGATAAGGCACTTAAGCGCGTGTCAGCCTCATCTCGGGGTTCTGACAACTTTGCTTTAAACAAGCATTAAACAGGAGGAGCCTATGAGGAAGTCAGTTGCAAATCTTCGACGGAGCCTGCTGACATTTGTATCCTGACAGTCGTTGCCTTTTTGGGATGTATGGACTTCTTTAATTTCATTAGTGATGTTAGATAAACACATTCACACCAGTGCAGACTATTCCCTTCGCTACCAGCTCTACCTTCTGATCAGAAATGCCTGCGGTAGATGAATAGACGTTAAATGGAGCTGTTAAGCACTGAATGTTTCATCAAATGGAAAGTAGTCCACATGGTTTTAAGTACTTTATTCTTACCTGTGTGCCTGTGAAAGCGAGTGGAGTAGAGAGAAAAGCTTTTATAGCTCCTGGAGAAATACACCGCTGAATTGGGACTGTGCAGTTTTCAAACAACCAGGAGGAGAGATGCCAAAATAAGTTCATCCCTTTTCAAGGTGCTGTCACTGGCAGCTTTTATTGTTCTTCTAAACAACTTCTCTTCTAAAGGAAAAGTTTCTGTTTTCCAGAGATTAAAGCAGTCCTGTCTTCATTCATTGCTTTGGCACTTGACTGATTCTTCCCTAATGGGCAGATTACTTAGGAAGTTTTTGAGCTGTAATTTCAACATGTAGACCAACAAGCTGACTGTTTGCCGATAATATAGTTTTAAAAAATGACACATAGCATCAGCACAATTATCTCCTCAGGGTGGTTTTTTCAAGCTGGGAGATGGAAGTGAGAAGGGAGGCAGCAGCATCTGACTTTAGCTTGTACCTCTGTTCTGGATGACAGATTGGCCCTGTTGCAAATTCTTTTTTCTATCGTCTTTTGTCAGAAAGTTTATTGATAGCCAGAGTCTTACTAAATAGTTCTGCCATGTCCCAGAGTGTTCTTGGAACATATTGCATTAAGCCAATATTTGTGTGTGGCATCTGTGGTGTCTGTCTCACACAGTGACTGTGCAGTTGGCACAGGAGCAGTGGGATGGTTCTTCTCAGTGGTCCGTGAGAGAGTTTCCCGTGTGCATACCCCGGGGCATGTGCCTGAAAGGCTGAGGAGAATGCATTGAAACAAAATTATTTCACAAACTGTAGAGCGTATTAACATGTGGAGTCAACAGATCATCTCTGTAAAATGTCCAGTGCCCTTCTGAGAGCACAAAAATGGTTTTGCTGCCTTGAGCACCAAATCAGCTAGTTAGCATCTTGCTTTCCAGGAATGAATAATTCACTCTTTTGAGTGTCAACTGGACTTGGTTGTAATCAATCAAGGTATTTATTGCTTCCCCCTAAATTGAAGCTCTGTGTACATTTTTCTGACAAATCTGAATTACTTGTTCAATGTTATTCCTTGAAAGAAGAATCAATGAATGCCAGCAGTTCTCCCTGACTCTCCAAGTCATTTACTCTTCAGCAGCTCTACAAATTTCAGTTATTGGGTAAAATAGGGGTAAAAAGGGGATACTGCTGAGAAACTGGTAGTTATGTATCATCTTTGCTCTCTGAGACACTGGCCATGATGTACTGATGAGCAGAATGAGCTACCAAGTTGCATGATGTACTGAATGAGCCAGGGCCAGGGTAACTTTCCAACAGAGGGATGGTCTATAGGTTGTTCATGGATTGCATCCCCCAAATGTCTCATATTTCTGTATAAAAGCACCATGAGCTCAAGTGGATTTGGTCAAGTCTTGCATTCAGGCCAGGTTTCCAAACCTGCAGCACTCTTTTCATGCTTCTTGGATAAACCAGGGATACATTACTGCTTGTTCCAAGATGCATTTTAACTCTGTTAAGCAGTACCTCCTTGCATGTGTTGGTGCAGCACAGAAGCAGCATCTGGAGCTGCGCCTGGGCAGCTGTTCAGGGAGTCCCAGCTCCTGTTCAGGGAACGTGGCTGTCTCTTCTGTACCCGCCTTTCAACTGCCACTGTTTGGTCTTCCTCTTCAGTGGCCCAAGATTAGAAATTATTTTCTAAATGGGCAGATCTGTTTTAGATCTCTCCCAGTGCCTGAAACGCCGTTTTCCAGACTTCTGCTGCCGAACTGAAAGGACAAAATTATGATCAGTAAGACTAATTTATTGTGGGGAGAAGAGCAGTTGACAGAGAAAAACAGCAATTTACATTTTCCAGAGCTAAAGGGATTCCAGGAGGAGGTTGTTTGCTTTTTTCAGTCCCTGGTTTCCTACCAGCATTAGAGTTTCATGTCTTTCAAATGCTGGTGAGATTTTAATGCTGCTTTTCTGTCCGTTATATTTAGCAGCTTCCAACCATGACTCTTCCTAGAGCCAACCCCAAGCCCCTCATTTTCACGACACAAAGTCGCTTCCAACCTTCAGAAATTCGGAAGAACACTCCAAACGATCGAAGCCGTGGTACTTTTTTGACTTTCTGCGTTACCTACACATGCGACTGATCCCTTTCATCAGACGTTGCCTCTGGTCTGCAGCGTTTCCATGGAAAGCTTCCTGAGTTTATTTGAATCTCCATAGAATGTCAGTAAATTTCCTGGAGTCTTAAGTAACGCTCTGCTTGGTGCGAGTGTGTAAGGCAGCAGCACGTTCCCGTGGTGAGGAGGGGCAGCTCTAGAGGTGTCTTTTATTTTCTTTTCTTTTCTGCCACACTGCTGCTAAGGAATCTGGCACTGGGGACTGCATCTTTTCCATACCTGCCCTCCCCTCGCATACCAGACTTCAGGCTTTGCTGTCTGCTTTTTGGGCTTTAGGTGGTAGTTTCCTGTGGGGTTTGTGCAGGACCTGGCACGCTGGGATCCCTGTCTCACTTGGTTTCTTTCAGGCATTGCTATAATATAAACCAGCTGCGCTAATATTTTAGCTTTAGGGAGAAATGTACTGGTTTGATGTGCGCTGTGTAAAAGAAAGAGAAAGCTGCTGCCCCGAGCCCGAAAATGTGGGTAGCATAGCAAATATGTTAGTTATCTCCCAGAAATGTTAAATGAGATGGATTCTGCCACAGCCTTCCTTTCATTGTGGGCTTTTAAGGGATTTGCCTGTATTGGTGTAGCTTCAGAATGATGTGCTGAGGAGAGCTGGTGAACCCCCAAAATAAGGCTGAGTCCTGGTGCTGAGTTTTAGAGCGTGATTTTTCAAGGGGGGGCATTTTATAAAAGGAGAGGATAAATGGCCTGAAAGATCTGTGACAGCCAAAGCACTGCAGCTTCACAGCAGGGCTTTATAGAAAGGCTAGAGATATGATAGTAAAGGCTAAAAAACCTGCAAAATAAACAGACTGGTGCAGTGTGGGTTGCAATGTGGGCATGGCTTTCCTCACACCGGGGTCCTGCTGCTGCCTTGTCCCACATGAGTGCCTGCAGTGATGGTGATCCCTACACTGGAGCTGGAATGGTGCTGGCAGCTGGGACAAGGAGCTTTGAGCTCTGCCTGACCTTGGCAAGGGAGACAGGGCCAGAGCTGCCCTTCCTGGCTGGTCAGAAGCAGTGGCTGGAGAACCAGGCTCTGCAGTGCTGATAGTGAGAGCATCCTTTTGCCAGCCAGCATAAACCCCATCACAAACTTTGGGGTTGAATCTCTTCCCCTGAAAGACAAACACGAGAGTGAGGAGTGCCCTGACCTGTCTGGAAGAGTCCTGAAGTGCAAATAGCACGAGAAGGTAGAGAGCTGGGTGCAGAAACAGGTTTGTAAATGCCAGTGTATCACTGGGGAGAATATATCTAATAAGCTGGTGTTGCAGCTGACTTTGTTCTCCCTCTGTTTGTTTCTCCCTTTGTTTGACATCTCCAAGATGCTGCCTTCAGTTCTTACCTAAATTTCTCTTGGCCAAGGCCAAGGTAAAAAAGCCCAGAAGATCATCTTTGACCATGGTGATGGAAGCTGCTATTTTGGGAGAGCCAAGAAACTCGTCTGCTCTCCCAGCAGCCAGAGATGCTGCAGGATGCTCCCCTGTCCTCCCCTGGCATGGCCCAGTTATGGGGCTGTTGTCCATGAATTTGTCAAGCCCATTTTTGAAGCAGTTTTATATCTGCTGCCAGGCTCTGGGGCAGCAAGTTTCAGCAGTTCACTGCCTGCTGAGGAGCTTTACAGTATGTGAATAGAGTATTTTTAACAAAAGATGTTTGGAAATGGGATCCTCTGGGGTCTCTGACCAGCAATGACCAGCAATGCAGGATGAAGTTGCTCAGTCTCTGCTCTGGTGTGCTTGAAAAAAAACCCCACATAAAGTTCTAGCACGTCTTTAATGGAAATGAAATGATAAAATTGGGATAATACCTACCTCATGCTGCTCTTGAGGATTAATTAATGTTTACAAAATCACTTTAGGTCCTGAGATTTAATTGAAGGAAAAATATTACCATATAAAATACCTTTTTATGCAGACACTGCTATAGGGTTTCAGCTGGGTAGAGTGCCGTGGCAAAACATGCTTTACCACATTTATGGTTGTGAGGGTTCCTGTAGTTTATATGAAAATTGTCTCTCTGAAATCACAAATGTAACATCAGTGGTTTCCTCTCTCTTTGAAAGAATATTAGTTTGCCATCATAGGACTTGACTACTTAAACTGCTGTAAATACAACTCACCTCTGAGATGAAAGAATGGAATATCTGTTCCCTTGCTTGGGACAAGCTGATATAACTTGCTAATGACTCCACCTTTGGAGTCACATGGATGTTGCTGGCTCATATGAGCGATAAATCAGGCTGGTACTGGGTGTCCTGCTGTAATTTAAGGGTGTATCTGGGTGTTCATTATAAGATCCTGCTATCAAGAGATTTAAAATATAGCAATAAAACTTAATTTCTGGAGTTAAATTTAACCATGGAGGTGTCAGCCAGGGAGTAAGTTCTGTTGAGTGGGGTGTTTCTATGGTTTTTTTCTGGTTTGTTTGTTTTTTTTTTAATTTGTTGATTTTTTTGTTTGTTTGTTTGTTTTTTTGTTTTGAGTGTTTTTTTAAAAAATGGAGGAGAAAAAGAAGGAGAAACAACACCGGCTTTGGCTGACTTCAGCTGTTGGAATAAAACATTGTCACTGCATAAATGTCACCTTTCCTTTCTGCTGTAACATTTTTTTGGCTTCACAGAGCAGTACAGGTTGGGTGGACTTAGAGGTTGGATCAGTTACTCAATGTTCTTCTGTTGTTTCTGCCACGCAGGGCGACTACGACCCCAGCAGAACCAAAGTTCTTCATTTCAGCATGAACCCAACGACTTTGGCCAAGCAGCAGCGCAAGGAGGAGCAGCAGCAGCTCCAGGAGGAGTGTGAGAGGCTGCGGGAGCTGGTGAGGGTGCTCGAAGGAGGCGGCTCCATCTCTGGGAACCTGGAAGGAGTTGGGAGTTTTCAGTCACCACAAGAAGTTGCAGGTAGGCTGCTGGCTTCTGGTCCTGAAGATGCATTTACTCACCCATGTTGCCAAAGGAACTGACTGCAGAAGCAGATGGAGACGTTGCAGACAGTGTGCTTTATGTGCTTGATGGAGTGGTTATAAGGAAAATGAAAAAAGCTGTGTTGATGCAGGAGAAAGTGAATGTGTGGTGGCAATCCTGTGGCAGTTTGGTTGAGGGTGGGTGTTAAGGCTAAATAATAATAATACATATAATTTTCTCTTGATAAATGAAATACCCATACAACAGCCCTCATAGGCTTGTGCTGCCGATGGAGTGAAAGGAAATATTTCCTTCCTTTCAGGGTTGGTTTAGCCCTTGAGGTAGTACAGACAGCAGGAAATAACTTTCATAGCTGCAGGGAAGCAAGTGGTTGAAATCTTTTCAGACCTGGCTTAAAACAAATTAATATTGTTTATCAGTGAATATGTGCCCCATTAATCAGAGCTACACTCAATACTCCACGAAAGCAGAGTACATCTTTCACCGAGCTAAATATGTTTCACAGAATCTGTGGCTCTCCAGTACAGTCTGTCTTCCCTTCACGTACCTGAATGAGACTTTTTAGTAAAGTAACCCCAAAATCAACACCTCCAGACATGCTCTCAGACTCTGTAAATCAAGGTAAGGATGTCAGTAAAGCCTGACCCATCACCTGCAGCACTGCGAGGGACCAGGCAGAATCGAGTCGTACTGCAGAGCCCAGGAGATCTTACTGCTGTAACTCTCCTGTGCCCTCAAAACACTTTTATTAGAGAAGAGAAAAATGAAAGAGAGCTGAAGGTCCATGTGGAGCTAACCTGGTGTGTTCCAGCTGCACGTATGTGGTCAGTGTCTGGAGGTCAGGATCCTCCCTCAGATGAGGCTGAGGGAGCAGAGCTTTTCTCAAAGGCAACATGTGCTGGAGACTTCAGGCCCACAAAAGGGCAGAAGAAAATATCTTTCACTGTTATGAAACCAAAATTCTCAGAAAGCAGCTCACTTGTTTTCCCATCGTTCAAACAATGGCACTTTATTACTGCAGAGAATGTGCTTGTTCCGGCATCTCATAGTGGATTATGGCACTATATAGCCTTAAAAATATGATGGTGAGAAGTGTAGATGGGGTGGTTTGTAAAGTGAAGAGCTGACTGGATGTTGGAGGTAAGTGACAGCCTGTCACTGCTGCTAGTGGACGTTCTAACAAATGCATAATCATGAAATACTTGGCGAACATTTAGGAGAGACCATCGTTGTCCATGGGAGCTTCCAGTCTGAGACCCCCACTGAGCAGTTCTCGGGGATAGTTCTTTCATTGCAATTTGAATTTGAAATGCACTGGGTTCTAGGGGTTTAAATTGCAGTAGATGCTGCTGCCCAGATGCCCTTGTCTGTCGTTATGTCTCCGAGCACCCGGCACATCTGATGCTGCGGGTCCACGGGGCTGGCAGTGCCCCGCGAGCCCAGGGAGGGCAGAGAGGCTGCAGAGGTGAGGTCAGCTCTGTGTCTCTGCTGCTGATGGATGAACCTCTGGGGTATCGTCTGCAGTAATTAGACCATCTCTTCTGGGGGAATGCGTTTCTCACGAGTGCCTCCTGTGACGTTTTAGTCCGCTGCCTTTCGTGCAGTTGCTTTTAGCTGTTTGTGAGGTGCCTCTGTGCTGGGATGTTACCAGGTTTGTCGTTAGCTCAGAAGGGATGCATTTTTAAAGCTGTTTTCTCTTCTGCCTTTGATTCCAACAGGAAAACAAACAGCTCACTAGGTTTTGGGGTGTTTCCAGCCTCATGTATGTGATGCTTTTTTTTCCCCTTTTACCCCAGTCCCAAGCTACATCATTCTGGTAATTCTGGTCACCAGCTCAGATGGGAGAGAGCATCAGCTGCAGAGCCTAGCAGGGTGGGAAATACTTCAGTGTCATTTATCACAGTCACAGGAGGGCCCTTTGCATTCTCAGAGTGCCTGTAAGTGCATAGGGAAGTGGTTCTTGTAAACAAAAAGGGGAAAAATGGAGGATGGAGGAGCCCTGTGGATGACTCTCTTTGAGACCAGGGTGAAGGTGTTAGTAAGCCAGGTTATATGGAAAGGTCTTGTGTTTTTCCTTGTATTTCATGTGCTTGTGTGCATCACTGTCATGCATGGGGGCACATTGCCATAAATACTCCTGAACTCTCCTTTCTGCTGCAGGAATTCAGCAGTATGGTTGGAGCATGAAGACTTGTGTGTATTGGGATGTGCAAGAGACACTGAGGATGTTAGGGTGCTGACTGCAGGGTTAGTGGGTGATTCTGAGCTGGCTTTAAATTAGCCAGGTGAATGCCACACTTGTCCTTCTTGCTGGGGCAGTGAGAGCTCCTGGTGGGTTGGGGAACAGCTCATCAAGTGTGCTGTGCAAGCTGCAACCATTTCTGTGTTGACTCCATCCTGCATCTGCAGTGTGGATGCAGCAGCTGTTCAACAGTGGCTTAACAACATGGA
The DNA here is from genome assembly GCA_013399855.1 of Oxyruncus cristatus. Taxonomy (NCBI): domain Eukaryota; kingdom Metazoa; phylum Chordata; class Aves; order Passeriformes; family Cotingidae; genus Oxyruncus; species Oxyruncus cristatus. The sequence continues at coordinate 573,070 of VXAY01001192.1, read as the reverse complement.
TTCACATGGCCAGAAAACTCACACTGTCTCCCTCTGGATAAGAAATGGAAGATACAGCTTTTGCCTTTTTCTTAGGATCTCCACAGCTCTTCCCACAGGAGCAGCTGCCATATGCCTTCCACTTCAGTGTATTTTCAAGGTGTGAAATGGGGAGAGCGTGGCAGAAACTCCCTCTGCTCTGTTTGTCACTGTGCAATTGGCTGCCCCAGGGAGGGATGTTTGTTGTGCATAATAAAGGAGGAGGTTTCAGTGAGGTTTGTGAAGCTGAGTCTGTACAAAAATAACAAGAATTAGAATTTTTCTTGCACCCCTTTCTGTCAACTGCAAGACCCATCTGTCTTTTTATCCAGCTCATTCATGTAACACATGCAAGAGGCAAATTGAGTTCTCTGAGCTTTTGGGGTGGGAGGTCTGTGGTGTCAGAGTTGAATGGGATGAAGAGAGAGCGAGGACAGAGTAGGAAGAGACTGGATAAAAGCTGAGAGGACAACAAAGGTCATATTTAAGTTTTCTTTTTGCCTTTAGATAAATACAGGTAAATGTAAGATTTTATTGTCCTTTTTTTTGCCATATAACCCGACTGGCCAATTGGCAGAGGTGAGGGATTTGGGTGGCCAGTCAGGTTTGCTGTGTTCAGCAAGCTTATGTGGTCTGCAACAGCTACACTTGTGGTTCACAGAATTATAAATATACCAACCAAAAAACGGCATTAAGGACAATGATGTTGATGGTTTTGATAATAATGTATTGGCCATTATTAAATCCTTTCATTGGACTGGAGTGCAGCACGTTATTTCTGATCGTAGTTCTGACTCCTGGATAGGTAATAAGAAAATTATTACTGTGGACGTTAAAGCTCATTAAATGTGACTCTATTAAAAATCAAGGTTATGCTGGACTTTAAATCTCTTTGAGCATAACCGCTGGAGGCTGCAGCACAGCCTGGCAACTTGCCACGTAGTTGAGTGGCCCTCTCCTCTCATTTGTGCCGTAATAGCCTCTGTTCAGATGGGGACCAGGGCTATTGCAGGGAGAGCTTTGAACAGCATGAGCTACAAACACATGCCGTCCTTTTTCAGAATAAAAATCTGCACCCGGGCTCGTGTTGTGTTGACAGGGCAGCTCTGTGGCTGCTGCACTCCGGGCACGGGCTGTACCTTTATGGGCGTTGTGTTTCTCTGCCGGTGGCCGCGCGGGGCTGGGCTGTGCGAGAGCAGGGTGCACCAAGGTCAGACAGCCATCTGGGGAGAGGCTCCGAGTCCTGCTGTCTCGGAAACAGGGATGCAGATTGTAACAGCTTTGGAAAGGTGGTGCAGGGCATTGCTGCCCAGATTTGGAATCTGTTCCAGTTCTGCATTTCTCTTTCCCGTACTCTTCACACCTTCCCCCAACCCCCCTTCTGTATTTCAGTCTGCATTTTCTCCTTTTTTTTTCTTCCAGCTCCATAGCTTTTCCTGTTTTTTCTTCTGTTTCTCTCCAGGCAATTTCTGTTTAGATCTTCCTTTCTTTTGGTCTTGTGTGGTCCTGGTGGGCCTCTTGATTTCTGGCACTGCTAGAGGTGGATTTGGATCTTAGTTGCAAGCAAATATGTCGGTGGCAGCTAATGGGGAGCTGACAGAAGTAATGACTTGTAGCAAAGCAGAGGTAGAAATGGGAGAGAATGCTTCAGGTGCTCGTTATCCACATTTGTGTTCTCATCTTAAAGGGGGTATATCTGAAGGTAGGAATGGATGACCTGTGGAAGCTGGTTCCTAACCAAAAGAGTGCACTAATGCGAATTTTCCATGAGCACTCCGGATTTATTGCTATCCCATAGGTACAGCAGAGCATTCCCTACTTCAGGCAGGCTCTTCCTGTGAGAAAAAGTGCTTTTAATATTCTTTCTGGTGAGAGACAGGCTGGCACCCCTACCAGGAAGGAAGATGGGGAAATCAGCTCCGATTTCAACCATCTGTGGAGAATTTTGGAAGTGAACATAATCCCACCAAAAATGAAAGCTATTCATCTATCTCAGTAGTTTCAGTGTCCTTTTTCCCTTGTTAGGAAAAAGTAGGAAAAGGGGATCTTTGAGGGACTGGGGAATCTCACTCAGAGGCAGGTGTTTGACCCTGACAGAGATGCTACATCTGGCGTTCAGCAGAGCCTGTCCCCAGCATCATTGCCTTGTCAGGGCCTTGCAAAAATGTATTTAATTGAATTTAAATTGGGTAATGAATTAATATTAAAATAATCTAATCTTGTTGAAGTGACAAGCCAGAGATGGTAAAATTTGTCACTGTCCCAGTGTGCTTGTGCTTCTGATGAATGTGTTTCTGAGTACAGAAGGCGACAAAAAAGGAGCAGATGGAATTCAGAAGTTGCCATTCTCCATCCACAGTTGGCTGAGCTGTTGGTGCTTGGAAGCCTTGGTGCTTCCTACCATCTGTGTAGGGAATCCACACATGATGAGGGCTGCACCTGTGAATGAAACCTGAGTCCACCTGATGAAGGATTTTTCCATGACCTTAGTTGCTGATGGGTGCACACGTGCAAGCGCAGCCCTCGCTCCTCACTTTGTGCCAGTGGCTCCCAGCATCCCACTGGTCAAGTGGTGTTGGGCCAGGTGAGTGCAGAGAGGGCAACTCTCCTTCAGTCACATACTGCCTCTTCCTGAAGCAGAAGAGGGATTCATTAGGTATCACTTCTTTCGCTGGTGTTTAACATTCCAATTCCTCTTCAGTTTGGACTGAAGGAATTGCCCTCATTCTAAAGAGACACAAAGGTCCAGGGCATTTGCTGCCTTCAGATGTTAGGGGACTTCTGGTAAGAGCAGGATGTTAGCCTTTGTGCCCTGCCTGTTTCTCAATAAATTGCTTTCTGCATATCCCAATTTCATCCGTAGTTAATAAAGAGCTTGACTTTGCCTCTGGTGTTTTGCTGAGCACTGATGAAGGTCTGTCCTCTTTCACTCCAGAGATGGCCACATATCCTTGACGGGGGAAGAAATCATTCCCTACTGTTCCCTGCATCCGAGATGTGGCATAACTTCAGTGTGCAAACCAGAAATAATATGGAAAGCAGCACACAGAATGAGCATTATTAGCAGCAGTCCTTGGGAGCTGCTCCTCCTGACCCACTTGGAGCTGCTGCCCTTCTGTGCTGACTCCACAGCTGAGGAGCTGGGCCTCCATGGGGCAATTCCCCCACCTCTCAGCTAGTTCTCATTATCGTTTTTATGGTCCTAGTTTCTCTCTGCAAGACATTTAGACCAGTCTGGGACCTGAATAGCATATTAAGACTGGGAATAAGCTGATAGTTTAAATAGAGCTTACTTTGATTCCCTTCCTTATCATCCATATCCTTTTGTCTCAGCGTTGCACAGATAACCAGTGGTGCTGCTAAATATACCTGTTTTCCTACAAGACTCTAGCCAGGTTGGGACCTCCTGTACTTCATATTGACAGCGTTACAGTGGCTGGGGGCAGAGTCCATAAAACCCTTTGACATTACAGTAGTGTCAGTGGATCTGGGCAGTGTAACTGTAAAGGGAAAATGCCTTGAAGCCTTTGTGTGTTCTGATTCAGCAACAGTGGCCTTTGATGGTAAATGTTCTGCACTACTGGAATCAGTGCAGGCACCTATAAAGAATCAGATTTCCTCACTTGAATGGAAGTCTGATACCTCAAGAGAGCTGGAAGAAATGTTCCCCGGTTAAAAAAACCCTTTGTTTTCATCATATATAGTATTTGTCATCCAGATAGATTCCCGAGGTTTTTTGGGAGATAATGCAGATATGAAGTCATGCAGCACTGAGTATATTGCAAGCAGTGTGCCCTGCCTGTGGCAACATGCCATGAGTCTGTGAAATAACCAGAGACTTGCCCCTGAGCACAACGTAATCTGTGCCCTGCGAGCGGCCGGGACACGAGCGGGCCAAGGGTTGCTGACCGAACAAACCCCTGAGGATCCCTGAATCCTGCAGTTTCTAGTGAAATTGTGGTAGGAGGTGCCAGTGAGACATTGCTGGGACTTCCAGACTCTGTCTGCTGTCCAGGGAGCCAGAGGTTTGTAATAAATTCTGTAATGTAGTTCTCTTGTAGCTACCGAATGTGTTAAACTTGGTGTCAGTCAAAGGTTACTATCCAGGCTATACTTAGCCTTCACAAAGAGCAGAAAAGCTGCAGGATTTCTTCCTGCCATTCTTTTCCACCCAATTCACGTGTGGAATTCTTGAAGAACTCAATATCTCTGGTTTTGTAAGAGGCAGCCTGTGAACCTGCATAATGCCTCCGTACAGCTCCAGTGGCTCCTACAAGGGTTTTTTTAAAAGCACCTCCTACCCTGCTGCTAGGCATTGTGTAGAAGTTGATTACAAAATATTTAGTAGAAGTCATGTTCCAGAGAAAATAAAGCCATTTTGCAAAGAAAAAAAAAAAATAAGTTGCGAGAGAGAAGGAAATGGAAAAGAAAATAAAAATGTATATGTGATGAGGGGGACCAAATTTAAACACAAGTCTGAGAACATCTGCAATGGTTTCTGTGGCAGTATGAGGAAGGAGGCTCCCAAGGGAAGATTCTCTGGGCTTATTGATCCTGCCTTGAATCTGGGTGTAATAGAAATGAGTAGCACTGCAAGAAACTACAGTTGAGGAGAAGGCTGCTGGTTTCCTAGGAGGATGTGTTTTCAGTACTCATGTACTCAGTCCTGATGCAGTAAAGAGGTGGTGTTACGTCTGAGAAGGAAGAGGCTGCCCTTGCTGAGGTGGGAAGGTCAGGGGTAGCTAATGTCATTATTACAGGTGGGCAGAGAGCAAGGTTAGAGGGGACTTCTGGGAGCAGATAAATCAGTTGGAAATGTGTAGAGAAACCTGGTCTGACAGGGAGCATTCTGTCTCCTTTTGGCCTACTCTGGATGTGGCTTTGGAGTAAAAACTGGTGATACAAACAGTATTTTTAAGCCTGCTGACTTGGGTTTCTAGTTCCCAGTCCATCAGGAGCTGAATGAAATACTAAGTGACCATGAGGAGGAATTGTTCTCACTACCAGAAGTAACCCCCAGAAGTAGCTGTGCTCCTTCCTTTCTACCCAGGGGAACTTCAGAGCCTTTGCAAGGAGAGAAATCAGTGAGCAGCAAAAGGCTCCACGTTGCTTCTCTCTGTGTTTTAACTCCTTCCCACCCCACCACCCCCAATCCTTATAAAACAAATTTGTACTGTACAGAAAATACCACCTAAAACACAAGAACCTTCCTGGACACAGTTCTTCTACATCCCTCGGGTTCTGTATCCCTCTGTGCTGACGGTTTCTTCATCAACCAGACTCAAGCCAACAGGCTGTTGAGCTTTATGGGTCTTGGTAAACTTTGGCAGTTGTGTTTTTCTGCTTGGATATTTGCGTCAAGCTCTCACTGTTTGGTTGTGGCCTCCTTGGTGGCTGTGTGACAGTCAGGATGCTCCCGCATCGTCTCTCCAGTCCAGCATTTCTCCTGAAGAGAAGGAAATGCACTATTATCTGCAGCTGCCCTTTGGCTCCCGTGAGGCTGTGGCATGAGCTGACTCTGACAGCAGTTTGCACGAAGCAGCTTTTGATTAGGCCCGATGTGCCACAAGGCCTCTGGATGTACACAATTGAAAATGCTCTTTCATTCATCAGCAGGATTGGGAAGAAAGGCTTGTGCTGATGTCTCAAATTCAGGCTGACACGATTTCCCTGACTTCAGAAAAACCATCCTGCCAGCGTGGTGGAGCGCTCCGGCAGCGGAGAGCCTCAGATCTCCGCTCTGCATCTTGTCAGTGTATTGTTTCTCCTGGAAATTAAAGCTTGATGCCCCTGCGAGCAGTAGAGAGTGGTGGAAATCTAGTGGAGGAACTTTGCAAGGGGTGTCAAGGATACTGGGAAGTCTTAAAAAGCCTTTTGCTGGCAAGGTGAACGTCCCCTTGGTAGGGGATGTTTATTAGATTCAGGAAAGATTACAGGAATGGGAAAGTACTGAGCATATTGACCCTTTTCATACTATCCAAGATGGTGGTTTTCCTGTTGTGACAGGGTCATAACAGGAAAAAAATGACTGAATTTACTGTTTTCCTCTGGAGTCCTCATTTCAATTTCCGGGTAAGTTTATGTAGCTGGGAGCTGAAATCTGACTGTCTTCAAAGGATAAATCAGGGCTCCTTAGCACTGAATCCCAAATGAGGTGGGGTGAGTGTGTGGAGACTGAGAAATAAAATGTGTCTCCTTGTTCCCCATTTTAAAGGGGGAACACACAACTGAAAATCAGAAGCCAAAGGATAATTTTTTTGCATGGGCTGTTTTTCTGGTTCACCTCCCTGTCTGCGGGAAGCTCTTTTTCTTTCCTGGAAAATACTGTTTTGCAGTTGAATTCTCGGTTTTTCTTTTCACTTACACTGATTATTTAGGAGCTGTAAATGAAGTAAAATAAGGCTGTTTCAATATTTTAGAGCAGCGGCTGTATTTAAGAAGTTTATATTTGATGAGTAAGTTGATGACATTGCATTATGTGAATTTGATGTGCAAAGTTGTCACTAAAGTGTAAATATAGTGACAGCAGGACCAGCAATTCCCAGCCTAATCAAGTAAGCCGAGTCACACATTCTTTGAGCTATAGCGTAATAGAGACTGATTTACATATTAAAATGAGAGAAGCTACACAGATCCAACAATTAAGTTGATATTTTAATTGCCTAAAAGTCAGGAGATTCAAAGTTATGTTTCCTGCCTCCATTAATTTGCCACCCACATCTATTTGTGGTATTTTCAATGACTTTATTAGATATGAAACTAATGTGGATTAGAACACATTAAATGTTAGCTGTGAATGAAAGGAAAGCTTTGGGTTTGCTGGGTTAGAAAGCAGACGAAGAGAATTGAGGATTTCTTGGTCTGTTTATAAGTTGTACAAACAAATTCTAGGTAATTTCTTTCTTAATATTCTAATAGACATGTTGGGAGGCAGGGAGACGAAGCTGTATTCAAATGCAATGAAAAAAAATTACCATTGATCTCCATAGACCTTGAATTATATCCTTAACTTCTTGTTTTCTTTGTAAGGAATAAGCTTTATTTAATTGCAAATTCACACAAATGCACTGGTACCACTAAGAATTACATCAATATATGGATTGTGTCCTTGATGTTTATGCTGGTTTCACAGGGCTGATCTTGCATTCAGATAAGCTCTCACGTATACAGCTCCCTTATCTCCCCATGCTGATGTTCTGATATATGAATGCTTGTTCCCTGAGCTCACAAAAAGCTATTCACATGCCGAGCCTGACGATTTTTGTATAATCCTTCTTTGAATTAGGCTACAGAAAGAATGTGTTTGAAAAGGTTAACTAATGGATACACTTTTCTCCCTGATGAGGAAAAGAAAAATGGGGAAGTGCTGAAAAATGGTCAAGCAGAGTTTTGATCAGGCTTTTCTAATCAAATACATTCTAGGTGGTGAACAAGCAGGAGAAATGTTAATCCATAGTGGATTTATTTGGAACGAAGAACACCTATTTGGAAAGCAATCAGCGTATGAAAGCAGACACTTGTAATTACTTTGCCATCTTAATCATGGCACTGACATCAGTACCATGATGTGATAATGCTGTGATAGCCTTTTGAATGTGGTGCTGACATAAGGACATCAATAGGGAGGGAGAAAAGCCTCTCTTAGCACCATCACACCTATCAACCTGGTTTGCCAACGTCCAGGTATTCTGGGCAGCTTGTCCAGTGGTTATAATCACACAGTATCCTAAACAAAAGGCTTAAGACCCTCTCATGGTGCTGGCTTTGGTCTGGGCATCTCCTGCTGCTGGTGTGGTTTTGTGCCAAGGAGGCAAAGGTGTCGTGTTAAATCATAGCAAATCCTAAAATGCAGGAAAGTCATGTCTGCCCGTTAGGGATTTCTGAGCATCTGGGAGCAGTCCATTTTTTAGAGTAAACTGAAGCTACTTGGTGTGGTGGCAGCTGATGGAGTCTGCCCTCACTATTGCAGTGTTTCCGTGTTTTCTCCATTTCAGTGCCAGGTTGTCTGGCATGAATCTCCAGTTAGAGAGGAGCAAGTCAATCCAGCCTCCATTAGGAAACAACATATTCATTCTTATATACAGCCAGCTCTAGCTCAATGGAGGAAAATCAGACTGATGAAAAGCTGAAGATGAAACCAGATGCACAAATTGCCTTTTCACTCTCTGGCTTTCTGAGTGTGGTTCTGTCTTTGTTGAATAGAAGGGTCTTGGTGGGTCCTGCTGGAGGACTGTGACATGGTGAGTTCTTGGGTAGGTATGCAACGTTGTAAAGTTACCTTCTGCGATGATCAGACACCATCACAGGTGTGCAGCAAAAGCGTTTAGATTAAATAGATCAGAGGCTTCTGTAAGAAAGGGCCAGAGGCAGCAGCAGCAGCAGCATCCCACCTTCGCTGGAGAGTGTGGATGTGGCATCAAAGAGAAGCTCAGATGTGAAAGATTCAGCAAAGGGGTTCTGAATAGGTTGGTAATGACGACGGCGTGTGATTCCCCTTTTAGGCTGCCATATTGCAATGCCTTCCCTGAGACAAGGCGGAATTCAGGCGAGGGGAAGTTTCTGTCCTGTTTCAGAAAAGTGATAAAAATAAGTCCCGAGTTGGAACTGGTGATGTTGGAGCTGCGTAACAGATGTGGGCTAAAGGCACTTCCATCTTCAGCCACCGTGGAAAGGAACTCCGGGTCAGGTTGTTTCCATGATGAGACCATTCCCCGGTACGTGGGCAGGGTGCTGATGCATTTGCAGGCTCCCTGCAGAACGTGTTTGGACTCCCATGGTGCTACAAGGAGTAGCAGATATTACTCTTCACTTGCATTTCAAAGTACTTCTTTCTGCTATAGGATCCTTCACATTTCACAGCCTGAAAAACCCTAGGAAAGAGGAGGGGAGCGTTACCCTGTGCTTCTATTCCAGAGTTCCTAGGAAGATTTTGGAGAAAGGAAAAATTTTAAGCAGAATGTTCCCACATATGCAAAGGCTTCATCTGCGAGGTGATGTCCTAAGCCAAATGGAGAGGCTGCTTGCAGCACTTAGGAACAGATTTCAAGCTAATGGCATCTTAGTTACGCCTCAAGTAGCTCAGAGTCCTCAGCTGCTAACCCCAACAGAAATAAATAAGGATAAAAATTAAAACTAGGCATATCACACCTCCTGCAGCATGTTAAACACTGCTGTTCTCCTCTGTCAAAGATGGAGTGAGCCAGGCTTTTCCATACAACCAGGGCAAATAAGCAATTAGCAAGAGGTACAGAAATAGTGTTTAGGAAGGTATAAAGTTGCTCTGAGAGCTATTAAACACCTCTCCTTGTTTTGCTCGTTGTTTAGAGTGGGAATGTTTGACATGTAACAAAAGCTGACTAATTCTTTGGGTTTTTTTCCTTTTAATGATTGGAATTCAGGGGAGGGCTGACTGTGACAGGAGAGAGAAAGAATTGCCATCAAAATGAAGCCCTCTTTAATTAGAAAGTCCCTTGGATGATTTACTTTCTAAGGATTTGAGTGCTGGCTGGTTTGAATGTGTCAGCAATACTGACCAGCAGGATGCAGTCCTGTCAGCACAGGTTCCTGTTTGCTCTTCAGGCATCAAGAGGTGAAGCTGCTCCAACAAGGAGAGTCTGTGATGGGGGAAATTATAGCTGTAGCCAGCCGTGCTTGTGACTTCACCATCTGCTGTGAAGGCTCTACCCTGAATGCCAGCACTGGTGGTAGCAGGCATAATGATGATAATATTTTCCATTTCTTTAGTACCCCCTGTCCAAAGGTCTCTGACAATGCCAGAGATAATACTAATTAAGACTCACAGCACCCATGGGAGGTGGGCAGGAGTCTGCACACAAGATTTTTTTTTTGCTTGCAGAGTCTAAAGAGATTGTGGCACTAATCTTTGGGATCAATTCCTTCCATCAGGCAGCTCTGTAAGAACTGAAAACCTTTCATACTGTTATTAGTTTGAATCAGAGCTGTATTAGGAGGGCAGTCTGACTCACGTAAACCTGCTGGACTGAGCTTTATGCTCCTCAGTGGTCTTGTTGGGGGAGCAGCAGAAGCTGGGTTTGCTGTAGCTGTTTCAGAGTTTCTTACAGTGTAAGTCTTGGAGGAGGTCTTATAACTTCAGTCCAGTCCTTAATATGTGGCCCTCTGAGGAAAACTGGATGCTTAAGATGAGATGGAAAGGGTCAGTGCAGTGCTCTACCTGTAAAAAAATCGTAGCGTCATATTCTAGTGTGGGTTGGAAGAGACCCTTAAAGGTCATTTATTCCAAACCCCCTGCAATGAGCAGGAGCATCTTCATCCAGGTCAGGTTGCTCACAGCCCCATCCAGCCTGACCTTAAACACTTCCAGGAATGGGTCATCCACCACCTCTTTGGGCAACCTGTGCCAGTGTTTCACCATCCTCATTGTAAAAAAATTTCTTCCTTATATCTAGTCTAAATCGACCCTCTTTTAGTTTAAAACCATTAGCTCCTGCCCTCTTGCAGTAGACCCTGTTAAAAAGTTTGTCCATGTCTTTCTTATAAAACCCCTTTAAAAAAGGAAAGGTCTCCCTGGGGCCTTCTCTTCTCCAGACTGAACAGCACCAGTTCTTTCAGCTGTTCCTCACAGGGCAATTGTTCCAACCCTCTGATCATCTCCATGGCCTTGCTCTGGATTTGCTCCAACAATCTACGTCCTCCCGTTCTGAGGAGCCTGGAGCTGGATGCAGTGGTCCAGGTGGGGAGTAGAGAGGCAGAATCACCTCCCTTGACCTGCTGGCCACGCTGCTTCTGATCCAGCTCAGGGCAGGGCTGGCTTTCTGGGCTGCAGGTGTGTACTATTGGCTCACGTGGAGTTTTCATCCACCAGCACCAAGTCCTTTTTGGCAGGGCTGCTCCCAATCCCTTCATCCCCCAGGCCATGTTGATACCAGAGATTGCCCCAACCCAGGTGCAGCACCTTGCACTTGGTCTTGTTGAACCTTGTGAGCCTGACGTGGGCCCACATCTCAAATTACCATAAATAACGACAGGTCTTCACTCCCCAGTAGATGTGTCTCCTGATCAGTCTTTTTGTGCATGAAATCATCACTCCTTTCCTGCAGGCAGTGAGCTGGGGTGCCTGTGTACAGCATTCCATAGTGAGCCTCCCACCAGTGACGTTGGAGAGAGTGCTGAAAACTACTACGAATAACACAGATTTCCCCCACCTGGATCCATGTTCTGTAGTGATGTCTAGAACTCTGGATGCCTTTTTTTTTTTTTTTTTTTTTTCCCCCCCCAAATTTTTTTTTTTTTTTCCCCCCCCAAAGTTTTTTTTGTTTTATATACAGTTTTAATTTAGGTAACTTAGTCTTCCTTTTTCATAATCTGCATTTTCACAGACTGTGGGAAATGAATGATTAACACTGTATGGTCCATCAGGAAGGAAGTGAGCTATGAAAAATTTGACCACAGATCTTTAATGCATGATGCCAACACTCACTCTCAATACTCCTGGATTTAAAAGTGTGTTCCCATGAAGATCCGTTTAACATGCTCTTCAGTTGGGTAGAGCTGTGACAATGGAGCTTTTCCTTACCCCGAGTGCAAGGTATAAAATAAAAGCTCCTAATTAAGATCAAAGATACACCTACTATCCACCATCTCTGTGAGGAAAAGTACTGTTGTCAAGTATCCATTATATGGTATGTAAGTGTGTTTGAGGCTATTAAAGACAGTTATCCTCAGAGATTTATATGTAACAGGTTAAAACGGGGGAGAGTGGGCTAACAAACCCTTGCTGTGTTTAATTATTGCTGGGAGCTGCATGCACTTTTCTCCATTATTTACTTAATCTTAAATGCCAGATGCTAAAGGGCACCAGCATCAATTAACTGCTTAATTAGACTTGCAAAGAAATCATGTAATTTAGTTGTAGGCAAATAAAAAAAAAGAAAAAGAAAAAACCGCACGGAACAGAAGCTCAGGGCTCTCTTTGCAATCATTTTTAAAGCTCCCTGCATACTTTGTTTGCTTTCCTTGCTCACTGGAAGCTCTTTGGAGCACTCTTGGTGCCGCTTGCCCCATAGGGATCCAAATGTCTGGATGCGGCATCACTCGTTCATTCTGAGTGGATTTAGCCACAGCTTGTTTTGGTGCTTTGCAAACTCTTTTCAGAGAGGTTTGGATGGGATGCCCTTTGTGAGGACTTGTGCTGTGCCTCATCCTGATCCAGAGGAGAACCTGCCTTTCCCCCCTCTTCTGCGTCCCCTCTGGTGCTTGCTCTGAGTGCCCAGTCTGGTGAAGACCATGTGCTGATCCCTGTTCATTGTAGGAAGACCTGTGGTGAACACATTTTTGTGTTTTGTAGTGTGTTTTAGTAGTTTAGCATGCAGCTAACAAAGCACCCTAGCTTTTACAAAAAAGCCCTGCTTCCCTCACTACAAAATAGTGAGAAGCCAGGTGCTTTTATTCCATCAGTTCCCACTCTTATGAATAAGAGTGTTCACAGGAGTGGAGTGCATTTTGTTTCATCAGCTCTGAGTCTTTATGTTGCAAACTGCCATAACAGTGTAATAATCAATAGGTTTGAGTATACACAAAGTTTTCTTCTATCGGGGTGCTGCTGCCTCTGACTCTGGTACCACTATTCTCACTTCACATCAGCAACACTGTCATTTCAGTGCTTCTACAGCATCCCCTGTTTCACAGCTTTTGTTTCTTTCTTGGTGCCTCTATGTTGGAAGCTGCTGGTGTATTTTTTTTCTCAAATGTCCTGAAACCTTTCTGAAAACAAGGTGGTGTTCAGTTTCTGAGAGCTTTGCTCCCCCTCTGTGCCTGTGCTGTCTCAACACTGCTCTTTCCCTTTCCGAAAATACAACCTAGCCCTTACAGAGTTCCTTATTTCTTCAAAGCACTGTATAAACATTATCTAATTAAGTATATATAACATGCCCTAAAGTATGCTAAGGGAAAACTGCAGCACAGCATTGAAGTTTCCAGTCACTTGATCCAGTGTAAAATCTGATTGAATCACTAATTATTTTTCAAAATGCTGTGCCTAATGACATGTATCAAGACAGCAAGATCAGAGCTGCAGCCAGAAGCATTGGGAGCCAAGGAGAGAGGGGCCATCAGGTAAGTTCTGTGTTAGTTCTGGAGTTGGTTTGGATATGCACACTGAGGTAATAAACAAAACAACAACAACAAAAAAGAGTTGCTGCAGCATTCGGATCTTTCCTGTTTTGATATATATAATCAGCTCTACATTTCCTGTTGAAATGTTCATTAAAATTGCAGCCCCTGTGATTACGCAGCTGCCTAATTCAAATCAATGGGGCTCCTGAAACAATTTTGGATATTTTTAAATACTGCTGTAGAACTTCCTTGTTTACAATGTTATGATTAAGTGACTTTTTTTCTAAGTCATCTAAAGCATTAATAAAAATCTCTTTAGGTTTTCTCTTTTTCCTTTTTTTTTTTCTTTTTTACTCTGAGCAGCTGCAAATAATGCAAACCTTGCTTTATCTTTCACTTCTTAGTGCAGCAGAATGTCTTTCTGTATTGATAACTAAATCAGAAACCCAATTACACAGGTTCTCCATAATTCCTAGTGAGCCATAATTGACTTTTTTTTGTATTGGAATCCCAATACAAATGAATAAAATTAATGGAGCAGCAGAATAAACAGCACTCAGAGTCCTATGGACGGTGTGTGGAAGTGAAGGAGCAGCTGTGTGGTACTTTGTTGCTGGCTGGGATTAAACCATGACAAACAGCCATGTCGGGCTTCCAGCTCCCCAGCTCTTGAAGCAATGTTGATAATGTCTATCAGCTAAAATACTTTGATGTTATAACTCACACGTGGCTGCCCAGAGGATTATAATGTCCAAGGGGTCAAGATACTTCAATAGATCTTATGCTGAAAGGGAGATCATTTCAGTTTTACTGGAAAGATGCATTCAAGGTAATTTCAGCTCTAGAAATTCTGCTTTGGAATGCTTCAGAGTGATGCTAGAGTCCTTGTCAGTTTGTTTAAATGACTTCAGGTTTATTAGTTTTCCACTTTTCTAATACCTTTAATCCCTTTTACTGTTTGTACTGAAGCCTTGGCACAATTCTGATGTGTTTAAGTTGCAAACATTACAGGAAAATACCTAAATCAAAACATCGTGGGAGAGAGACTGCATGAACGAGCAGATGTTTACAGTCTCTGACTTCTGTGGTTGAGGAAAAGCAAACACATTTCTATAAAAACTCAGTGTGGTTAAAAGCATTTTAGTTGCCTGTAGTTACGTGCTTCTCCTGCCTGTGAAGGTGTTTCTCCAGTCATCTTTTGCTTTTATTACCTCTCCCCAGCTGTACTTATTAACTCCTTTGTTTAACTCCACTTGGTTATGGTCCCACCGGGGCTCCTGGAGCAGGGGAAGAGGCAGAGCTGGCACAGCTCAGAGCTGGATCTCCTGGTTGGTTTGTCCCTCACTGAACACATCTGCTCGAGCTGGTGCTGCCAGGTCAAGCGTTGGGGTGGCCAGATGTGAACCACTGCAGATGTTTTAGCTTTGCAGTGTGGTTGAGCCCAGATGCTCTGCTATAAACCTGCCAGTGCTGCTGTCACTGTTATACCCCTGCTCACAAGAGTGGGGATGAAATTGTGGAAACTCTGCAGGCCAGTCAGTGCTGACTGGCAATTGCTAACTGTGTCGTTCCTGGGTTGAGAAGTAGATGAAGATTTTAAATCAACCCCTGTTCTGTGGTGCTGAAGAAGTAGGTTGCAGCCTGTAGGGTGGAGGAATGAGTATTGTTATTTAGTATCATCCTGTGTGTCCTCCTGGTATTCAGAACCTATTCACCTATTGAATTCACCTATTGAAAGTTGGATTGGACCTGGGAAGGAAATGAGATGGAAGAGGACAGGAAAGAATAAAGCTTTTTCTTCTTTTAACAGAGAATAGATTGAATGTGATTTGGCCACTGTACCTTAATGGGTAATCCCCACTCTGAGCCTCAGATGAAAAGAAAAAATCTATAAGGCTAAGGATAATGCAGGAGGATTTTTGCAGACTTTTTCTCAGATGTAAAGTGAGCTACTGAATAGCAGAGCCTTTAAGGATAACTTTCTTCGAGCACAGAGCTAATTCACTGATTTAGCCAAGTTGGGTAAATCTGGTTTTCATTGCTTGCACATCCCATGCACACAGACTTTTCGTGTGTACCGTTTTTCCTTTCCTCACTTGTTCCTCAGTATATACTTTTCCTAAGCCACTCTGACCTGTTTTGGGAGTGCTGTTCATGCCATCAGCATGGTCTCCTTGGCACTTGGTGTCACTGACCTCAGTGGGAAGAGTCTGTATCAGCAGTGAGTAAAATCTCTAAACCTAAAACTGAAGTGAATCCCTCTTCTGGGAGGCTGCAGAGCAAGACAGCAGGATTCTCTGTGCACTTGCTCCCTGGTGTGAGATGGATCATTGGAGACCAAGAGTCAAGGTTACCTGAATGCTATGTTCTTTTTCTATACCAAAATAATCTCTTTGGTGACTAAGCACCAGGGATCTTGGTTTCTTGAATGATCTCATTCCAAACAGGCTAATCCTGCGCTAAGGCAGAGGTTGGTTCAGAGATCCCAAGAGTCAGAGAAATGGAAGAGTTCAAGCAACGCCAAATGAATGGGGCAGGAAGGAGGGATGTAGAGGCTAAGTAGGGGGAATTTCGGCTGCAGTTGGAAAAGAAAAGTAGTGCTATTGTGGGGTAGGCTGTTCTCTGAGCCTGCTACTGCTGTTGGTGTGATGCAGTGAGCATGTCGGCCTCTAGGGATTCCCAAAGTGCTCTGTGAACTTCATGGCCATAGGGAAATCTGCTCAGGGGTTGCTTCATCCATCTCTAGATGCATCCATGGCTAGTGTGAAGTATCCCAACTGCTTAGTGTCACACAGGAGCCGTCCTGATGGCAGAAAGTGAGAAGTATCTTTTTAACTTGGAAGTGTTGGAGGCCCAATGGCATCTGTAAAGACGTGAGGGCTGATACCACAGTCCTGGTTCGTGCCCTTGTCCCTAGATAAAAATGCTCTGCCAGGAAGGTACTTTGCCTCTTCTGTACCATTCCGGGTCTGAGTTTCTTATCTTCTCTGAAAAATGGTATATCCAGAGCACAGAGTGCTCCCTGCCATAACCTTTAGTTCATTACTGATTCAGGGAGTGAGTGCCAGCTATTGAATCAGAGGACTGGGACCAAGCTAAAGGTCGGCATTGTGTCTACGCACATGAAAGCAAATGTAACCTCTTCTTCTTTCCAAAAGCACTAATCTGTGGAGATGTAAAAGTTCTCATCTGTGAGTTCTGCAGCTCTCACATCAGGGTCGTGAAGCAAACAGACAGGTAGGAAAAGACAATTTCCCAGTTGGGGAGAATCACATCAAGGGACTGATGGAGTTTAGGAGATGTGGGCACAGACATACAGCCACTGTTATTCTCCAGGGTGGGAAAAAATGTGTTTCTGCCAGCAAATGCAGACTGTACCTGGGAGCAATTTGAAAAGCCAGGCTAACTCCCATGGCTTGCTGGCCTCCAAGATAACACTTCTACCTGTGTCCTCTATCCCACTGCAAAGGTTTCCTGCTGCTGTTTTTTCCAGCTCATGCTTACTTTCCACAGTCTCTGTGTCTCCAGCAGCTTTTGAGCTAAGTTTGCACTTAAAACTTTTTGCCTTTTGTAGTTTGAGTTGTGTGATAGAGGACTGAGTGCCTTGCATCTGTAGGAAAAGACAGTCTCTCCTTCAAGACATGCATGGGCTTATATAGCTCTGCTGCATGTTAAATTGGAGAATTTTGCCTCTGTTATTTGGGATTTCTCAGTTGTTAAAACATTTCAGTGCCTGTCATTAGCAAAGGGACATTAGGCTGACAGGGCCAGTTTCTCAATTTCCATATTTACTCACCTGCATCAGTTCTGCTGAGCTTAATTTTCATTATAATCCACTGGGTCACCTGTGCTCCATCAGACTGTTCTCTCTAAGGTTTTGTTTCATTAGAACTTTATTATAGAGCTAATTTTATTTTTTAAAGCCATCCAATTGAAGGCTGAGCTATGAATTTTCCTGTTAAACAGGAAGATATCCCAGGTCTGTGCCGTGATTCAGCAGATTCTGTGTTCTCAGCCAGATCAGTGCTGTTGAATTAAGTAGTATCCTTGACTTTCTTTTCCTTAGCTCCTCTGTCCGTAAAATGGAGACAGTGCTAATCTCTCATTTGTGTAAGTCCATAAGGTTTGTCCGGCACTTCAAAGATGCTGAAGACAATAAAACTGCCAAGCAGCCTTTCACTAACAGGATTGATGATTTACACCCAAAATGCTCATTTTTGTGCTAAAACAAGATCACCTGAAAGATACTGCGGTTGGAACCAACCCAGGGAAGGGGGGGTGGAGGAAACCATCTGTTACACAACAGCAAAAAATGTTTCAGGGCATTCGCCTGGGAAGCTCTGGGTGACGAGTTTGGAATATGAAGGCTTATTTATATGGATGGAGCTAATTTTCTCTAAGTTATTCATTTTTCACTTAGGGAATTACCTAATCTTACAAGAGACTCCAGGAGGAAAGATTCATTTATTCTTTGTCTCATTCAGCCCCAGGCAAGCCTGAAGATGCTCTGCCTCTTCCAGTTCTGCTTTTTTAACTGATTCTGTTAATGGAGCTTAAAGATTTTCTTCTTCTGGATAAAAAGGGTTAATCTTTCTCGTTCCCACTCACCCTTCTCCTCCTCTTTTTCTGGAGAGTTCTTTTTTTGGCAGCTCTGGCTGTTTCTATCATCTTCCCCCCCTAATCTGCCACTATCTGAAGAATTCATTACATTTCAAATCAGAGGCCTTGCTGCATACATTAGCAGGTTTTAATAGACTTGCCACGACTCAAAAAGGAGGAAAAAAAGAGAGAAGATTTAAAACTCTTGTCTTGCCGAAAGCAGACAGATTGACTCAAAAATGACTCAGTCAATAAAAGATGAGTTTTGAAAAGGCTTCCCTCCGCTCAAAGGGAGCTCGTATTCCAGCGAATTAGGTTTTTCTAAGCCCACTGTCAGAAATTAATAATACATACGGCATGTAAAATGGATTTAGCCCTCTACAGCCTTATACAAACATATCTTTGACTTGCTAAATGTGACACGACTACCAGGATTTTCCAGCCTTTATCCCAGGAGTTTGTCATCTCTCCAGAATGGTGACCTCAGTGGAATTTTTTAAGCACATTAAAAAAAAAAAAAATCCTAAATGAGATTTTAATTAAGAATGTTTCTAGTTCCCTCACCCTTTTTCTCCAACCAAACTCCATCAGAGCATTTTATTATTGTTTGCAGTCAAAATCATGCCAAAAGCTCTAGTTTAAACTCTCAAGCTATTGAGTCCCTTTGCTTGACTCTTTCAGTGGCCTTCCTTTGAAGAAAGATACTGAGCCTTCTGCAGAATCTTTCTTTTGGGTATGTTTTTTGGTGTTTTTTTTTTTTTTTTTTTAATAGGCCAGTAAAATACCTTTATTAGAAAAAAAGAAAGGCTTCTTTTGTGATTTGAGGTCTTCCCAGCTGGTGCTGCTTGCTTAGTTTAAGGTAATTTGAATGTGCAGGTGTGAAATCAGTCACCACCCCTGTTTGTTGTATTATTCTAGATATTGGCTTTCTGCTTGTGGAATGTCCTGTGTGAATGTATGGCAGCAACAAACTGTCTGACTGGGGACAATATCTCCTAGATGACACAGAGAAACTTTTGAAAATGTCAGTGAAGAAAAGAACATGTTAAAAGTGCTCCATTTTGGACCATTATGGATGTTTCTCGGGCTTGAAAGAGGAAGAGCTCATAATTTTTTTAACATGTTTATAAGGTTGTATGAAAAGGATGAGCTTAGAGTTGTTGACAGTATGCACCCAAAAAGTGCAGCAGTAGTTCTTTCTTTCCTACCATTGTAAACAGGAGACTTGCTCATGTTTTTTTGTGCTTCTCTGGCTCTAGAGTGGAGATCTCTAATCACTGGTGTTTAGAAGAATTTCCTTCAAAGTCGCAAGAAGCATTTTTTCACAGAGCTGAAGGTAATGAGCTGGTTCAACACTAGCAAAATATTTCACTTGGTAAGAGATTTCTACTTTTATCTCCAAGGCCAGACTGTTGGTGTTTTTTGTAGTTCGTTTGGGTTTTTTGGGTTTTTTTAATAGGAATTTGACATCCCAAGGTTATGATCCTGTTTTCTTGGGCAGGTTTTCCAGTCAACATACGGAATTAGCTCCTGGCACATCAGTTTATGGGTTTAATTCCCCCAAACTCCCCTAGGCCAAGTTGAATGGGCCCTGAGCAACCTGATCCAGTGAGTGACATCCCTGCCCATGGCAGGGCCGTTGGAACAAGATGATCTTTAAGGTCCCTTCCAGTCCAAACCATTCTATGATTCTGTGTAACTGGAAATGGCCTGTACTCAAAGGGCAGCCAGTAGAACATCACCTTCTCCAATTCCAGTTTCCCCACTGAAGAAGAAATTTGTGTAACTGGATTCCTTGGTCCTTCTTGCACAGGCATGGACTCTACTTACTCATTCCTGTCCAAGAGCCATGAGTAATTGCTTACTTGGAATTAGACAGGACTTCTGCTCTTTGCCCCTCTTCATTCATGGGCATTAGCCAAGCAAATGCTGCTTCATGGGTCATATTATAAGATACAACTACGAATTATACAACAGTCCCAGGAAGAGAACACTTGTCTGTCTTGCATTTGTTTAGCCCTTGGTGCTTAAAATTCTTGGAAAAATCAAATATACAAGAACTGGAAATCAGCCACATTTCTGCAGCTTGAAGAGGTGTCTAAGTCATTCTTCCTTAGGGTCTTTTATTTATAACATACCAAGCTCCTTCCCAGGGTAAGTCTCCAAAGTTAATGTCCTGTCATCTTGACTCATAATCAGGAGCTTTTAGATCTCTTTTGAAGATGTGCTCCTAATGTTGGTACAGAGATGAGCAAAACTGAAGGGAACAAGCTTGACTCGTCCTCTAGTTTTGTGTTTGTTTCCAGTTTACTTCACTTTTTAATCTGTTCCATGTTCTCTTGACTTGAAAAAGGATTTTTCCTGGTGAATATTATGTCACTTGAGGTCCCAGCTGCTGTGCTGGGACATGGCCACCCAATAATCTCCTTGGGAATAATTGCTGGTGTCTTTTCAGATAATTTTTGTGAAAGGTGACAAACTGCTCTCCACAGTGAGATGTTAATAACACAGAGATGCCCTTTGTTTGAAAGGCGGTGCAGAAATTACCCCATGCAGTTGTTGGAAAGTCAGAGTTGTGATGGTGAGGAGCAAGGAATGGATCCATTCATTTGCATATAATTCCAGGCCTCGCGTGTCATCTTTTGTGCAAACCGTACAATTTCCGTCGCGGTGGGGAACGTGCGCTCATAATGCAGAGGGACAGGAACATGGGCTCACTCTCGGCGTGGATCAGGGTTAAAGAGATGTCATCTGCTTAAAAGGAGGAAAACGTGGTCTGCAGGAACTACGTGGAGAGAAACAGCCGTGGATATTTAATGGATCCAAGCTATCAGACCAGCTCAGGGGAGAGAAACTCTGCATCCTGATGCCCCTTCTGAGTAGGCATCGGAAAAAGGGAGGAATTTGTGTCCTTCCAGGAGGGTATCGAGCTGAACTTCCTCTGTGTTTGCCCTGAATCACAATTGAGACTTACCGGCATTTTTCTTGTAGTCAGAGACTGCTCAAGTGTCCTTTTGCCAGCCAGAGACACTGCAGCTCTCTGAGGTGGACATCTTTCTCTATGACACTGGAATTAAACTCTTAAAGACTCTTTAAACTGCAGCTGTTGGCTTTCTAGCATATTCCCAGTGTAGGTTTCTCAGATTTTTCATAAAAAGATGATTTTTTTTTTGAAAACAAATGGCTCAGGTATCTGTATTGTCCTGTGATTTAGAGTCAGAAACATCCATAAATACTGGTTTTACCTTTTTTTGTTCTTCCTTCTCTCTCTCTCTAGATAGCTAGAAAGTCTCTCTGAGTAGCCAGTCATTCCCAATGATGAACTTAACAATTAGAGCCTTAGTGCCCATCTTCCAAAATTTCTAATAAAATTGCATCAATATTTAATACCCAGTTATTAAATATTTAAAGATTTAAAACGGAACTGGCTTGGAAGTTAGCACGTGATGAATAATTCAGGATCGGGAGAGGAGACTTGGCATGTTGGCTGAGACAGATGTTACCTTTCCTGTCTCCCCGCCCAGAGATGATTTTGGTGTCCTCCAGTCTTGGCACAGTTTGTGGACATTACTTGGTGACATCAAGCCTTTACCTCTTGACCAAGAGCACCAGCACAAGGAGCACAAGGTTAAGGGAAATAATCTTCCCTATCCATAATAACTCTTCAGACTCCTGCGATGGAAATACAAGCTCCAGAGGCTGGAATAATGTGATTGAAAGCCCAGTTATCCAGGAGATGGCTCTGTTTCCAAACATCTTTCATGCTCCAGGGAAAAAAGTTTCTTGTCTTTGTGTCGCATTCCAGGAGTTCTGTTGTTTGAAAGCCCCTTTTCCCCCTCTTGCTGTGCTGCTGCTCCATGCCGAACCAGCGTTTTGTTCCGCTCCAGCATGATCATCTTTAAAAGATTGTTTTCATATAGTGGACACCGGAAAATGAAGTAGAACGTGAAAAATACACCAATAAAAATAGGGCAGAACCTGCTCTCCTGTGGGAGGAGGTCCAGGGCACTCGTAAGAGCGCTCAGAGGAAACATCTGGTGTGATTCTTGAGCAGAGTAAGTGCCTTTGGGTCCTGCTGCAGGAGCACAAAGAGCAGGGAGAAGGGTTTGGGGAAGGTTTGATTAGTTGGCACCCAGAGTGCGTTCAGGCCAAGAGCAATACATTTGCAGTGCCAACACTTCAAAACACTATTAAGGGGATAAACAGGGAGGGGAAAAAAGGATTGAATAGAAGGAGCGAGTGGAGGCTTTTTAGAGCGTAATTTCCTTTGGAACAAAAGCCCTAAAACAAACTCCACAATCTCCTCCCATTAAAAACACAAATAAGGTGGCGTGCTGCAGAGCCTTGCTTTAATCTGTTGCAGTGCCATTGTGTTTCCATCCCAGCTGGCTGTGCATTTTCCTGGCCGTGCCCTGCAGCCCGGCCACGTGCTGCGCGCAGCGGCCGCGGTCCATTAGCAAGCGGCCGAACAGGCAGGCTGACCTTTCACAGAGCTGCCTCACCTCAGGGGCAGGGCACAGGGCTGTGTGGCCAAGAAGTGAGTTCTGCAGTTGGGAATGGGGTTATAATGACCATCAAGACGAGGCAGTTCATGGGTAGAAGGGGTTTAATTCAACGCCCAGTGTGGGCTTATGCTCCAAATTGCTGGGGAGTCTGCAGGACTTGGAGTTTGGTCTGTGCATCCCAAATCAGAGCTAAAGGGCACCTGCATGATGCCCTGTCCCATCACAGCATCTGTCTTAAACCACGTAGTTATTTGATAAGCTACTTTAGAAATGGGAGGAACCTCCCTAGGTGTTTGTTAGTTCTGTATTTGGATCTGTCTTCCTGCAAAGCTACAACATCTTTGTGTCGTGAGCACAGCCTTCGCAGTGCAGGGAACAGAGGGAGACAAGGCACTGTAAGTAACGTAATCTTGGACACTGTCACTGAGTCAAAACAGCATTTAAATGAGTCTCAGCATTAGAATTTGAGTATAGAAAGTTCCTGGAGTAAGAGCAGAATGGCTTTGCTCCTAGGAAGGCTTGAAATGAGCTCTTGCCAGTGGTGGAAAGCTTCTGTTCACAGCCTCGGTGAGCATCATTAGCTAATAAACTGTGAAGCACTCTCTAATGCATGATTGAATATTGTCTACCCTGTGCTGTGAAGGACTATAACTCCTGCAAAAAATCTGCACTGTGAGAGGGAACAAACAACTATTTCTGGAGCAGTTTTTCTGTGTTTGTTTTAATAGCAGATGTTGGGTGCTTTTTCAGAGGTTTAAATGGCATCCAGTGTTTTGGGGTAGTGGTAATAGTAGTGAAGTGCCAATGGAAACAAAAAAATGGGAAGCGTGCAGGGGAGGTGATCAGATAGGGGATAAAATTGTCTATTAGATACTTCTGCAGACCACCCCATGTAATTAACAATGCATATTATATATGTTAATTATATAGTTCCTAGGATTAATTCTTTCATTAGACACTTGAGTGGTTTCAAACCACTCTTTTTCTTGGAAGCAGCTTAGTGGAGAAGTGATTCTCCTTCTTCTGACAAGTGATACAAGTTATACCCCTGTTTTTGCCAGCAGACTTCCCTGAGCTACAGCCCATGAAAAGTCCCTGTGACTTTTTTTTTTAATAACTCCAAAATGGATTACCTGGAAACCAGGTAGCCTGGAAGACTTATGCCTGATATTTGCTAGCTTGTTCTAGAAGCAGAAGTTAAGTACTTTCCTGTAAACTGAAGTGACACAGTATATTTGTATTTTTAAGGTGAGGCTATTTTTTGCATCTGAAGTTAATGACTTGCTCCAGCTCTGGCTGACATCACTTTGTTCTGGGAAGTGCTGTTGGTCTATAATTGCCATATGGAAGGGAAAAGTTGCTAGAAGACTTTAATCATTGTTTGAGGGGGGTGGAGAGAGTTGTCTTCCTGCTTGGGTCACAATTTATGACCAGTGTGACAACCCTAATTTGCGAACTGTTTGTGCCATATCATGCTAATTGATGAAGTCCCTCTTGGACAATAAATAGTTCTCCTGAGGTTAATTTATCCTGTGTCTGGGGTGTGTGTTGCCATCCTCACTGAGTTCTGTATTGCTTGCAAACAGGCTGTTCACATCATTTAAGCCAAATACCCAAAGGTCTCTTCACACAACACTGTGCTGCCTCTGCTGAGAACAAGTGGACATGCTGCAGGGGTGGCTGAGGAGCTGGGCTGGCCTTTTGAAAGCCCACTTGCTTTTTTTCTGCCTTTCCCCACTCCGAAACAGCTCTGCCAACAAGGACAGAGAGAGCTCCAAGCAGTGCCCGTGCTGGGATCCCCTGAGGGAGGCTTTTTCTCAGCGGTAGTTCATCTGCCAAGGCTGAATCCTGTACACTGGACAACTTCAGGTATGCTTGTGAGTTTTGCAACCTTGTGTTGTAATCTCAACGTTACCAAAAGAAGAAAAGGAACACTTTACTGGATCCTAGTCCATATTTTATGTGTGTGTAGGTACTGCAGGAGACAGTTCGTGCTTTTCCGTAGCCGCCACTCTCTGGTCCTCAGTGCCGAGCTGCTTTCACCTTACCCTCGTGGTGTCCTCTGCCACTTTATGCGGGTTATCTGAAGATAAAGGTTAATTATGGTCTTCTTTCCAAGAAGTGGTACTCTTGTAAAGGTACATGGGTTGTCTGAAATGGGGCCTTCAGCCAACCCTCTGGGAAATTGTTTTTAGTGGAGAGTTCTTGGGCAGTGCAAGAGCTGCGGCTGGTCACGGTGGGTGGAAACCTTTGGTTGTACTGTGCTGCCTTTGAAAACTCTCCCCTGAGCTGCTGGAAGGGCAGGCTGGTGGCTGGAGGAGGGGGCTGGGAGGTGCACTGAACCATATGGTACATACGCAGTTTAAAAATAAACCAATGTTGACTGATCAAATAAATACCACTTAGGTTTCAAATTGAACAGCCAGTGCAGTCTGTTGAATATAAAGCTGTTTTTACCTTCAAGAAAAGTTATAATTCATGGTTGTAATGTCACAAATTGCAAGTTTTGCAGAGAGCAGTGTGAGGCTGCCAGACTGTAAGGTCGAGCAGGGGTGGTGTGGGGCTGCTGCGCCGGCCGGGTTGTGTGGTCCCACTCCCCCAGGGCATAAAACACGCCTATAAAATCTAGCAAAGCGAATTTTATTTCTCAAAAGCAATGGTCATAAACTTGCCTGCATCAGAAAATGCTCAGCTCTTCTCCTATTAGCCTTTATTTAACACGATGCAATTTATTTTTATGTTGTGCCCTTCACAGGATATCACAGAACTCTTTTCAGACACTGCTCCTCATAAAACTGAGGCTGGCAAAGAAAATTTCAGCTCGAGGTTTGAGCAGAGGAATGGCTGGAAGGATCCCAGCTGTGGGGGGGGGCTGTGTTAGAGTTGCAGAGAGTCAGATGGGAAGGACAGACCTGCAATAGGATGCTGTAATTCAGTCTCAGTTTGAGGGTTAAGAGTTGGGGGTGATTGATGGGGGACGTTGCATGGCAGCAGCTGGT
This sequence comes from Oxyruncus cristatus, assembly GCA_013399855.1. Taxonomy (NCBI): domain Eukaryota; kingdom Metazoa; phylum Chordata; class Aves; order Passeriformes; family Cotingidae; genus Oxyruncus; species Oxyruncus cristatus. Next base: position 547,857 of record VXAY01001192.1, on the reverse strand, counting down.
GTAGGAGGGGGAGAATGAGGGTAGTTGTGGCCTTGCTGCTTGGAACTGAGAAAACAGTGTTTCCTCTTCCCATTATGGACCTTGTGTGAACCAGGTGGTTCTGGCATCGTACAGAAGTAGGCTGGAAACAAATTTTAAGCAGTCTCTTGTTTAAATACAGCAGGGTTGGTTAAAATGCAGAATCCTCCATAGCACTGTTGGGTGGCATCTGTCTTCACTATCCTGGCAGGGTCTGCAGGGACAGGAAATCGTGTGTAAGTACTTTATCCTGTGTGTGTTGGAGTGAGTGACCCCTAAACATGTCACTAAGGGAAAGGAACCTTTAATGGAGAGTTAAAAAGGACTGAAGGCTTTTCTGAGAGAGAGCTGTATTAGCTGGGATCGCAGCTGAATTAATGCAGCTACATGGCTTGTGGCCTCTTTGAGGATGGGCAGAACAAATTTGTATTTTCCTGGAAAAGACTAGTGGTATATTTAATTTCATGCCACTTTTGGCATGCTGAGAGCCATATTGTTTCCTCCTCTTTCTCTGGGGAAAAGGTTAAGCGTGAATTTGGTTTTCTGTGGTGTAGAGGCTGCTATTGTTATTGATTGACCCAGCTGAACTTGGAGCAAGAGCCAAAGCTGTGGTATTTCCAGGCAGCTGTGAACAGTTTCAGATGTAAGGAGTGTCAAAGCAATGAAATAAAAAGCAGTGACATTTTCAATATGAAATCAAAAAAGCCCAACTCATATTTTATTTATTTATCCAAAATAGTTTGAATTATTCATTAAAGTCGATATTAGTGTGTGAAAATACAAGGTGTTTCAAGAAGCAGCATCATTAAGGGGAAGCTAATAATTTGGCAATATTAATTTTGTAACAGAGTAATGATTTTTTTTCAGTGAGGATATTTTTTCCGCATCAAACTCTTCAGGACAGGCAACTTTTTTTATATACTCTTGAGCTGAATATAAAGGAGGTGGGATAGTACTTCCCTATATTTTTCTGTCCTTTCCGTTCTCGTCTTTAATTTTTTTTCAGGCAAAGTAAAGATCCAGTCGTTATTCCTGACCAAGGCATGGCCTACCAAATCTCACACTTATTTTCTCAGTTCTTATTTCTTTCATTAACTTGGAGATGCTTTGGCATCCCTTCTCTGGGATGAAGGATGTTTGTGGTGTGACTTTCCCCATCCATGGCCTCTGCAACTTCTCTCACTTTTTTTGTGCAAGGTCTAACTCAGATGGGTTCTCTAAATACAGAGATTGCAGTTTTCAAATGCTGTCTTTTAAAGATACCATTCAATCTGATTCTCCAAATGTTGTGGAAGATCTGGAGGGATCAAGACATTCAGGATTCTGTAGATGGAGACAAAATGTGTGGAAACAATCATGCTGTCACCAGAACTCCGCTCTGCTAATTCACCTGACCCACCCTGAAAGGATTTTCCTGTGTTCTGTGGCCTCTGTGACTGTGCCTTAAGCACTGCTCTGAAACAGCTGAGTTGCACTCTGTGCAAGTGATGACTTTTAAATCAGTTTTTCCTGACTGCGCTAGCAATTTGGCGGGAATTAGCAGCATTAGGTGAGGCTTAAGAATTAGCGCCGTCACAGCTTTGGATTCAGATGCAGAGCAAACAATGAGCTGCCTCTTAGCTTAACATCTTCACTTGATGGGGGACATATTACAAAGATTAGTTACTGTCCCCAAGTCGGTGCACGTGCGCTGTGCTGCTCTCTGGGCGCAGGGAATCTGCAGTGCCACGTCTGTACACCGGCAGGTCCATGGTGCCGAGAGGCTACGTGGGTAGCCAGTGCCTAAAAACAGGCATCCCGTGCCATTTTAGACACCCCAAGGTGCCTGAGACATTGGCCTGGGGCTGGCTGGTATCATATGCAATCTGCAGGAAACCTCTTTCCTGCAGAAGCAGGGTGAAGAGGTATGAAAAATATCCTAGGCCATCTCAAATGGCTTTGTTTCAGCAGGGAGATCCCATCTGACATTTCTTAAGTCTCAGGTTACTTTCCTATCAAGTTTCTCTTCCATGGATCCTCCTCACAGTGTGTTTTCTTGGTTGTGTCAGCAAAGCCCTCAGTCAGAAGCAGGAGAGAAGTCACAGCCCCGAGTGCTGTCCTGAGTTAATCTGGGAATAGCCCTGAGTTGAATTCTTTCCTGGGGATAAGCGTTGCAGGAGATAGGCACCAGCAGTTGCTGCAGCTGAACTACCAAGAACTGCAGTTTAATTGGGCATAAAGGAAGAGTAATCTCTGTTTTACAGTCAGGGTTCAGTGGACCTTTCACTGGGGGCAGCTGCAGATTCAGGCATTCCTATGGTGTCCCTCTTCCTGCTTGTTTTTTTTCTGCTCTGTCCCTAAGCTCAAGAAATGCTGTTGGGGAACTGCTAATGGAGCCAAGGAGGGGATGACAAGGCTTTATCCCACCCCTGGCTGGTGTTGGCACGTTTGGCCGCATCTTTAGTAACAGTTCCCGAGTTCAGCACCTTGTGCCAGTGGCTGACACAAGGCTTCTCTAACAAGGAGACAAGTTTTTCATGCAGATGAATTCCTTCAGCCAGGACAGCTGATGCAGTGATACACCAGCACTGCCGCAGGCTCTGGAAAGAGGGCCAGGAGGAATGGCAGGGAGGCAGCAAAGGGCACGCTGTCGGGAGTGAAGGCTCCCTGCTCCTTCAGTTACATTGAAAAGCTGTGGATTTATTACATAAAAGACTGAATGTAGTCAAAGTTTTTCCTTTTTCCCCCAAGGGCAGCGGAGGGAAGCAGTTTGCCATCACTTAGTTACTATTGCAGAATCAGACAGTTGTTTAACTAGGCCAGTGTTGTTGGGTGGGTGATGAGGCTGCAGCCCAGCAGGTTTGAGGATGCTCCTGGTGGCCATTGGCAGTACCAAGTCTGAGAGAAAAAAACAGTGGAAAAGGCACTAACTCTTCATGAATAATGAAAGCTGCTCAAGGAGTTAATGAATTAGGGTGCCATCCACCTCCAAGGTTATAAAAGTTGGGAAAGGCAACCTCTGAAATGCGGTAAAAAGAGGCAGATTTACTTTTCCAAGGCTAGGCTGCATTTATTAGGGAAAAAAATATTGCTGGTGGACATGGACAATATATTAAAGGCAGTGCTGTCTCTGACAGTGACGAAATGTTATTTACCACTGCAGTGTGGTCACTGGATTTTTACTTTCATATATAGGATTTTGTCCTTAACAGTTGCATAGCTGAATGAAAACTGTGAGAATATAGAGGTCAGAGCTTCCCATTAACCTCCCAATTTCAGAGGCTGATTACTTGATTAATCAAAGACCAGACCCAGCTGAGATGATGGGGTAAGGGCTGTAACAATCCAAAGAAGGGCTGAGTTAATCAAACAATGATGAGTTGCTGTGAGTGGGAAGGTGGGTGGTCAGGAAAGACAGAGCCTTTTTGAGCTCATGAGAAGGGGCCGTGTGTAAGCCACAACTCTTTGGGCTTGGAAGGGTGGTTTGGATACTCAACTGACCTTACATACCCCTGCAGCTGGGGGGTTCCGACTATGTCAGTGCTTTGATGAACACACTGGTGATGTTCCCCACAACTGGTTTGCGCCCCTCAACAAAGCAAGATGCAAGTGGGGGGGAGGCCTGGAGTAAAGGAAATGGTTTGCCTGTACATCACGTCCACAAGCCTCTCAGAAAGGTAGGGCTGGATTAGCTGGAGGTAAGGACCAGCGTTAACTCTCCCTGCGTGGATGCTCTCACTCAGAAGTAAAGGGACATGTAGTTCTCTTTAACCATTAAAGAGTTCCTGTCCTTGCCAGGGGATTAAGCTGAATTGGATTAAGGCCAAAGTACTTCTGAGCAGGGGCATCCTCAGTGGCATTTAAGGCACTTTAACTTAACACATTGAATTATCCTTTTGTCCCACCCAGAGCGCTGAACTAAAGCAGTTCAGGAGATGTGAGGAGACTCATGTTCTCCTGGTGTGCCTGCAGCTGCTCAGAGGTGAATCCCTGGCAAGTCTGTGGCCTTGCAGTTTCCTCCCTGCATCCTCCCTGCACTATGCTTGGGAGACCAATGGAAACAATTTCCAGCAAATACTCAAAAAAACTTCCAGCTCGCTTGGGAAACAATGTTTTTAGCATGGGCTATATAAACCCCAGCCAAAAATCTTCCTCATACTCCAGCAGTCACCTTGCACTGAAGTCCCTGCTATTCTTCTGCTGGACCTGAACTAGATGAACTAAAGACATATGGGCTACAGATGCTGCAATTATGTCTCTGATCACAGCACAGACAAAGCCTTAAAGCTCAGAATGACAAAGAGGTATTCGAGTGAGGAACTCTATTTGTTTCCTGTTGGAAAGTGTAGGGATTTTTTCTAACCCTGGACTGCAGTGTTGATAAAACAGGCTGACTTGGGAGACATCTCTAGTGTATATTAAAGTAAAGCCAATCTCTGTAATTAATGGGATGATAAATCGAGGTTTAATTACTCAGAAGGCACCTTGGGTGAAAGATTCATGGTAATTGTTGTGTATCCTCTTGAAGGATTCACAGTACTGGCAGCTCCCTTTGTAGCAATAAAACACAGGGTGAGTGGCAGGCAGTCTCGCAGGACCTCTCTGCTAGGGACTAGTCCAGTTAAGGCAGCAAATGCAAAGAGGCAGTGGTGCTCTCCAGGCTTTTTATCACAATAAAAGCCCCTTCCCAAACCTTGAGGGATTCCTAAGCAGTGTGTCAGTTTGAGATCAAAGCACTTCCCGTCAAGTCAGGAGTCCATTGGAGGAGATTTCCCTTATAGGCAGCTTCCTCCTGCTGCAGCCATCCAGAGGTGCATTTCCTACCATTTTTCCACTTTATTGCTTCACGTACTGTAACACCCCTCTCTTGGGTTCCGTACAGAGTATGAGATGTGTGCATGTGGGAAAATGGATGCTATAGCTTTGAATTTTGTAGTGTTGTTAAAAGATGGGCTGAGCAAAAGAAAAATCCATCCCACCAAGACATGGCTGTTTTCCTTATTCTCCACTTTACTGTCTTTCAGTCTGCTGGGGCCAGGAGGAGAGGAATCTAGCTTGCCTGCTTCTTTACTCTCCCTGCTTAATTCGCTTTTTAATTAACCTTTTCAATTCACTTAGTTTGGCTAGCGCTGTAAATACAGCACAAGGGCTCTGTGCCGATGACATATAAGAAAGTGCATGTCTTCTTCCCTTACACAGAGCTGAAGAAGCAAGTGGAAAGCGCAGAGCTGAAAAACCAGCGTCTGAAAGAAGTTTTCCAGACCAAGATCCAGGAGTTCCGCAAGGTGTGCTACACGCTAACGGGGTACCAGATCGACATCACCACGGAGAACCAGTACCGACTCAGCTCCATCTACGCCGAGCACCAAGGGGACTGCCTGCTTTTTAAGGTAGGTCTGCCCACCCACTTGCTGCACCCGCTTCTTTGGGTTCATGGTTTTCAAGGTGCCGGTGTGTATTTGCTCTTTCTCACTGGTTAGACTGGGAAATCACTGCCCCGTGGTATGTGCAGAGTGCTCCTTATGAGGGAAGCGAGGATCCTTTCCTCTATTAAAAAATGGAAGGCTTGACATCTGGTCTCCCACTTATATATCAAAGTCTGGAGTAAAGAGAAGAGACTATATATGCATAATACCTGAGGCATTTGGCCTTGCACTTCACCTTTTTATAGTACCAGTTATATGCCGCAGTAATAAAACCGTATGTAACCATCAAGGTTTCTTCCTTACTTCACTACAAGATATATGTCCCTACATTTTTTTGCTATCCTCTAACTTGTCTGCCTGTCATCATCTTGTCTTTATGTAAATTGGAATCCCTTTTGAGCAGCAACTCATCCTGGTGTATGTGAAGTGCCATTTATGTGAACAGCACAGATGAGCAGCAATAACAGTCTGTCTTCTGTCAGTCGGGTGCTGTTGTTGGTCTGGCTGGGTGGGCTGCTGTTGGGTTGTGGCTTGATATAGGTGCTGTTTTACTTCTGTGTTACCTTCCAGCAGCACAGTTGGGCTGATGTGTTAGAGAGCTGAGGTGTGACATTAGAGTCAGGAAGCTGTTAAGTTCCATCTTTACATTGGTTAAAGTGTCAACAGCCCGAGTTTGCAGGTCAGCAGGAGTACTTTCTTCTTCTTGATCGCAAACACAACTGCACTTAAAATCATACCTGCCTCCCACTGATCCCCCTAGGGCAAGTCTCCTTTAAGAGAAGGAAGAGGGTTTTGGAGGTGTTCAGTACAAGAGGGAATTCTACAAGCAGGAAATGGGAAAGTTCTGTTTCTAGGCTGTGTGCCACATGTGGCTTGCTGTAGGATTGTTTCTCTAGATAACAGGACTCATGTTTTCCTGTTCTGCACCTTTAGAGCCTCCGGGGGAAAAAAAAAAGAAAAAAAAAAGAAAACCAACAAATAAAGCTAGTGAGGGTATGTATAAGACAGCACCTAGGATCCTTAATAAAACTAGGAGAATATCCCCAAAACAGTTGTATTGCTTGGCCTTATGAGGCTTCTGGACTAACTGAGGCAAATGGCAGCAACAAAAGAAAGCTTAGTGCCCAGGGAGGACAATAATGCTATTGGTTTTAAGGTGCTGCCCTTGAACCCTGAAAACAGTTCTCTGTTGTGATGGTACAACGCTGCTCTAACACCTCCAGAGACCTGTGCTCACACCTGTGGGGTTAAATGCTCAGTGCATGACACTTCAGCAGACTCCTGGAGATGTTGGTTGGATGCCATGGCCAGACAGTACAAGTTGCAGTTCTTTGTGTGTGGTAGGAGAGATGGCATGCTTGGAGAAAGTTAAGAGAATGTGTCAAAATTGTCTACTGGCCACATGAACAAGAACTGACTGGCAGCTCAGGAGCTTGTCTCCAGTAGGACCAAACTCTCCTTCATGGCATAGCAATGTAAAAATTTGTATGCAGGAGAGTGGGTAATAAAGTACAGATTCCTCTCTCTAAACTGTCCTCTTGCTTTCTCTTCTTCACTGGAGTCTTTATTCCCAAGTACGTCTTGAGGATGAAGGTGAGTGTCACTAGGTAGAGCAGATCCCACATTTCCCCGAGCCAAGGATGGGTTGTTAATTCTTGGAATTCTTGGCCTCTCTTACCTCTTCGGACAGGAGAAGCAGATTTGCTAATCAGAACCTGAACAAGAAAATCTCAGACTCTTTCTCCCTGTTCAGTAAATCGCAGACAATTCCCAGAGTCTGCAGCTTTGAATAGTAGTAGAATATAAACAACAAATTATTTCCTTGCTGAGTCCAGGCAGCTGATTCTCATGTATGTATCAAGGCTTGAATCCTGACTATGGCTTCCAGCGGGGTTGTGTGTTTATGCTGTGGAATTTCTGAGCCATAGCAGACTGTGGGTGTTTGTGTGCATTTCATTAACCCAAAGAGGTCACAAAGCAGGGAATGCTATTTGTATTTATTCCATTCAAGCAGTTTATGGAACAGGGTCTATATAATTAAACCGGAGAAGTCCCCTGGCACTTTACAAGCTTCTGTAGCTCGCCTATAAACTTTAAGAGCATATTTCAGTAGCACTGCTGGTGGTGGCATTTAATTTTAAGTGAGGCTTCGGTAGCAGGGATGCAGTAGGAGCCACTGTAATGCAACCCCTTCAGAGCAAAGTGAAGATGAAAGATATGCTTGGTTTTCCTGACCAAGGTGTGCTGTTACTGTCGTGGAGCTTATTATCTACCTGTTGTATGTGTCCAGCCAGTTTGCATTAATTGGGATTACAGCCCCCGTGAAAGGGTTAATCACAGCGCCGTGCTGTGAATGTCAAAGACTGCATCTATAAATGAGCACTGCATTCCAATGAAACCCCATCAGTATTTATTGGCCACCCCTATCGATGCAACAGATGAGCTCATCAGCTTGAAGGATGTTCCAGTGATTTTCAGACCCTCTGTGAGCGTGTGGGCAGCAAGGCGCATCTCAGGCTTCGCAGCTCGCTCCCGCTTCTTTGCTCGTTTTTATTCTTTTAATTAAATGCTGTGGAAAGCAGTCTTACAGATTCCTCACCAGGAGTTTGGTTTCTGATGATTTTTTTTTGTGGGCTGTGATGCATTATAGTTATTGGGGCACTTGACAGTTCTGTATTCTGTTGCTGTTGCTGGTACATTGGATGTGTCCGGCTGTGACACAGACTTTGTGTTCTGTGGGATGCTTGACTGGTGTGTCTAGACCAGCCCACCCATCAGATATCCAGGGACTGCATCGACTCCCTTTGTAACAAGTCATTAAAGACATCTGTTCAAACAAACAAACATTGCCAGGGAGCCTCAGAATCAGCTTAGCCAGCTCGGAATCAGGAGGTGGCACATCAAGCTGTCATTGCTTGGACGGGTGTACATCGTGCTGTGTACCCTTGTCTCTGGCTAGGTGCTGAATGGGAGTAAGGAAATGAGGTCTTTAGAAAGGCAGTGACAATTGTTTCAGACAAAGAAAGTCCTTCAGTAAACAGAAAGACTGGGCAAATTTGAAGAGGAGATGATTTGGAGACACTTGTACAAATGAACAAACAGTGGAGAGAAATTAAATCACAGACTTTTTCTTTTTGTGTGCCTAAAGACACAGTCCCAGCCAAAGCATGTGAGGCCAATCAATTTAAAAGAAAAAGAGTAGAAATCCTTTCATTTGATAGACCCTATGGCTTCAAGGAACTACTGAGAGCAGGAGCCTAGTACATCTTCTAATATGTTGAGATATCTTTGTGGACAAATAATAATACCTAGTTTTACATTAAATGTGTACATTTACCTTAAATAGGGACATTCAGAGTTCTCTGCTTGGAGGTGTAAAGGCATCTTCTTCCTACAGAGGTTAGCAAATGCTGACAATTTTTGGGTTGTGTCTAAATATGGTTTTGCTGCTGCTGTACCTGACACTTGACTCCATCCTCTGGAAATGTTTGGGAATGAAGACTTGAATGAAGAAGAGAGACCAAGAAGAATGCTCAGAGAGAGCAGTCTGTTCTAGATTATTCTCTGTGCTTCAGGTAAACTGTTTCCTGTCTTGGTGGCACGGTCACTTTGGAAAGTAGGGCTGATCACTTTGAAAGGATCCTGGGCTGAACAGGCGATTGATCTGGTCCTGTGTAATGTCTACATCAAATCTGTCATTGTTTGCAATGTTTCTTGTCTGAGATGCCCCTGGTTTCTCAGAAAGGAGTGCTCAGATTTCTTAGTAATTCATGTATAAATTAGTTGGGTCTAAATTTGTTGGTAAGGAAGTTAAATCAGTCAAACTTTCCAGTATCACAGCAGTTTTATGTGCCTGAGATCCTAAATAAGCCAGGCCAAAAGGCTGCCTTTAGACAGATATTTTTTGTATCCTCAGAGCCCAGCCTTGCCAAGTACAGAATTCTCTCTGCTTCCAGGTCTCACCCATGTTGTTATTTTCTGTCAAAATTATCAAATGAAAACCCAAACAACAGCAGTAGTTCATTGAAGAGCATTCCCAGGTTGATAGACTGTATTCCTGGAAAGAGAATACCCAAGATACCAGGCAGCAAACAAAACCAGAAGCATCTTGACATAACTTGAGAACGTGGCCAACTTCAGGGCTGGCACTTCTTGCTTCAAAATAAAACCTTTATTGGTGTCCTGTTGGATTGGTGATATGGTCATAAAATCAAATAAATTCAACAGCTTTTCTGCAACCTGATAAATTAACAGCTGGTGTGCATGAAGTCTTGGCACACATCTTTAAGGAGTTAAATACAGAATTAGTTTGCAGATATGTAACGGCAACTGTTGCTATCAAACTTCAGGGCCACCTGAAAAATAAATACTGGTTTCTGATGTGGGTCACTGTGGATGCAAAGGCTGAACATAGGGGTTAAAAGGATATGAGCTATTCCCTTCCTTTATGTGAAAGAAGGGTATGGTGGAAGGACAGACACCACCCTTAACTTCCCAGTTCTCCTTTGCTTCCCCCATGGCTTGCATACCTCGCTGTCCTCTTGCTTCTGTATTGACAAGGTGTGTAAAATGTGACAGGGCAGCAGTGAGCACAAGAGGTAGGAGTTTAATTCTCTTTTCTTGAGGAGAGAAATGAGGCTGGATTGAATAAGAAAAAAACTTGGAGGCTATTTTTCAAACACAAAGTGATGCTGACAAACTGCTGACTGAAAGGGAGAGGCGAAACTTGTGTGATTAAACATGCTGGTCTCCTGAGATTCCAGCACAGTCTGAGTATCAGTTTGACCAGGGCGCACTGGTGAATGATGTACACCTCAGATTTAGCAGAATGGTTAGTGCAGGGATAGCTTTTATTCTCCCAAGTGCTCTTGTTTCATCTTGAAGCTGACAGCACTGTTGGGAGCTGTGATTTTGAGTCCTTGGGAGCTGTGATTTTGAGTCCGCATGCTTGGCATGTGTGCAGTTTCAGTCATTCCTTCTTGAACCCAGCAGAGTATCTCAGAGAAGCACGTCCTAGCTGTTTGTTTCTCTTTGTATCTCTATCTTCTCCCCTCTCCTCCTCCTCACCCTTGATGAGTCTCGAGGGGAGAAGGGAATCACAGTTTTGATGGAGTGCTATTCTTCCAGCAGCCGTCGCGCACTCTTGCACACACAATCAGAACTAACAATGGGACTCATTGTTGGAGCAGGCCAGGCAGCGAGAGATTGATTAGAGACTGTAGACCTCTCTTAACTCCCCGTTCTTGTTAATTACAAGTTATTTTATTTTTATATTTTGTTTTCGATTTGCCCATTGGTTGTTGGAGACCTGATTTCTGCTCAGCTCCAGGAGCTCCTGCCGTTGCTGTGCGAGCGTGATGCCTTCCTGACGGATGGTTGCTAGGATTCCTGGAAGGGTCAGCAAGGACCCAGCTTGGGTCGCACCAATCAGCAGTCCTAAAAGGGACCTGTGGAGCAATTTATGGTGTTACAGCATCAAATCCTGTATTTAACTTCCTACACATCATTTTCTTTCAGATATTGTAGGAGTTTGTGTTGTGTTAGGAACTAACTTGAATTCTTGCTGCTGTCTTCACCTTGTTCTGTTTTTTCTCATACTCTTTTTCCTTGTTACACAGTTTCTCTCGTACTACATGTGCTTCCCTGAACAACTGCCTATTCCCTAGTGCAGATACTGTTGTGAGAATAAACGGACTGTGCTGTTGGGGAACATAGAGCACCTTTGGAATGGGGGATACACTCCCCTGTTACCCACTGGTCTGGCGTAATACCTGTTTCCAGCGTGTTGGCACCACTCACTCCCCTCCCTGCCGTGCCTGTGAGTCTACCAGGGTAGACCCAACCATGCAGGTAATTAATGCTGATGATGTTGGAGGATGATTCCAGTGACTGAGGCTTTCCTGACTAACAGGAGGTTGGTACATGTGAGGAAGGTCAGAGTTTTGTCTTGCTGTTGGGTGCATCCTCTCTTACACTGTGAGGCAGATAAATGATTTGTCACTTCATACAAGCAGGCCTAGTTTTGGACAGGAAACATGAGGTTGTCTCTCAGCTGCCATCTGAGATTCAGGCTGTCCCTCTGCAATTCCCTATTTGCTTTGTGATCATCGAGTTGCTCTTGCAGTTTCCCTTTGCTTTTTGAACTCTGTCAGGCTGGTGCTGTGGCCTTCTCCCTGGGGAGCCTGTTCCAGTGCCCAGCCACCCTCTGGGTGAAGAACTTTTTTCTAATATCCAACCTAAACCTCTCCGACACAACTCCAGGCCATGATTCCGCCATAACAATAAGTAATAAAATTACTGGAATACACCCTTTTTAAATAACTTTGCGATTCATCTCCCTCCAAATCCCCTTCATTAAAATATCTCTTATTTAATAAAATGGGAGTGACAACCTGTGCTTCCTAGGGAGAGTCCTGTGCACCAACATGGAGCACAGGTCATTGATGAGAACTTAATTAAACCAGAGCATCCAAGCTGGTGTGGCACTGTGTGTGGCCCTGGAGGGACACGTGCTGGCCATGGGGCAGGTGCTGCCTGTGCCCCAAACCAGGCAACCTCTGACTCCATCCTTGTGCCACTGGCAGAGCCAGGCAGCCCTGCACAGCCTGAGCCCCAGACAGCACAGAGGGGCTGCTGTCAGTGAGCAGGAAGCAGAGAAGGTCCTGGCTGCCTTACCTGCTATAATAAACCCTCTCCTTCCTTTCTCTCCCCCCGCCTCATCCCCAGCACCCGCGTGATTGCAAATTGCTGGAGAAGAGTTGTTCTTGTCGCTGACTGTGCCTGGTGTCCCCATGGGAGGTCTCGGGAGAGGAGGATGTCTGTGTCCGCCTGCTGCTGTGTTTGAACAGCTTACAAAGGACTGTGTGGGCTGGCAGGAAAGTGTTTACGCACTGTGAGACCAAGACGGTGTTAAATAACGGATAAAGCAGAGGGGACATAACCAAAGCCCCTCCTGGATTCCCGTTCCCATCTCTGCCGATAAATCGCTGCATGGCTTTGCTCATGAGGTCACTCGACCTCACGGTTTTCTCTGTCCCTCTCACCTGGGTGCAGGATGTTACCATTCGTGGACTCCCAGAGGGGTTTGAGAAGCTTTTCAAAATGTCCTGCCGTGGGGAAGCCGTGTGTGCATGGCTTGGAGATGTACCCAGGGCAGACATACCCAGCTTTCCATATACAGCAGAGGACACAGGAAACTGTCCCTCAGGCATGGGGTGCAGCTGGCAGGGGACAGGGGCTTGGAGCAGCACTGCTGTCCCTTTCCTTTTCTGCAGGTACCCACCACCTTCAACTCTCACTAAATCTCTTCAAATTATTTTATTTCTTTATTTATTTGAGTCTCTGGTAGTTTCAAAAGATGTTCTACTTAGAACCTGTGTGATCAGCACTCTTTAAGGAAAAGGCGATGCCCTGGAGCCAGGGCGATGGGGGAATACCAGCCCTCTCTGCAGCACACATGAAATGGGTGCTTTGCAAAGCAGCTTTTGATGCACGGCTGTTACTGTCCCTGGCTGCTCTGTTGTGATTTTGCAGAACACGCAGAGCCGTGTCAGCAAACCACAAGCCGCTGGTCGCTTGCATATGGTTCCGTTCAAAGCTGCACATGAAAAGGAGTGGAAATTGCTGGAGGTTTTTATACCTGTTGTGGGGGAATAGTCTGGAGTTTCTGGGTACCCAGCATCTCAGCGGCCTTCTCTGGATGCTCTGCAGTCTCAGTTGTTTGTCTGTGCTTTGACATGATTTGGGGACAGGCCCCTTCTCCTGCCTTGGGTCTGGTTCGGGCCTCTGTACAGATGTGGCTCTGCTCCGAGGCAGCACATCCAGCCACAGCAAGACTGTCATGACATCGTCTTCTGTGCCATCGCTGTGTGACAAATGCTGTCAGGGACTTTAGTACCTTCCCACACTTCTGATTTGCATGGATGTCCCTGAAGCCTCTCTTTAGCTGGCTCTGAGAGGGGGTTGGTGGTACCACTCCTTCACCTTTTCCCTGTATGTTCCAGGAAGAGGTTTGTGAGAGGACCTCTAGGAAAAGCAGTTAGCTCTGGGAAACAGCTCTGAGGTGAAGTGCAGCTGGTAACATCCAGCAAAGCACCCATCAGCATGTGAGAGCCCAGGTCATGGCAGCACAGCTCAGCCTGCACAAAGCCACCAGCAGGAGTGGGTGGCAGCTGCTGCTTCTCTTCTGTCTTGAGTAAGCAGCACCTTGTTTAAAATCAAATATAATTAGGACTTATCGCTTTGGGATTTTATAGCTACTTCCCATGCTTGACTGGGGCAGATTTTCTAACCTTCAGGGAGGGGAGAGGGTGTGCTTTTGTGTGTATAAAAGTTGTTCACAAGTACGGAAACACGGCAAAAGATTCCTTCTTGGGACATCTATCGCCTCCATCTGAAAAGTGGATCTGGGCTCATATAAAGGTCTTCTCCTTTATTTGTTGTGAATATAAATGCTTGTGTTGTGCCCTGATTTAGGATTTTGGAGTTGAAACGTTTCAGCCTAGTTTGGGTAATGAGGTGGTTGGGCCTTTCCCACAAGGTGTGGCAGGGGAGTGTGAATGGATGCAGTGGGGGACTAGCGAGGGGCACAGAATGGGGTGTTGTGGTCACAGGTCCCCTTTGGCAGCCAAAGGGCCTCCATCAGGGATGAGACAGGAGCCCTACAATTCCTCTATCATGCTTGTATTTGCTCCACGCTTCACAGTGTAAATCCTCAATTCTTACATGGTTCTTAACCATGAACTTAGCATTGCATGAACCATTTAATGTGCTTTCTCTCAGACTGGCTTGCCAGCTGAAGATAAGAGCCCATATTCCAAAGCCTTTTAGGCAGCTCTTCTTCATAGGATCCCAGTCTCTGCCATGTTTGGGTTTTCCTCGAGACCTTCATCTAAACAGAGGTCTTTTTTTTTTTTTTCTTTTCTTTTTTTTTAAGAAACCACTTGTAGAAAAGCAAAAATAACTAACTGCTGTGAGCGTACCTTCTGCTTTGCTCCAAGGCGTCCCAAAGCTCTTTGGAGGCAGTTACTGCTGGAGAGGGTTGAAGCACATCAGGCATTCAGTGGTGGCTTTTCCTGAGGATTTGATGCACTTCACAGCGTCGAGGAGTCTTAAGCAGGATGTGCCGTGCAGGCTCTCCAGACCATAACATGTCCCATCAGTGGTGCAGTACAGTTCTGTTAATGCTGCTGTTCTTGCCGTGGTGTTCCGTCTGTGGAGCAGTGGCAGAATGCAGCAGTACCCTGAAAATCCTTCTGGAGACCTCTGCTGTGGGGACTGACTGCTGGGATTCTGGCAGAATTCTACCCAATGCTACAGAGCAATAGTTCTTGCAGCTCAGCTCTTTACATTCTGTAAACTTAAGGAATTAATACTTCACATGGATACAGCTTAATAATTTAATATTAGGGATAATATTAAGGATTTAATAATGTATCAGCTGTCTTTATTCGTATTCATGGAAATGGTAAAAAACCCCTCTCCTGTTCTCACATTTGCTTCGAACAGACAAGTACATGAATTATTGTAGCTCCACACAAAACCCATTCACTCTGTCCCATGTGAATGTAAGCACTACGAGCAGGTAACTTAGTACTATTTTAGGCCTTGGATTTAATGTATTTTCCTTTTTGCCACTTGCATGAGAATGTCCTTTGAGAAAGAAGTACTGAAAAGTATTTTATGTCAAATCTGTCTTATAAGGATTCATAGCTAAATCACTGCTTTCTCCTCCACAGGGGGAGTAGGGAGTTTGAGAGCTGAGGATGACCTCCAGCTTTGGTAACTCCCAAGATTATCTTTTGTTGGCATCTATAGCTTCCAGAAGAAGACAAGCCTGTCTGCCTGTACCTTGGAGGGAGTATATCAAACTGAGGCTTGAAAATTTTAATTTGTCCCTAATCTGTTTCAGCTAAAGCACGTAGCTGATAGCAGTGGATCTATCTCAGCCGTGTTCTGGGGAGCTGACATAAATTTCAACCTTTAAGTGAAGGGTTTGTCTGTCTTAATGGAAGGCTCTGGGGAGCGTTCCATGTGCTAGCTGTCACTTTGCATTTCTGGGATGTATCCGACTCTGGAGAGGGGACTGTCTGCAGACGATTTTTATGTGAAGTAAATAGTGGAGAGCAGCACAAGGTGGGGTTTTTAATCATGTTGGTGCCTTCAGTGACTGCCTTGTGTGATGTAGCTATGATGAATCTGCAGCAAGGGTTACCATCAGCTGTTGGTTTGCCGGTCCCTGTGAAGCTTCTTGGGTTTGTGGGTGTTGAAAAGGCCCAGCTGACAGTTGCAGGGAGGCCCAGAGGTTTTGGACATGTGTGTAAACAGCTGTCTCTTGTTGTGCTTCTGTGGAGGTTGTCAGACATCTGTGCGTGTCTCTGTCAGGCAAGAATCTCACCATGTTGTCCTGGGAAAGCACAGTTGTCATCCTTGGCTTTTTGGCAGAGTTGCTGCAGCCCAAAGTTGTTTTTCTTCATATAATTCCATTAGAGTGATGACAGTTTCAAGTTGGAACAGAAAAAGACCTGATGAAAGGACCACTCTGTAAGTAGGGAAGATAGACAGAGTGGAAGCAGTAACTAGCAAGGTAATAGACGGTGATGGATCTATAATCTCTGAGGCTGCTGTGTGCAGTAAATTCCTAAATAGTGTCCTTTCAGCCCTAACCTATTTATTTGCAAAGTGCTAAATTTAATTTTCCTTAGTCTGCAGGAAAGCAGCATCCCAGGAATAAACCTTTAGCCCAGCCAAGAAGCTGCGCCAAAGTGCTTGTTCCAGCATTTCCATTTCCTCCTTGCTCTGTGCAGAGCGTCAGGGCTGTGCACCCCAGCACATCATCTCTCAGGTGTGTTGGTGTCACGAGGGTGGAGAGGTGGGATGGATCCTGCTTTGGAGCCCATTCATAAGGGGAGGTTTAACAGCAGGTTCGGTAAAACCACCTGGACCCTGTAAGAGCAAGATGAATGAACGTGTCGCGAGGTGGGAAGGCTGGCACATGAAAGCCTGCGAGGGAGCTAATCCTACACGTACTGGTGCTCTGTCTGCCCTGTAGATACAGGGCTGAGTGCTAAAGGCTCAGCTCAGAATAACTTCAAGAGTTGAACAGCACATAAAAGCCCACGTATTCCGAACCCTCCACAAAGCCGCGTCTTGAGGAAGAAAAGCACCGAGTTTTCCAAGCAGCCGACGTTCTGCACGTTCACCTTGCGACGCTTCAGCAAACGTGGTGAAAAGTAGGTTTCCGTGCGTTGCTTTTTGTTCCTGGTAGCGCTGTGCTGGTGATACACACAGCGCTGTGTTCTTCTGGAGATAGCAAAGAAGTTTTTTCCCCCCAAATTCACAGTTCAGTAGAGTTTTAGAAACTTTTTTTTTGCAGGCTTTTTGCCCACTTTTTCCTCTTTTGCCCTTTGATGGGAAGGGCATCTCTGCTGCAGGCCAGGAAAGGACCTTCCTGAGCAGATACTGAGTTTGCAGTGGGAGCCTCTGTTCTTCTGGAATGAGGTGAAATTGCTGTCCAAGGGTGGGTACTTTGTGATCTGGCACCCTCTCCTCACCCCTTCATCAGGTTCCTTGGATCTTGTTCTTTCTGCTGATAATGTGGGTACAGATGAGAAAATAGACATTTTTTGTGAGTTGAGATGGCCTCTGAGGGCCCTTCTCTGCCATTCTTTCATTTTAACTATAGTGTCACAGAAAATTTTGTTAGCCAAACCAAAAGTCTCTCAGCCCACAGTCTTGATTGATGTACACCATTGATTAGTATTTGCATTCATTGGAGATTTTCCTCTAACCAAGGGGTCATGTAGAAAGCCATGAGTACCTGAGTCTTGGAAGAACCTGGTGTTTACTCTCTGCACTTAACTGAGCATTGGTAGGATATTAAACTGAAAGTACTCCTCCACCAAACCAGAACTTAATCAACTTAAACCCGTGTTTTTCTACCAGATTTTCTCCCTTGAGCCAGGTCTACGGGGAGGCTTCTCATGCAGGGGGTAAGCAGGCAGCATACCAGAGGCCTTCAGACTGCAAAGGGGCATCTCCAGCTTGCCTGAGCTGCTTCCATTACTCAGGGACTGAAATTTTAATCATTGAATTAATTTTTCAGAAACTGAAGTGCAAATCTGTACCCCCAGCAGCATTAATAATGAATGCAGAGAAGAGAGGCATTAGGATAAAGAAGGGCTAGGAAATTTGGGGTTGGGGAGGGAATGTTTTTGGGGGGTTATTATTTTGAAGACTTAATATATGGGTTATATTTCCTTGTCCCTGGGCCTTTTTCCTTGTCTTGCCCATTCTGTGTCCAACAGTCTGCTTTATTTCTGTCCAAGGCATCTTTCCAATGCTTTCCCTTCCTGTCAACGGTTTAGCTTCTCTTCACCTGGATTTTCTTCTCCAGCGTAGATAGCCAACTCTGTACACACAGGGCCCCACTCCTCATCTCCAGAGCAGTCCCTGAAGCGCTGGGGGGCTTTGGTCACACCCAGGGGAGTGAAGCAGCCGACTGCAGGTCTCACCTGCTTGTCAGGTTTAAAGAAGATGAGGTCTTGAACTACAGCCAAGATGCCAGAGCTTTCTGCCTCGCTTTTGGCTCCTTCCTTCCTCTCTCAAAAAGCACACAGGGTTGGGGGTTTTTTTTCCTAATTAGAAGTATTATATACCAGAAGATTAATTAGAAATGAAAGTGATTTTTTTTCCCCTCCCTTTTCTGTCAGTGGAAAAGGCCTGTGCCAGGCGACTGCCAGAGGGAGCTGGGATTTCTCCCTTTAATGGATTCCAGGCAATTTGCCTCTGGACAGCTATCTTATAAATAATGAATGTTTGCACAGATTCTCCCAATTCTCAGACAGCGCAGGTGGTCTTCATTTCAACCATCCCAAACAGCTCTGGAAACAGCAGGGTGTTCCCATCCTCGGTCACCACATGGAAGGGACGATAGCTCACATTGCGCCTCCCTCCTCCTTGCGTGCCTCATGAAGACCCCCTATGGTTATGGATTTGTATCTTTATTTATTTGAAGTGCCATCGAGCCACCACAGCCACGCTCTGCAGCTCCTCCTCCCTGTCACACCGCACTGCCAGCAAACCCTCCTGGTGCTGCGATGGGCTTGAGGGTCTCCGAAGCGCGTAGGAACGTTGCCAGCAGACCAGACTCCGGCCCGCGTGCACATGTGCATGATTGCAGGACGTTTTCAGGGCCTTTGTGCTCCCCTCCAGGGCTCACAGTAAGAGGATGATTCCTTGAATTGTTGTCTTAATCTTCAGAAATGAGGATTTGGTTCAAAGGGTGCTCCGCAGAGACTGGCCTAGAGGAGAAATCCTCTCCCAGAAGGGAAGCTCTTCTTGAGTTAAAAGCACCCCAGAGTGATTTATGCAGCTCAGGGGCATTAAAGTGGCGGTGGTGCAGGGATGAATTCCAGCCCTGAGGTGGTGCAGGGATGAATCCCAGCCCCGAGGAGGACGACACAGCCTGAGGGCTTCCCTTCATACCCTGCCACTTGCCCTGTTTATTTCCTCTGTGTTCAAATGGAAGTGGTGACTGCAGGAAGATGAAGGTGAAGGTCCCCAGCTGCAGAGAGCTCCCGTGGTCAGCAGCCACCTGGCTCAGAGAGAGGCTGGGGATTGCTCCAAGAACCTTTTCTGTGGCTCTAAATACAGCAGCTAATGACACCTTCCACTCAGCGGGAAGAAAACAGAATTACTAAACTTGCAATTTGGCACAGTGGGAGTGTGAGTTTGTCCTGCCAGTTTCTTGTTGCTATATATTTCCAAGACTTTTTTTTTTTTTTCCTATTATTTTTTTTTTCTCCCAGGCAGGTGGAATCCAAATCAAGGGGTTCATTTTAAGGATTCAAATTATGCATATGGAAGGCACAGCCTCAAAAGGAAAAGACTGATGGCTGCTTATAAGTCATCCAACATAAAAAGGAGAATGTGCAGGTTCTCTGGGAAATGCCACATGTCTTGGCCTTATGAGTAATGTGTAGTGATGTCCCACTAGGAGCCACATTCCCAGTTTGGTGTTGAAGGAGATGTATATATTTCCATATAATTTTAATCATTTTGACTTATGGTTTAGCTTTGTGCTGTGCAGGCTGCACAGAGGTTCCAGGAGAATATTATTTTAGATGTCTTTGGGGGCCAAAGAAAGAAGACAACTGAAGGCAAGGTTAGAAATAAGTGAACATTTCCAGTTGAGCAAGTTTTACAGTCATGTGCTGTGGTAATTGAAGGTTTGCTCTTAAATGCTACAAATCTGTGCTGGAGAAGAAAACCTGTCTCCAGTTTGAGATTGCTGCAGTGTGAGGCGGGAGAGCTCTTAGGGCAAGAGGTGCTGTTTGGAAGGAGCAATAATGACAGGTTAGCAATGCCCAGTTCTTTTGGGGTAAGGGTGTGTTATGTACAGGAGCCATCCATCTACAGGGGTTGTGAAGCTTCATCCTGAAGATGCATGAAAAATTTAGAATAACTTCTTCAGCAGGGCCTGGAAGGGACCTGTCAAGCTGAGCTTGCCCTGATGCTGCTAGGGGTTGGGCAGTAAAACAAGTGAATACTGTGGAGGTAAAACTCTGCCTTTCTAGTTCCCCTTCTACACCTCTGTTTGCTTGTTACCAAATCTGTGTTATAGCACAGACAGCCATCACCAGCTCAGAGAAGTGAGATGTGCTCGAAGCTCATTTCTGCAGCCAGCACTCTGGTGCTTGGAGCAAGCAAAGGCGCAGTTTCTGGAGCAGGGACGTGCTTTAATGTTCTTATCAACTGTTTTGCAGTCTTTGTTAAAAGAGGTCAAAGCTCATTCCCCTGGGTGGGGACTTCATGAGCACAGTACTTATTATTAGGGCAGTACCATATCTTGTAATTAGGGATGTAATTCCCATCTCTGTAGAGAGCCAGCCTGTAGCCTGGGTACCATTTAAGAGTTTCATGAGATGAATTAAGCAAGGATGGATTGAGCAATACAATGAATTTCAGCAGAGATCACTCACTCGCCTGAAGTCCTGCAGGTGTTTCAGACGAGATATGAAAAGTAAATACCTTCCCTCATCTTCCTTCCCTTTTTCTTCCAGAGGAGGCAAGGAGAGTGGCATTGTTTTGGGGCCATGCAGTAGTGACCCTCTGTTGACTTGGGGCCATGCTGTAGTGACCCTCTGTTGACTTGGGGCCTGGTTGTTTCAGAGGTTAAATAGTTCCCTGGTCCCTGCTAATGCAGCTGGAAGAATCTCTTTTTCCGTCTGACACTGATGATTTTTACCTGCAAAGGACCTGTGTCTTAGAAAATTGCTGTCGCAGTACATCTGAAGAGTCAGATTTTGGCAGGCTTCAAAGTGTGATGTAAGAGATTCTTACTTAATTTAGCACTTTGTTAACTTTACTTTTTTTTCCTCCTTACCTACATGGGTAGCAGTGCTTGTGTTATTCTGCAGGGAGTTCTACAGTTTATGTGCTTTGTATAAATTGATTTCAATAAGTGCAGAATAAATCAATCAATCTTGGAAGAAAAGGGAAAGCAATCAGCTTTGGGCTTAAAACAAGGAATGAAAGGCTGAAAGAAAAGGACAAAGAAGATGAAGTGTGAAGAAAAACAGAAACAAAACTGGATACAGTGGTAAGACAGAAAAAACAAGGGAAGGCCAGACATACAAGTTAATGCAATGTATTTTCCTCTTTAATTATATTCATTTGATGTAGATTTGTGCCAGGCACTTTACAGCAGTGTTAATGAGACGAAGGAAGAGTTGATATCCATAGTGGTTTAAAAGATAGAACTTGAATCAAATTGCTGCTGTTCTTGGTGGGCATGGATATATTTAGCATCACAGCACACTGTATATAGGATGTGTTACAGTCTCACATGAAGGCTTTTGAAGGAAGATCTAAAAGAACATTGCATTCCTTCCTACATAGTATTTCCCAAAGTCCATTTCCCAAAATGTTGAGAGCTATAGTTGCCAGTTGTTGCTGTGCTCGTATTTTTATACAGCACATGTCAACGTGGAAGCTGAGTCATATGCCCACTGATGAGACTAGTCTTGCCATCTTCATGGAATTCTTGTTCTGCAGCTGTCTTTGGAAAAAGGGTTGAACTCCACCGTGTTATCTTCAGGTGTAAAGCTCTTCATGGTGTCAGAGAGGAAGGAAACACTAATTCACCTTTTAGATGGAGCATGTTTCCTCTGTAAATTTTCATTTGCCTTCCCTGCTTTCACACATCATCCTCCAGATGGATGATAGCTCATTGCCCTCAGCCCCCCATAATCCTGTTAACAACCTTGCTCTAATGATGCACAAAGTGCCGAGGAGTCGTGTACTGCACTCATGATTTCTCATCAGTGCAGCTTGCCCCCCTTCATCCTGAAAAACCAGAGGACAGATTAAACTGGGAAAAGAAGAGGGTACTCCCAGGGATTACAGAAAATTTGCCTTCCTGTATGTATGGCTCAAAGAAGTGTAAGGCTCATGCACTCACAGACAGCTGTGTTACCAACAGGTAGGAAAAGTGCTCTGGAATTATTCACACTGACTCCTGGCAGGAGCTTGGAGTTGCATGGATTATCCACTGAGGCAGAGACGAGGTGAACAATTGGGGTTTAATTTAAGGAATGTTTTCCCTGCCTTCAGCACGTCTCTGCAGCTTCCATCTCCATTCCCTGATTGCAGTGTAATCTCGCTCATTACTCTGTGACCAAAACCTCCACTCTCCATTTCAGCAGTGAAGAACCAGCAGCCAATTTGTGTCCAGAATTAAGGTTGTGACCCTCTCCGCTTCCCTCTGCACTCGGCAGCTGTGGAAGGAGGTACACAAAGGCTCCCTATTAATTGTTAGAGAAGAAAAATTTCAGACCCTGAATTGTTTGCTGAGCTATTCTGTAGTTTATTTTTCTCTGTGTAGCAACAGTTTTCAGCAAAAGTGGAGGACTGGTTGCTCCTGGAGTTTATTGGAAGTGCCTGGTTTTAAAGGAGGCTGAAATATTATGGGTGTCAGATGGGAGATAACTGGTCACTCTTCCCATGAGGAGATCTCATTTTCCTCAGTGCATTTCACCTGCTGTTTGGGAAACGACAGTCATACCTAGAGCTGTGGGTGACACTGCCTTTGTTGGGGCTGCTAATGCTTCAGGTGAATTGCTTGTTAGGGAAGGAAAAACTGTAGATTTGTTTTTGGAAAGAAGGATGGGATTATTCCCCCGGCTGAAAAAACCTGCAAGTTTGGGGCGCAGTCAACCCATTTGTACTCACAAATGTACAACTTTGTAGGTGGTAATGACTTCTGTCAAACTCTTTTATTTGTCACTTTGAACTATCAGCTTATAGAAGAACCACAAAGACTCCTTGTTGGTAGAAAGATGGCTTGAAGTTGCTGAATCATTACAAGCATCTTAATGCAGAAGCAACTAATCTTTTTATCCAGTGCTAGCTTTGGGCTCTGCTTTCCCTCAGGACCTGGATGTTGTAGAGGAACAAGAAAATTAGTGCTAAAAAGATTACTTGGCTGTATGTGAAACTATCCTCTCTGCTCCCCACATCTCAGAAGGCTGCTGCTTGCAATGCTGAAATGTTGCAGTCTGGAAAATATAGGTAAGATCTGGAGGAGCACCCAAGATGTCCGCAAGGACACAGAGGGCACTTCCCATTGCTTCACGTTTACTAGAATATGTTGTGTGTACTCAAAACTGTGGGTAATTACACTTTGCAATGAAATCTATGAACATCTGTTCCTCTCTCTGTCCGTGCCAAGTCCCAGTCTTTGGAGTCATGTTGTTTCCACAACAGTCAGATAGCACATTTGCCCCCTAAACTAAGTAGAGGTTGCAAGGCAGGAGAAGAAATCTCTCAGGAAAAGGATTTTCCTTTTAAAACTCCCAGCGACAGCCATGCAGGGAGGGGAAGAGGGGTGCAGACGTGGTGGCAAGAACAGGGAAAGCACTGTGGTGCCCACACTGAGCAATGCCCAGTCCTGCCATGCCCTGTTGAGCGGGAGCAAGCCTGGTGCCATGCTATTCCCACATCCCTGGCTGCCTCTCAGCCGCAGCTGCAGCCCCCACTGCCGTCCAGCACAGCGAAGAGCCGTATCTGGGATCTTACAGAGAGCAACAGCTCAGCCCTGTGTGGGAGCTGGATGTTGGGGGCAGAGCTCTGAAAGGAGTACCAGCAAAAGTTCTCCAGATGAAGGAGCTGACCTCCTGCTGTTTGTTTGGCAGGACCTCACCTGCACAGCCAGTTGAACTGCGTTGAGGGATGGATGATATTCATGGATTAACGACTTCATTGGAGTTGGATGTACACCTGGCCATGGGGTGCATAACTGTCTCAATCAACAGCTAAAAAGTTTTCCATGCCTCCTGTTTTAGCAGAAGGTTGAAAGTCTGGTGGAATCCTCTGCTATAAATATTTATCTTCTAGATCCCTTTTCCTCCGCCATTGGGAAAACTCTTGTGTGATGGAAGAGGTCCCGTAGTCACTGCAGCTTTTCTTCTCTTAGCAATCACAGTGGCACAGTAATGATGGCAAGCATGTTGCAAGGAAGAAGAAAGTACACCATCTAGGCTGGACTTGCAAAGGGTAAATTGGAGTGAAAATAGATTTAATCTTTCCATAGTTCAGTGGCAAAAGTAAGTCACCCATCATTTGCCTTCTATCTTCCAGATGCATTAAAATGTGGGAAATGCTCAATCTCCAAACTCTTAATTTCTTGACAAGCTTTATTCACTCTCTTTTCTCTGCTGTTTTTATTAATTTATTCTTTAAGGCAGTTCCTGGTGTGCCAACTCCTTTTACTGCACGGTGTAGCAAGATGTTGATGGGTCTTGCATCAGAGCAAGAACTCCGGGCTTGGTGGATATTCTCCAGCTCCTCTATGTTTCTTTTCTGTCTTCTGCTTTGCGCTTCTGCAATATCCTTTGAAAGAAGACAGCAGAAACAAACAAGTGTTTGAAGAGTTACCCATCTTTTCTGTGCCTTTGTTCCACATTATAAATTCCCAGCTTTGTACAGATCCCAGAACCTGTAAAAGACTTGGAATGTTGATGGTCATTGATAGAACAGGATGTTCAGGATAAGGGAAGTCCCGATGCATTTGAGGATGGCTCGCAAGTTGGACCTTAGGGTTAAGCAATTTTAGAGACACCTTCTTTGAAGGCCGTGACCTTGTCCTTTCAATTTCAGGCTTCGGCTTTATTGCTCTCCCAAGGAACTCAGACAGTTGATTAACTCGTAACTCACTAGTTCTTGACATATTAAGCAGCAAATTTGATTCTAATTAACATCTTTTATTAACCTGGGCTCCCCCTTCCCTCCTCCCTTTCACTCTAGAGAGTCCTTAAGCCATTACAGGTTTTAAAGTAATTTCCAGTTGTTTTTTTTTTAAATCGTGAGTGTGTGCAGTTGTTGGAATGTGCAGATCAGTGGGAAGGATGTGTGTCTATCAGAAGAACGTTTGGGAAGCAGATATGGTCACCTGAAGGAAAATGAGGGGTTGGATTGTAAATGGAGCTGGTGACTGGCTACAGGGTTGGCTTGACACTGAAGAGGAAAGCGGGAAGGGCAGGCTTTCCTCAGCTCTGAACAGCTGCTTCCCAGCTCACAGTGGATGGGGTCCACCTCAGTGATCCACCCAGGTGTGCAACCTGGCCTGAAAAGTGAGAAGGGGCGTTGCTGGAGCTCTTGGCCAAATTGGACGGCAGCTCTTCTGCTCCTCCGGAACCTGCCAGCGCTCTGCTGACGGAAAGATCTGCTTGGAAATCACTCCACAGGGGTCTGAGGGAACTGAAAGAACTGTGCATAATGTCCAGAGTTATCCTATACGTATCCCAAAGAGTATGTGCTTCCATCCGAGGCTGATGGAGCGCGCGGCTCCCTGGGGAGCCCTTCTCCGCAGTGCGGAGCTGCCCGGATCGGAGCCGTGGATGGGATGGGTGAGGGGCTGAGAACAGCTGAGGAAGCGCCTCTTCTTCATCACTCAGGTTCTCTTTGCTGTTGTGCTTGTTTCGTGTTGGTCACCAGATGCAGCAGCTTGTTGGCAAGCACAGAGCCAGAAAATCCAGGGATCCCCCGACTGTCATCCAGCTCTGCCACTGAGTGCCTCGCTCTGTCTCATTCCCCATCTGTGACTTGGGAGCAGTCATGACTCTGCTAGTTTGTCCAGGTGTTCCAGTTCTGGTGTGCAAGTTCCTATTGAAGTGTTAATTTTTACAGTTTGCAAGGGAAAGGGAGGCTTTCCAGCCTCTTTCAAATGTAGGGAGATGGTTTATTTTCAGATTTCAAAACACACTGTGGTGTAACCCCCTAAGAACCTACCGTGGCATCTTTATAAAAGATGTTTTTCATAAGCTTTGGTAAATGTGTTTCACCACTATTACTCTGAATGTATCTAATCCAGTTTTGGACTTTTTGAACTCTTGATCTGAGAGGCAGCCTGTGACAGTGAGCTCCAGAGGTCAATGCAGACCTTGAGAAGAGAGGGTTTTTTATATCTATTTAAAATTGCCGTTCAGTTCCCCTGGGTATCATTTCCCTTGCATCTTGCAAGAAAAGAGTAAATATCTTCATTATTCTGTGCTTTCTCAGGTTTCTCCTTAACTGCTAAACAGCTGTGTTTTTATATTTTCTGTAACTAAAGCAAGTGAACCTCTCCCAAGACAACCCACGGCAAAGATGAAGCGTTTCAGTGTTCCTAAGAGGCAAACCAGCCAAGGTCAGCACAATGACCCCTAAACCAATCGTGTCATATGCAGTCTCACCACATCTCAGCTCACTCTCCTATGCAAATAGTTGAAGAATATGTTACACAAAACCTGTCCTTGGGGAACACCCAGTGTAATCTTTCGCTATGTTGAATTTTGTTCGTGTGTTATACCTCCTTTTTTAATTTCGTTCAGTTAATTTCTGGATTTGTAATAGCACTTTATCCCTTGCTCCGTTGCTCAGATGGTTTTCTTGTAGCTTTCTTGGCAGTACTTTGTCACAGAGGCTTTGAAAATTCAAATAATTAAACCTAATCCTTAGGGATTCTTTTTCTTTCCCCTTAAGAATTTTAGGGAATTCTACTAGATAGGAAGGGAATGGTTTTATTTATTTATTTATTAGCAGTGTTTTTGCCTGGCAGTTTATTGTTTCTTGTTTAGTTTTTTTTTGGTACAGAAATAAGTTTTAAGGCCTCGTATTCTCTGGATCATTCCTGAAAACCTTCCGGAGTCAGCCTACAATACTGCTTCTTTCTTGCCTGCTGGTATACACATCCAATTTTAGGGCTAATTTATTTTTTAACAACTTCAGTGCTTTTAGGTCCTCAAATATTGTCCTGCCTTGGTGATTCACGACCCTCTGAGGATAAGAGATGTGGTATGGGAGCTTGCAGATGATTTTGTGAATGGAGCAAAGTTACCAAGTTACAGGAGACCTACATGGTGAAATGACACCCAGGATGGCTTTGACAGCAAGGAGATAAATATGTGTCCCCATCACTTAGGACCTCTGGAATCCATCTCCTCTCTGGAGGGAAGACTGAACTCCCTTTAGCATGTCTCTTTGCTGACTTCAAAAAGGAGGATGAAACAAGGCTTCATTTTCATGTTTCTATTTATTATGTTGGCAAGATTTAGTTTGAGTAGAGACAGACGAGAGCTCTTTTTTTTATTTGCGCTGCACAGAGAATAAATCAGGTGTGATCCTTTCATTATAGCTCTGTGATGCTCATGAAGAGCAGTGATGGATCCTTTTCTTTGTCTCTGTTGCCAAGAAGAACAAGAAAAATAAGGCTTCGCTTTTGCAATCCTAACAATTCCCAGTCCATGCGTTAAGCGAAAGGTGAGACTAGGAAGGAGTTTCCTCAAGGGGTTCCCTCCAGATCTGACAGACCAGCTAGGAGGAAACTCATTAGAGATACTTTGGTGAGTGAGTGTAGTGAGCGCACAACTCCGAGGACATGTTTTTAAGGGGTTTGTCTGAGGTTAATGCTGAACTAGATCTCCTCTTTTGTGCTAAATTAGACTAATATTTAAACAGTCTTATTATTTTCTCTGTTAATTCCAGTGTTTATCATCTACCAGTGACGTGTCTAAATCTCTGTGTGTTTTACTCTTGGAGTTTCCCTGGTGCAGGGGCTGGCAGTGGCCCTAATGCCATCGTGTGTCTCAACATAACCTCAGTGCATGTTGTTGAATGCTAGAGATAAACATAAGGATTAAGCTGTAGAGAGGTCAAACAGAATAAATAATCCTCTGTTCCCCCTTCTCTTATCCTCATTTCCTTTCTTGAGCCCCTTGAGATGAGGTTGCCTTCCCCTGTTGAGAGTTTGGGTGATCCTGCTCTATCTGGTTTGCTGTCAGGTTTTCTAAGCTGTCTCATATTTTTGTCGCCTCTGTGTTTCCCATCTCTTCAGGGCCTGTTCGCTGCTCCATCTCCCTTCCCCCAGGGCCGCAGTTCTACACAGTTTAGAAGCAGCTGCATTACTCCAGCATCTGAAGAGTATTTTAAATGGAACTGCACTTAACAGTGATGCTGCCAGCACTCATTTTGATCGCTGCATCCACGGACATTTTGTTATTTTCAGGGTGTTCTCTTCATTACTTAAATTTAAAATAAGCAGTTGTAGGAGGGGAGTGTCTTGTTCCACTGCACTGTTTGGGGTAGAAGATAGGCCTTCAAAGTGCAAATATGCAGGACTATAATGTTTTATTCTCTTAAGGTACCATGTTAGCTTCCAAAGTTAGGTAATTTCTAAGAGCTTGTAATATTATTTTTTTTTATGAACAGCTTTAAATAGAAGTCATTAGACATTGTTGTTCAAACTTAATTAACTGTTCTGCTTACTGAATTACAGCACAGCAAAGAGTGACGGCACTGTAGGATGGAGAAACATCTTACTAGATTGAAAAAAAACCCAAAACTAGATTTAACAGTTAATTAGAACACAGGACCTTTGGCAGCTCAGGTATCTTCTGGGACATCAGGCTTTGGGGAGTGATGTCTCACTTCCCAAATTACTGCAGTTAAACTGCATGTGCTTCAGGCATGGTTGGAGCACATGCCCTTGCTTCCTGCACAGAGCTGGATTGCTGTACCCCCAGCAGAGGCAAAATGTAATTGCAACATGTGAAAACAGTTTTTTTCATGTTTAATCAGGCAAGTACCTGTAACAGTATTGAATAAGAGGCAGTGGTCAGGGTTTCACCCTGTGCAGGCTGTGGTCACTGGAGAGGCCTTGCTGTGATTGCCAGTACATGTTACCAGTGTCCTGTCCCATCACCACCAGCAAGGGAAGGCAGCACAGATCCTGTTCTCAGCCTCAGAGCGACTGGTCTTTCCTGTGACTGAGCAGAGGGTCTCAGTTGTGTCTGCACCAGGAAGTGGTTTAAAACCTTCTGTGTATTTAACAGGAGCAGCAGGCAATGTTGATGTCTTTCTAGAGTATAGTTATGTTGAAGGAAAATAGTTAAATATTACAATTTCATAGAATCACAGAATGGTTTGGGTTGGTTGGAAGGGACCTGAAAGACCATCTAGTTCCAACTCCCTGCTATGAGCAGGGACACCTCCACTAGACCAGATTGTTCCAAGCCTCATCCAACCTGGCCTTGAACACTTCCAGGGATGGCACATCCAACAGCTTCTCTGGGTAACTTGTGCCAGGGCCTCACCACCCTCACAGGGGAGAATTTCTTCCTTATACCTGATCAGGTATAAAGGTCTTGGAGAAAATAACAGAAGATGGATTTAGAGGGTGTTAACCTACACAGTTATCCAGAACTGGGGTTTAGGCAAGATGAAGTTGCCTGGAATCCTTTTCAGGATGAAATCAGGCGTATACTGTATTTGACTTTTGATATTTAGAACAAAAGTTCTGGAAGCAGCTAAGCCTATATCCATCACATTCAAAAGGCTGGCGAGGTTTTGACAATGCCTTGTAGTACTGTGAGGTCTCACTGAAGTGTGAAGGTACAGCTTGGGGAGACTGTATGACCAGGTCCCGTTGGGAAAAGGTCTTCTTTTAAAAGAGCTTCCAGAGATGTCTGGTGTGCATCCATCCCGCTGAGAGACTGAAGGAAACACAGCAGGGTGAACATCTCTGCAAAAAACAAGATTCATTGAGCTGTATTAAAGTAATGTCTGCTGTTAGTAGTGCCAGCAAACACTTGCTTCTGCCATGTGCTGGATCCATCTCTCCTTCATCCTGTGCCTTTGTCTGACCATCACAAAACAATTTGGTTTCTTTAACTTGGCTTTGGAGCCAGAGCAAGAGCTTACTATAGCTCTTTGGAGTAATTTTTACCTCCATTCCAGCCGACTAGATTAGTCTGCAGATAATGCTAGGAGTGAATAAGAGCTTCAGCTCCAAGGGAGCTGGAACATAATTACAGTAGATGAAGGGTACTCTCCGCAGCTCCTCCAAGAGAGCTGAGATTAGACTGTAATCATTGTTTGTAAGCAGACAGGAATAAGGGGTAATCAGCCAGGCAGCCCTTGCACGTTATTCCAGGAATTAATATTACCTTCCTGAAGTAGCTCATCAATTCACACTTACATGAAACTGCAGAAATCAACAGGTCTTGTCTTCCCATCGTGGGAGCTGCCGAGTGGGGCTGGGCCCTGTGGGGCACCAGCTTGGGGTTCTGCGGGTCAGGCCGGCGCGTGCGGAGGAGCTGACGTGGCCGTGCGAGAGGGAAGGACTGCGGGTGTCAGCTCTGCGGGGAGACAGGCTGCTGCAGTCCCTGGGTGTCCAGAGAGAGACTGGGTAATGCAGGGCCAGGAGAGCTCGGGAGCTGCTGCCCGTGGAGAGCCCGCCGTGTGCGCCGTGCCGAGGAGGGGAAGGCGTTGCTTTTTTCTTCAGCGATCTTCTTTAGCCCGCAGAGCTGCGGCGGCAGGGAGGGCCGGCGCTGGGAAGGAGTGGGGAAGTTGGGTTTTGAAGAGAATCTTTGCGAGTGTGCTTGGGGCTGCTTGAATCCGGCCCTAATTATAAAGCCTGCGGGTCCCAGCGAGCACAGTGAGAACATCGTGTACAGACACAAAGCTAACACTAGGCAGCAAAAGTCTTGACATCCCTCTGATGTGAGACGAGAAGAGAGGAAATAAAAGA
Organism: Oxyruncus cristatus; assembly: GCA_013399855.1. Lineage (NCBI taxonomy): Eukaryota > Metazoa > Chordata > Aves > Passeriformes > Cotingidae > Oxyruncus > Oxyruncus cristatus. The sequence goes on along the minus strand of VXAY01001192.1, from coordinate 517,368 downwards.
GCTTGCAAATCCAGGCAGAAATCATTAGGAGTGAGTCCATAGACCATGAAGGGTCATTTGAGTTTCAAAAAATAGACATATTGCTTCCACCAGAACTTGCTATTGCAAACCAGGTGGTAGGACCGTTCCAGTATGAAGCCTGCCCTGCTTCCCTCCCTTCAGCAGTTCTCTCTGCCAAGCCCTTTGCTTCCATCAGTTTTGGAATAAATCACCAACCAACCTAATGATTATCTCTTGCAGTGTTTTACATACATTAGTTATGTGCTTGGGCTTTTTAATGATGCTGCTGCTCTGACAGCTCACTAAATATGACACAGCTTTATGGGTGGCATTGCTAATACTTTAGCAGTCAAAGGTTAGCTGCTATTATTAACCACATTAGTACTGGCTCTTGGAGGAAAAAGAAGTGGAGATAGATGCTTTCTCTGGAAAGCTCCCAGTCTAAAAGCAAAACCCAAAGGAATGTCAAAGGAAAGAGCAGCTCATGAGCAAACGGACTAGTGGTGATTGGCACAGTGTCATGAGTTTACACTTGTGGCTGTTGGTTCATTTGGTTTGTTAATTGGAGTAGAGGTAGGTCAAAGGGCACAGCAGGAACCTGGCAGCCAGCAAGAGGAAGAGGGACAGAGCCGGCGCGTCACCTGCCCGTCTTGATCCACTGCCAGAGTTCTGTTGCTCTCTCTGCAGGAGGATGTCTGGAAAAATTTGGAAGAAGGATGTGTTAATGTCTGCATGGATTGCTCCCAAAAGTCTCTTCCAGGCTCTTCTCTAGCATGGGGAAAAGCATGGGAGGAGTCACGGGTGAAACTGTCCTCTGGGCTTCAAAGCTGCAAACCTTCCTTGGCAGCCCAAGGCGTGTGTGTGGCTGCTGAGGTGCACCTGCATTAGGGGAGGGCCAAGCAATGGACAGATGAGTGGTAAGGAGAAATGAGTGAATTGGACACCTGGAAAGGTGGATGAGGAGAGAGAGGAGCCACTGGAAAAGGATTTTGATGCTAATGGGTAAAATGAGCTAAGCTGAGGATGCACAGCCATGAATTCACACGACACGGGCATAATTATTGTAGCCGAGATCAGAGAGGAGGAGCTGTCTAAACTCATTTCTTTTTGCTGCATTTCTCATTTAGATATGTTTTTTTATCTAATGGATCTTCGCGCAGTCGAGCTTGGGAATGAGAATGGCCCTGTTTGCTGTGGTGGAGCAGCAAATAGAGCAGAGAGGTGGAGTTTGCTGATAAATATCAGCTTCTAGAAATGAATTGTTTTTCTTGCTGCTTTGCTGAGGGACTGGGGCATAGATCTGATTTTAGAAATCTCATGGTGTGACTGTCATGTTTCTTAGAAAGGAGAGTAGGGAGAATAAATCCGTGGGATGAAGGGGGATGGTGTCTGTGGGTGATGCTTTTGTCCTGTGCTCAACACCAGCCCCGTCACACTGAGGTGTTCTGCCTCAGCTGCCTGGAGATCAATGTCAGTGCCTCCTCTGATGGACTATTAATACTTCCCAAAGCCCAAGTAGCCTATCTAATAAAAGTCATAAGTGCCTTGGTGCCTTGCTGCATGACTGGAAGATTTATTGCTACAAGCAGCAGAAAGGCATCTGGGGAAGTAGAGGGGTTGGTTGCTTAAAGAAATTTTAATATCGCAGGTCCCAGCATTCCAGTTCATCTTTACCAAAGGAGTTATCAAATTAGAAGGTCCAGTGGGAACAGAGAGAACATGTTATCAACACTGTTATAGTGAAGGATGTGCCAGCACTTTTCATGAAAACCTTCTGTTTTCAATGACTATAAATAGCTGGTTAAATGCACATAAATAGATCGTACCTGGGGGTAAATACTTGACTTTGAAGTGAGCAGACGGCTGCTTCTCACTTTTAACCTACATAAAATGAGGGACAGCAGTATTGCCAAATATGAGCGTTGAAAATTGTAAATGCAATGTAAAAATAACAATATGCTTTGAGATAATTTTATTTGCCATCTGGTTTCGAGCTGTCGGTTATACTTGCATCATGTTTCCTCTGCAACTGTGAAGTTTCTTTATTTTGAAACAAAAACAAAGATTGCCATCTAGTACCTTGACTTCAGGATATGGAAATTGAAGAAAAGTTTTTAATCAAATCTAGTCTTGCAAAGCTTGTCAGAAAGGGAAGAATGCTGGCAATGCTGGGGCATTTAGAGAAGTTTCTTAATCTGTTTTAGTTTTATGTAAAAGCAGATTAACCAAACAGACTTAATGAATGCATAAGACATCTCCATGCATTTACAATGAACGTTTGCAGGTAGGCACTTGGAAATTAGAAAGCATTAAGTTAAAACACGTATTTTCCCTCTACAATTGTACCCTAAAGAATTAACTTTCTACACCCTTACAGACATTTGCTACACTCCTATAGCCACATGTAGCCTAAATAATCTGTGCGCTTGTGATTAAAGCTGTTTTAATATTTATTTTCCTAGGGTATTGAATATTTAAAATTCTTGTCTCTGTCTTCTTTTTATGGAAAACAGAAAAAAAAAAGGCAAATAGAAGCTGATGTGTAAAAAACTGCAGCCATTGTGAACTGGCGGAAAGACCAAAGCTCCTTTTACTTTTTTTTACTTCAACTTGTGGACATTCAGTTTGACTGGAAGTAGGTTTGTGCAGTTTTGGGAGAGCTGAAGCAGCTGCATGAACCATTTTAACATGGGATAAAATGGTTGCCTTGTATAAAAATGTATGAAGTGCTGGTCATATTTCCAGCAAGATAGATGTGGCACTTGGGGACATGATTTGGTGGTAGACTTGGCAATGCTGGGTTAATGGTTGGACTCAAATGATCCTAAAGGTCTTTTCCAACCAAAATAACTTTGTGATTCTGTGACTGAAGTGGGGTCCTAACACAGAAGAGAGAGAGATGTTTAGAGCTGAACCTCTCTGAAATTGTTTCCCAAATGAGACAGGAGTTGTTGGTCTTGGGTGGCTGTGGGGCATCGCTGTGCAGACTGAAGGCAGATAGAAGAAAACTGTCATTTCTCATTGGGCTGAGTTATCCTGCTCCTCCAGTTTGCATTTAAACTAAACTTGGTCAAGAGGTATTTCAGGGAGAGTTGATGGCACTTTTCCTGCTGGCACAAGGACAGCATCCACCCCCCCGGTGGATCCCAGCTCACTCAGCAATGGCAGGCAGGGATTTTGGAGGGACTTGCAAAACATGGGGGCTTAAATTCTATTGTGCAGGAAGGCTGCAGCCCTTGGCTGCGACCGAGGCACAGATTTGGCAGGCTGCAGACACGCTGTGGCCTGGAATGGGTGTCTTTTCCCCCTCTCCCCAGCTCTGCCAGGCAGCCAGAGCCCAGGCAGCCGATCTGTACGCGGAGCTTGTGCCCACACAGTGACTGCTTTGGGTTATTCATCTACTGTAACAGGCTCTGCTGCCTCCTCCCACCCCAAGCTAATCACTTTGCAAAGCTTCCAAGGTACACCAACTTTGTGTGGCAGCTAACAAGCTTAGCTGATGAGTTCTGCCATCATCCTTCTCCAGAGCTAATCAGCTTACCAGTGCTCCAGAGCTAATGGGCCTGTGGGTCACAGCAGCCCCGTGAACTGCTCACACACGCGTTTGCCACATCCATCTTTAATTGCATGGCTGGTGCTCTAATGGAGTTTCCTCCTGCATATGCTTCGCTTATTTTTCCAATGGTTATCACTTGTTATTTTGCAGCCAGTTCTTTTTTCCTCAGACACACAGTTCATTAAAGACTTATTTTCATGCTATGGTTGAGATTTCAAATATCAGCTGCTTCCCCAGTCATCCCACCCAGACTGGGCGGTGGCCAAAATTTATTTACAAAGGGAAAATTACACTTGGGGTAGCACGTCTCATGAGCACTCTGTGCTTTTACCAGTGCATCCCTGAAATAGAATCAGTTCCAGCAGGGAGAAGGACTGAGTGATGTCAGCTCTCTAAAGTCAGGATTTCACAAAGTTGAGAGTGGAGGAAAGTCATAGTCCTGAGTTGCCGCAGTGGAGGTTCTGCAGCCGAAGAGCGATGCTGCCGGATTGTAGCCCTTCATCCTCAAGTGCAGCAGCTGAGAGCTGCACCTGCGCCTGCATCCCTCCCCTAATTTGAAGTGGCTTTACAATCATTTTGCTAGAAAAGGTATTTTATCCTTTTCACTCACTACGTGAAAAGCAAGTGGAGAAAAGTGACTGACAAAGAAATGCTGATGGTACGTCTCGAAAATGCTGACTCTGCTCTTGGCGAGCAGCCCAACGATAAAGGGAATTTTTTCCCCTTGTATTTTTCAGCTTTTTTAATGGCAGGGGATGGAAGCAGGTAAGGAGTCTTCCTGAAGCTTCGTGTCATGCTGCAGCATGTCTCTGGCTTGGCAGTGTCCCAGCCTTTAGGTGCCCCGTGACAGAATGGGTTTGATGGTGAAGGTAACTGGTGAACACTGGTTACGTGTTTCCCTGCCGTGCTCCATCCCCACCTGCACAGCAGCACTTTGTGCTTGGCAGCAGGGACAGGACACCCCTCCTGGTCCTCACCTGCCCTTAAAGCAGAGCAGGGGCACAGTGGGCAGGACCTTGCCCAGGAGGAGTCACTCAGGGGGTTTCACCGGCTGTGACTGCGCTGCAGGAGTTACCCTTGACTCAGGAAAACATAATGAAATGCTGCTCAGGGACTGCATTGTTAATAACATGATTAAAAGGAGGTTCCTCTTGACCATATCCCTTTCTCGAAAGCAAAATGGAAATGGCAGAAATACCATTTAGAAAGTGGGATGTTGTTGTCTGTTCTAATTTTCATTAAATTCTGTGCTTCTGCTGCGCTACAGCCGTGGTTGCACAGGTTAATTAACACATGTTGAATGAAAACTGAAGTGATCCTATTGCATTTTTTCAGCTCTATCTATTTCAGTTCTCTCCCGTTCTCCTCTTCCAGCACAAAGAGCAGTGCTCTTTCTTCCTTTATTATAATAATCTGGGTATTTTATAGACATCTTTTATGAGCTTCTTGTTTTTTGTCCCTTCATACAGTTTTTCCAGAATTTCTGGGGGAGTGATGAAAACCTCTTTCTTTGCTCTTTCTAGTGCTTTTCAGTACTCTTCTGGGCCTATCTTAAAAAAGTGCACAATGTTTCAGATAAGCATAAACCACCAGTTAGAAAAGTTGCATTATTGTGTAATCCAGACTGTTCCCTGTTTTGTCTTCACTACTGCCCAGTACTTTATCCAACAGTTTTGTTAACTCTTGGAAAGAACACTACCGAAACAGAGACCTGGTTATCCTCTGCCCTGAGCCACATCAAATTATTTCTCTTCCCATGTATTAATGCTGCAGAGGATTTGTATATGTACTTAATAATTTTTCCTTGCTCATTTTGCTGGCACAGGGGCATGGTTTGCCAGTCCAAATTGATCAGCTCCTTTCCAAGCCTTTATTTAAAAAATAGGTTTGACAAAAAACAGTGTTTTGCCTTGCCCAGGAATTCTTTGGTTTCCGGGCAAATTCCACACATGTAGGAAGGGGTCCCTAATGCTACCTGGCAAAATTAATTGGAAAAATACCCACTTTGTGGCACTTTTGTCAATTGAGATGGAATTTCTGTGAAGCCTCAGTGAACATTTTTGAGGAGGGGAGAGACGAGTATTTTGCCCTTAGGACACTGACCCAGCCCATGGAACCATGGGTTTGATGTTTCTTTTCTCTCTTAAAAATCTGACCTCGCTTCTGTCTCCCCATAGGAATGTGCCAGAACTGGGGGGTCCCAGCTGGGGAATATGGGGAGTAACTGTTCCCCTTGCTGGCGCTGAGGTCTGGAAACCCAGATGATGTTCTGAGTAGTGACCAAGAGGGGGGTCCTGACCACCCTCCTGGAGGAGATTTGCAGGGCTTGTTTCCCTTTGGTCCTGTGCATAAGACCTGTTGCATTTTGTGTAATATACCTAACTGAGACCAAAAAAAGTTGAGCAGCTCTTTGGAAGGGTTTCGTTCAGAATCAGGTTGGCCTGGCCGCCAAAGTGGGATGGCACAACGCGACGTCCGTGGGGGAGTCTGTCTGTTCTGCACAGAGACACCGAGGAGGTGGGCTGGCTCTCAGCCACATCAACAGATTGCTCCTATTTTGCAGACTGAAGTCATGTCTGAAATAAATACATGCACTTGCTGCTGTGCATCCTGCACAGAGCAGCGAAGGAGCTGAACGGAGATGAACATTTCTGGCTGGAAATTTCTGATACTGTCGTGTAGAGATGGATTTAAAGCTCTGGGACAAATATTCTCCTTCCATTAGAACATCGTTAGTGACTACAGCCTTTCATGTGCCCGTAGCTTCGGTGTGACTGTACAATCACCATCAAGTGAGCATGTTTTAATAAATCCAGTCCTTTAGTTAGGATACTTCTAGGCTTACCATATGCCCACTACTTGTGTTTTGGGTCTTGCCATACCTTAGCATCAGTATCAGATGTTCACAGGTGGTGAGAAAGAGAAGAAAGCAGTGGAGTTTCTATCCTGACTGTGTATTTCTCTCTCTGCTTCAGCTCTCAGCTGTTTACTCAGAGCTTGACACCTCCTCCATCAAAGGTTCCATCTCACAGACCTGGTAGTTGCTGATGCTGATGAGGAGCACACCGGGAGATGTTTTCTGGGCTTGACGTGGAGGGTCCCTGGTGCTCGTGTTCCTTTATCTATGAAACCAGCAGTGAAAGGCTGGGGCTGGTGGTGCCTTGCACAGTGTGTGAGTGTAATTAAAAAGATCAACTGTGCCAGTTTTCTGACTCCCCTCTGCTCGTGTGAGGAACAATAGCGCTAAATGATGATTGTAATTCATTACAAATGCACCCTAATTAAATTACCCATCAGTGGCTGCAAGATTAATGATATCAACCCGGGTTAGAAAATGATTAAAGTTAGGCTTGTCACATTTTGCAGGTTTTATATATGGAAGTTCATGGGGGGAAGGGATGGGGCAGAGTGCAAGGTGATGCCTCTGGAAGGCAGCTGCCCTGTGGCTAATGGTGTTCCTTCAGATTTTGCTGGTGCCAAACCATCTGGAAGTGTTTCTTAGGTCTGTCAGGTGTCTGGGGCTGTACCTTTGTCGGGGAACATTGTTAATCCCTTTGTAAGATGGACAGGAGGGTCATGTAGGGAGTCTGGCACAGCAGGGAACTGAGCCTGGATCTCCTAAACTTAGGCTTAACTCTGAGAGTTTAGTTTGCTGAGTTGTGTTGCATTTCTGCTTTTTTTATCTTTATTTCTTAAAAGCACCTATAAAAATAGTAGGGAAAGACCATGGATGACATAAGGAATAGTATCAAATACAGCAGAAGATCAGCCTCTCTCCCCTTCCTCAGAGACATTTTACATTGCAAATGGTTCTCAACAGCAAATATTTACAAGGGGAAAGACAACTCAACAATAACCTTGCCTCCAGTGAGAGAAGTGCAAAATTCAGGACATTTTATAAAAAGAGACAAAACAAGGCACTGACTTACCTGATCATGCAGCATTGCTGCCTCTGCACTACTGGAGGAGAAGCCTCTGGAGGTGTTCCCAGGCTCAAGTGAGGGTGAGGATTGACGGGTGAGATGTGTTTAGGTGAATGAGGATGGAAAAAAGGATATATTGGCATAAGGACTGTCTCTGAACACCCTAGGACAGATCGGCTGTACTTGGCATTGGTTCTGCCATTAGCTGGCAAATAAGCAAGGAGGAATTTTTTCAAAGCAATTTCATTTTCCAATGTTGTACATCCTGTCCTTAAATGCCTTCACTGATTGGATTGGTGGGGCCAGTCCAGAAATGGACATTGTTTACCAGTCGGGGCTGGACTCTTAATAGATCTTCTGAAACTGTTTGAGAAGCAGCTCTTGAATACTCCAAGCAGAAATAAATTGAGCAGAGAGGTCAATGTGCCCTTTATGTCCGTGGAATGGACCACCTCATTAAAACATTGTACGCAACAGCTTGGGGCTTTCTGGAGCAGCAGAAACAAATGGAATTCCAGGAAATGAGAATAAACCAGGGCTTGAATGAAATAGTCGCCTGTGTCAGAGAGGAGGCAGCTTTGTCTTTGCATTGTGCCCTGGTGAGTCGTTCCCTTTTGCCTGGGTGTCCCTCTGCGGGGACAGACTGGGACTCATGAAACGCAGGCGGGTGCAGGAGCGGGTGCTGGTGCAGCAGGTGCTGTGAGATGAGACAGCCCTTCCTCTCCCGTTCCGTGGAGTCTCCGGCACTGCTGTGGCAGGCAGATGGCACTTACCAGCTGTGCAGGCCTAATTAGTTCACATTGAAGTTACTGGAAGACATTTCTCTGGGGAATGGGTGGTTACCAAGAGGTTGAAACCCTGCTTGGAGAAGGGGAGGTATTAATATTGAATGTAGTCATCTCCGGGTTTGGATGACCTTGCTTCTGTTGATAAAATGATGCATTTTCCAGGTTTTTTGCATGTTCTCTTCAGCAGTGCTCATAATATTGAAGTGATTTCCCTTGAGGAGGATAGGGACTAATAACCTCAAAGAGTTTTCCTCCATAAAATTGTCTGCCAAAGCCGTCTCTCTCTGCACCGGGTTTGTAGCATGGAAGTTTTAGAGGCAGAGATAAATTTTTATCTTTACTGTGAGGGTAGTGAGGCACTGGGACAGGTTGCCGAGAGAAGCTGTGGATGCCCCATGCCTGGAAGTGTTGAAACACAGGTTGGATGGGGCTTGGAGCAACCTGGGATAGTGGAAGGCGTCCCTGCCCATGGTAGAGGGGTTGTGTAACTAGATGATCTTTAAGGTCCCTTCCAACCAAAACCATTCTGCGATTATGAAATAAGCCAGCAGCAAGTACCTGTACCATGGGCATCAGTGGATCCAAGAGGGAGAAGAATAGGGATTACTGTTCTCCAGACTTCCAGATTTTGCACACCTTAGTGCAGGGATGATAGCCAGATGTTGGCTCTTGGATCAGACCCGACGTGGTCCATCAGTTCTGGGAAGGCGGAGGCATCACCTGCAGCACTCAGTGTTCTGATCACGTCTCTTCTGTTGCAGAGTTCAGAGCTGCTTCCACAGCCCATCAACAGGTAAATAAATATCTGAGAAGGACAGCAACCAGCTGGCTCAGCCATCAGAGGGGCCTCACCCACAAATTTTGGGTAATGCAGGCAGCTTTAGCTATTATCAGAATTTTGTGGCCTAGTTCTTTCTCTCTGGAGGGTTTTCTGACCTGGCTATGTAGCCTTGAAGCTACATATTGCTCTGCTTGTTATTGCTTTACAGAGGTAAATGTGGTTTTCCTCTTTTCTTTTCTTGTCTTTTTTT